>QVRM01002021.1:0-145791 GCA_003439945.1 Dermanyssus gallinae | reverse complement strand
GCGCAATAACGACACAAATTAGACCTTTCGGCTGACTGATTACTGAAAACAGTAAATAGGTGGTCCCTAGTAGTTCTGGGTAAGCCAATGCTGCCCAATGTAGAAAAATCAAATCTTGCGCTGGCTTTTGCGATCGGCATCACGCACTCTGGGGTCGCCTAGAGCTCAGCAGAGTCTGCTCCTCCTGAGATATTCATTGCAGGTTACGCTTGAGGGCACCCTTAAACTGCACACGCAGCTGCTTCTCTGGTGAGCAGGTTCTGACTTCTGGACATCACAGCTTGTCCTATGCTTGCACTGCGGGCTAGCATTCGCGGCACGTTGCCTTGAATGGCGTCCTGGCGCAATTACTTACGCCCTTAGGGACCGCATCTGCTATAGCTATTGTTTACTCTAACACAATAATAGCGGTTACTAAGATAATTAGAAACCCAACAGATGGTAGCTTACTTTTGCTAAACATTTCGAGCGGTTAACGCTGCCAACTGCTTTAGAGACAAATCAGTATATACACTCGAAACTTCAATTTTTTTTAATTAATACTTGTCACCCAGTCTTGTGTCATGTCGAGGAGTTGCAGCTGTCTCTCGTTCCCTTTGTAGAAGCGTGCTATACCTCATTTAACAGTTCTGTCGATGATAAATAGTTAACTATCAACAAAGATATATCTCCAGTATTATGCAGGCAATTGAGGATTGAGTACCCGGCCCTTTGTTGTCTACGTTCGATCATGCACCTGCTACGAGAGGCTCTACTTGGTGTTTGGGTCGGAACTGCCGATTGCTTACTTTTGGCTATGTCCGTGCGAGAAACTTTTGCTGAGGTTTTGTCGGGCTCGACAACAAGCATTGGAAACAGTAGCTGGCTGAGACTGTCACCGGTCAAGCGACAAGCCCCGCAGAACAATGGCCCTTTTAAGTGTCCTTGTTTTGCCAGCATGCGAGTTTAGCCACCTGTCAGGGCAATGAGCCTGCCACCGGATCAAATTTGCAACGGCATTGTAACCTAAACAAAGTGCTCCGCTTGAGCACACCGCTTGCATGGATCTCTCTTTCTCGCTTTCTCTCGGTGCGCAGTGGGAACTCACTGTGTTAGTTCTTCGAGTAGTGCAGTGTATCGTTGCTTTATATAGCGTTTTCGCGCATAGCGCACAGACTAGGAACAAATGAATATTTGCTTACTGTATAAATGTATTTTACTTAGTTGTAGGGAGCCGGGGATGGACCTTCCACAAATGTATCATATTTATGTGAATCATTCGTATCTTCAGCCTTAAAACAATTTTCTCTCGTTATGATTGAGCTAAATACTGGTCCTAATGCCTGTAAGGCTTGAAGGATGACGTGTGTTTGGGCTTGATTTCCGTCATTGGTGTCAAAAGTTGCATTCAGCGTCTCTATTTGTTGCACCTAAGCAGGCGACTGCCGCTAATATTCGTAGTGCGAATTATCTTGACGCGTTGTGAATCACACACTACCTTTTGTACGGCCATATGAAAAATAATATGTACAGACTGCCAGTAGTGTACGTATGTATATGCATGCGCACGCACACACACATTTATATATGTAGTTTATTGCTCGTTCCGAGTAAGGTTTTACGATCCACATGATGTATATAGACAATAAATTGCAGGTTGTTTGGACACGAGCTCAAATAACTCAACCTTGCACAGCAAGGTCCTCGTTCCGAGCGTTGGCTGTCAGTATATGACATTTGCTCTGCTGTGTTGAGTCAGAAAAAAAGCAAGCAAAAAGGGCCACACAAACGCTTGGGGCATAGATTGCCTCTCTGTTGCCTTTTTCTCTGTGCCTGGCTATTCGCCAACAATAACAACAACAATACTGGTCTACGTTTTAAAACCTGTTTATTTCGCCTATATACTGTCTTGAGCTGACAAGCGTATAAACGCTCGAGTGAGACGGTTTCGACGCGCATTCAGGAGAGGCTGCTTCACGTTAGCCGGTTGGCGGCGTCATGCTATACACGCTCTATTGAGGTGGCTTCGACGCGCATTTAGGAGAGGCAGCTTCATACTAGCCTGTCGGCTAAACTAAGCCAAAACAAGGGCATACGTTTAAAAAAGGCTGAAGGTTAATGGATAGGCGCAGGCAATCCACAACACCATTTTTGGGTGAGATCCCGCCAGGTATCGAGCCAGTATTATTCTGTTGGACCTGATGAAAATCCTGACAATGGCAACTTGGAGGTCACTAGCCGACGACAGTCGGGTGGAGCCCGCGTCGCTAACTTGCTAACTACTTATCATGCTACGTTCTTCGCGAGCCCAATAACAACGATGACCTGATACCGTCGGAAATCATTTAAGTGAGTGAGCACGTGCCGCTACTGATGGTGGAGGATATAGTGCAACAAGTGATTTCAACGATTATGCTGATGTTGAGAGATATCATCGCGCGAACGGTGGCTAGGACCATTCAGGAAGTTATCCCGAGCATTCTGGGAGGACTGCTGGTGCCCCGTTAGCCACCTCGCCTCTGCTGCAACTAACGACCAATGACGCTGATAGCGCCAGACCTACACGACAGGACAGAAGCGCAGATCGTGCAACGACGTCTTCCTCATGTTCCAAGTCGACCTGACATCTGAAGACAATGAACAATGAACAGTCCCCCTTGCATGCGAGAACCAGCAGACCTAGAAATATCCAGTAGTGCATGCGCGTATTCAGATAGTAATGTGGAACTGCGAGGGGAGAGGGGTGTTCAATATGCTCGGGGACGACGCATACAAAGGGGTAGACATTCTCTATACGGGGATTTTATGGGTACCATGCACTGGCGTCATTTAGAGAGGGTCTAGATAGGCCAAGCGGCGGACGATAATTTTTTTTAGACTACTGAAAAACGTGAAAATAATAGCATCTGATTGCAGTAGCGTCATCTAAACTGGAAGAAAAATGCCCACATATGTGCAACCGGCAGGAACAGAGTCAACACAAACAATGATAGAGCGCCTCTTGTTGGGTATAGAAGCGTTACCGAGGAAAGCTCCAATGATTATAGGAGGGGACTTTAATGCGAAATTAGACAGAATTGATTTGGAAAGAAAGGTAGCCTTGCTAGATTTATTGGATAAGATCGGCTGCTGGGTAGTCAACAGAACGAATGTATTTACTTATGAATGCCACTCGGGTTCGTCAGTCATTGACCTATTTGCAACATATCTTTCTATATATTTGCTACGAACGCAGCCTGGTAAGCTTATTAAATTCTGCGATGCCGCCGGTGCAGAAGAGGAGCGAGAAACCTTGGTTTAACGAGCGGTGTAGGGTGGCCAAGCAGGCCAATATGTTGACGATACACAAAGATACGTAAAAATCGTTCCGGTTATCGGTTGGCTTTGTTGGTTAAACGGATAGTTAAGAAAGCTGCGCAAAGGCACTGGGAAAAGAAAGAGTGGGCAGCAATAAGGGAGGCTAAAAAACGGCCGCATACATGGCTGAGACGGAAGGGGAGGAGACAATGTTCATTAGAGACGGGCAGGCTAGTCAAACATTTCGGGAGGATTTGGGCTGGGTCATATTAACTTCATTATATACACAAAGCGGAGATCAACCCGCGTTGACAACTAAAGTATTTGCTTCGTGTACATTAAAAAGCACCTTTCAAACAAAGTTTGCCTGAGTAAGGTGTCCCCACACTCTGTTAAGAACATACATCAGCCTTGAAACTATCTTGAGGTGGAAGAGTACCACTCTCGTCGGAACGGACAGTCGACGGACGTCGCCTTTTCCTCCATAAATAGAGACTAAGGCTGTGCGCACTGCCTGACGATGTACGCAGTGAAGGTCGTCCCTTTATAACAAAGCCGAAGCCCCAGATACCGCAAATATTTTGACAAGTTCCAAAGGTGGACCGCCGCAACGCCTTGGGCAGCCAATCAACTCCCTTTTCTGAATTTCACAACCCTGGTATTCGTGACGTTTATCTCCACCTCCCTTAGGACAGGGAACATCTCTACCAACGAAGTGATGCGCTTGATGGCACCCAAGTCGTAGCGAACAACCATTTTATCATCTGCATATATTACAACTGTGGCCTTCTAGTGTCTCTCTTGTCGAATAAAGCCGACCAAATCGGCAAGTAGAAGCTTGCAACTACGCTCAGAAGAGAGCCACCAACCTCTGTGCGTCGGAATAACTTCACCAAGAGAGACCGAAGTGCTTTATCAAAGGCTTTGACACAGTTTGTAAGAAATTAAGTTCCTTCGCCATCTGCTGGTGATCTTAGGTCCTGTTCTAACGAGCAGGAGTAGGTGGCTCTCTCCTGAGGGTAATAGCAAGTTTCTTTGAGAAGTACACCTTGTTGGTAGACGGTTGAAAGGGCGTATTGGAGATTAAGCAAAACTTCTCCTTGCTGACCTTGTCGGTTACGTCCCGCAGGAGTGCCAAAAGGTCGTAGTGGTAATATATCCAAATGATATCATAATAGCTCATCGCGACCTAGGTGCCACCAAGCGCATTACCTCTACGATAGAGGCGTTCTTTGTCGCGAAGGGACTTGAGACAAACACAAGGAAGACAAATGCCATGAAATTCAGGCGTGGAGGTCGATTGGCTGCCATGAACGTTATACGTTGCTGCGGCCAACCATTGGATTTTTTATAACTGTTTCTAGTATCTTAGCCTTCGGGTTTATTATACAGGAACGACGTTTACAGAAAGAAACAGTAGGAAAGCACTTGTCTCGGGGGAATAGACAATGTCCGAAGGCTGTTCGGTCTTGACAAGGTGTCGAACCACCTCACGCTGGGGAACCAGCCTAAGACATGTGTTTTAGTATATATGAAGCGAGTGCTTTCCTTGCCTATCCGAGCAGGAAGCCACTTTGTGTGTGGAGGCAGGAGCCCGAGCACCCCTAGCAAGATAGCAAGCCTGAGAAAACAGCTGTTGTGATCTTGTCTAACCCGGTAACTTCAATCTGACTGCACTTTTTATGGTCCTCTTTAGCAGTTCACAGCAAGTCTCCACATCACAGGCTGCCCCGATGCTATCAACCGCTAAAAGTGAAACAATGAGAGCATCGAAGTTTGTAATTTGGTCATCAACAAGGTTGTAAAACATTATGTCAATGGTGCTACTTCCGTTATGACTTATACACGTGTGGTCTTCGCGTGCACATCTCAGACCAAAGTCATCCATCAACTGCAGCAACACCTTTCCCTCATCTTAAGTAGCCCCACCATCAATACGGGCATTGAAGTTGCCATTTGGGATGGTTGGCATAGACAGGTTAACCCTTGATATACCAGAATTCAGCGTATCAACGACCTCTGTCGGATCAACATTTGGGGGAAGGTAGAAGACGACCATGTTCACCCTCATAAACGAGAGGCCCATACAGATATTGTTCCTCCTCACACATTGCTCCGGCGATGATCGTTTACGTAGGTAGACTGGTCTAAAACGGCCTCCCACAGGTAGAACGGCCAGCTGATGGAACCCTCACATATGTATTATTGACCGGTCAGAATCTGAGTCATCCACTAGGAAAGTTCCCCGTTTCGACCATCGTACCACATCCTGAAGTCCGAGATCAGACTCTTGAGCCAGCTCCCTGTGGTCACATCGGGTCTCACCTGCGCGCATTCCACGTGCCAGGCCGATATTGTGGCACTCGTGGCCCTGGTGAGATCCAGACATTTATCAAGATATATTTTGCTTCTTTCAGCTACTAGGAGGACCCGTGGCAGCATCTAGATTAGGACCAGGAGAGCTTCAGTCAAGATCGTCCGATACGCCCGGCTTTACCTGAGTGCCAGCGTTCGTTATGTCGATCTTTAGTGCACCTCTATTTTTCGCCGTCCGCAGTGCCGTGTCCCCCCAACTTAGAACTGCGTATAGCGCCGTTAATTCGGCCGCCAAAACAAGGTGTTTTCTTTTCTCCTCCGCCACCTCACCGACTCCAGGCATGATCCGCGCCAGGTTCGGGAAGATCTTTTGGGCCTTTTAGGCTGCGTATTTCACGTGAGCCTATCCGGTCAGTTCCGCATCTAGCATGACCCTAAGGTACTTCACTTTTTTCTGATTTATATCGGGTGGCCCGCCATTACGAGATTAGCGCCGGTCGTCCTCTTCCCGTTTTTAGGCACATTGCCCTCTTCTTGTCACGCTTTGTCGGTTGCCAGCCGTTTCCGGGCTTATTTAACCTCGTCCAGCGTTATCTCTGGAAACTCTACCGGGGCAACCGAGAGCTCCTCGATTCGTCTCTGTGGATGTACCGGAAAAAGACCGGCTTCAGTCCCTCGCAGCACATTCGGAAGGAGTTTCGGGGGAGGTATATAAAGTCTGGTCATAACTACTTGCTACGGCAGAACCCATACGAATCGATCGAGCAGCCTTGTACTCCGTCAATTGAGATTAAGCTCTTGCGGCCCCTTCTTCCAGTAGGATACTCTCTGGCGTTGGTTATCCGCGCCAATCGTATGCGTTGGCTTTTGAGACAATGGGAGGCAGGTCCTCCACACTACACTCAGCCTGATTCAGCGCGTGGGTAGAAAGAAGCCTTTACCTTTCGACGGGAGACTCTGGAGAATCGGAGTTCTCGCGTCAGAGGCTGTCGCTCGACATTTAACGGGGAAACGCAACATCTGTTTCGGGGCACATTGTTGAACTGGGCTAATCTCGGGTTAAGTAACCCATGACCACACGTTTACGATGAGACAAGTGTCCACTCCAAAGTGCTAACATAACAATATTATATAAAAGAAAACACTGTGCGATACCTTGACGAAACATTAGTCGAAAGATGGGAAGAGGTCGTAAGCAACAAGGCGAAATGTGTACTTTATTCATATGGTAAAACAAATTTTATCAATTTATGTTTTAATGCATGTTTGAAGACTGCCCGAGACTATAACCCATTAGATTGTTTCCAGGTTGATGCAAATGTTTCTGCGCATTTAGTCTCCACTTGCTTTAAAGCCTTGCAGCGCATTCTAGGCCACATCGGCATGGAAAACGTTGTTAGGCTTATGATAGAGCCGCCATTACTGCCTCAGACAGTAGGCTCTGCCTTCGTACCAAAAGCTTAGTTGTTTTTTGAGATGGCAAAGAAATAGTAAACGTAGGTGTGTAGATTGGGAGTGTTTTGCCTCACAAATGCCAGAAAGATTCCAACGCTGCTATGTCCTGTCAGAACATCTACAGGGGTTATTGAGTCAACAAACGAACCTGCCGAAAATGGTTTGCCAAGTTGCGTAATGTGGATTTTAACCTGCGACGCACAAAGGTTCGGTCGACTCTCTTCGCTGGAAGAACGCTCAAACGCGAATACGCGAAAACGTCACTGTACTCTAGTAACCTGGTCAAGACAGCCTGTCAACAATACGACTACCCTATACACCCTTAGTAAGGCAACCGTGTATGTAGCACAGGGCACTAAATGAAGATGTAGAAAGTTTTGTAACGAGCATTATCTCTGTATTTATCTACACAAATGCTCAGTCAGAAGTGACTACGCAAATTGAGTGTTTGTGTAGTCTATTTACGCATTTAAATCTATGCAGATCTCTTTGCGGTTTGCTTTACACACTGTAATTCCACACCAGCAGCAGTAACAGTGGCAAATGTCCCATGCTGGCTTAGAGATCTTCTGTCACGCGACCACTCCAGAAGTGTCTACTTGGCTCATTCCGCAGCTATGAAGCCCTTCCAGCCCTCTCAACAAGTGAGTAATAGATATTATTATTTTGGAACTAAAGGCGAGCAACAACCGCGTTGCCGCGTCCATTAGTGTCGCTACCGTTGGCCATGGTATCATGGCAGTGTAGGAAATGGAGAGCTACGCCACGTCCCTATATATATATATATATATATATAGATAAAATATAAAGATAGCCCATAAAAAGTGACATGGTGGTCCCGCAGCGATATACCTATAAGAAGAATATGAAAGTATAAGAAGAATTCTATAGAAACTCATTAATAATGTATATATATTTATTTAACTATGACACTATATTAATATAGTATTGTGGTGTCCCGAGGCCCGAGATCTGGGAATCTAGAACTCATTAAAAATTTATTTTACTTGACACATTGTGTCCGCAGGGCAAAACTGGCCTTGCGAGGGAAACCACAGTCCTCATATAGCAAGCAAAACAAGCACATCGTACTATTTGTAAAGGCATAATATGTAGCGTTTGAAGAGACTTCAATGATTATATTGCGACGAGCTCGCTCTACTGATTTACCCACTCGGAGGCCACATCGATGAGATATTCGACCTGACTACTACGGGAAAAGGAACGATCGACCAACAGCGGCCGATACAACTATCCGTTCATCACAGAAGCAAATGTGGATGTAGGAAACATAAATCTCTTCACAGGAACAATTTACCTTCCATAGTGAAGTCATTATTGTACTTTAATCGTGATAACCCGGTACGCAGAGGCCGAGAAAGTGGACATCTTTCACATTTATGTTGAAGCACAGTGTAACGCCTGCGAGGCGCGGCAGCCATATATGCGTTTTTCAAATTGACGTTTACCTTGTACTAACACGTTTCTGAACACACAAAATGACCTACGTAAAACTAGATCGTATAATGGCCATAATTACGACGCTGGAGGACCAAGGACAGCAAAGACACCGGCAATGTCGATTGTCCGTCTGTAAGTACAAGGGCACTTTCCTCCCCCGAAACGTTGGTATAAGCCGCAATACAGCCCACAGGGTAGCAAAAGTCATAGAACTACACTCGTACTGACGGCAGTTAGGGAGATAGTGCGCTAGTCATAGTCATTTACCCGGTTGTCGCCGGTTCGATACCCGTTGTTGTTTGAATTTTCTTTGAGCGATGGCTCATTGGAAATAGATGATAAATCATACTGCTGCTGAGAGTCAGCGAGCCTGCTTCCACCGGAACTGTTGGATAAACTCTGGGTATCTCGACATGTCCGCTTATGCCGTTGCTCGAAGCGCCCCTGTTATAAAATAGTGACATGTGTATTTAGACATGTATGCATGTTAAGCAAATGATAAATCCATCCATCCAGTTAAAACTTTGGTAAGTACCGATTACGAATTATTGTAGCTGTTGTTTGACGTAAAAAAAGCTAATGCGGAATTACCTATCATTGTGCTTTTCACAGATAAGACTTGCTCTACAAAAGATAGTGTGTTTAACAGGTACAACGCCTATTGTTGGGCAAGCGAGTTCTCGCATATGACTCGCCAGCGTGGGCGAAACAGGCGTGAACATGTCGGCTGGCATGGTGGACAACTATTTCATAGGCCCACACATACTTCCTACCAGGCTGGATGAACAAGCATACCATACATTCGAGTGAAACATTACCAAAACTAATAGAAGGCCTTCCAGAATGTATATCTCGGATGTGGTTCCCGAGCGACGGAGCACCACCGAACTCCACCTTCATGCTGTACCGCGATTACCTCAAACGTCATCTTTGATACCAGTGGATTGGCCGAGGCGGGCCGAATCGCTTGGCCATTGCGATTGCCCGATTTAACAAGTATCCATTTTTTCCTTCCATTTTTTCTTGAAATCAGCGAAAAACTTGTGTAAATATTCTACGAGTTTGAGTTACAGTCTAAATCACTCGTTGGGATTGCAACGCAACCGAGGTGCTTCACGCAATGTGCCGTTCCGATCGCCGAACCTCAGGGTCTGTAAGTTGTTTAGAAACGCTTTTAGTATGAGACGCGATCCTGATGAGGCGTTGCATCCTACGCTCACTATTACGCGGCGGCATACCGAGTCCCACCTATTGGGATGTGATTTCGTCCGCCACCGGACTGCAGCAGGGAGACCCCTTAGCACCACCCCTGTTTTGTCTGGGTATCAAGGACCTAGTAGACTCCTTCAAGAGCCCACTGAACCTCTGGTACCTTGACGATGGCCTATTAGGAGGAAACGTTCATACGGTAGCCGAGGACATCCGACGGGTCCTTGACTTCGGTGTAACATCTGGGTTGGAGTTAAATCCTGCCAAATGCGAAGTGTGCATCCTTGGCTCTACCCATGAGGCTTCACCTGATATACAGTTACTCCAAGACCTCCTCCCCGGCTGCAAGGTGACCGCCAAGGACGATCTGGAGCTACTAGGCGTGCCACTTCGTCCCGAAGGGCTTACAGCAGCAATCAAGCGTTGGAGATTAAAGCTGGAAAATGCCGCCGCTCGCCTTCCTCTTCTAGGAGCTCATCGGGGACTCTTCTTACTCAGGTCTTCTTTCTCTTCCTTAAGACTTATCCATCTTCTTCGAGGAGCTGACCTATCTAACCGGGCCGAAGACTTGCAAGCGCTCAACGAATCGACACTGTCTACCCTCGAGGCCCTGCTAAACACATCTCTACAATCTAGCGCACGGCAACAGGCATTACTGCCCGTCTCTAAAGGGGGCCTCGGGGTTCCGAATTTGGAGACCCTGGCCGGTCCTGCCATAGTCTCATCAATGCTAAGCGCAGAAAACAGGGCAATCCCCCTTTTAGATACACCAGGAGTCGGCCAGTTTAGAAGCCGCTTAGCCCAGCTTCAGGAGAATCTTGAGGCCCGCTGCGGAGCCAAACCTGACAACGTACTATCCCAACGTGACTGGAGCGCCCCTTTGCACGCTGAGGTACAACGACGTCTCTTTAATGAGGCTGCCGACGACACGACCAGAGCCCGCCTAAACGCCGTGTCCGCCAAGGATTCAGGCGCCTGGTTACACGCACTCCCCAGTGCACCCATAGGTACCCTTCTCGATGACGAGACGATTCGCATAGCAGTAGGCCTACGACTAGGGACAGACCTAGTTAGCCCGCATCGGTGTCAATGTGGTCACCCCGTCGACAAACTGGGACATCACGGCCTGTCGTGTATCATCAGCGCAGGCCGACGCTCTAGACATGCCGCTATCAATGATACCTTCAGCAGAGCCCTTAGGTCATGCGGTCGTCCGTGCATCCTTGAACCCACGGGCCTCTGTGCGGAGGACGGCAGGCGTCCAGATGGGATTACACTTACACCCTTCGAGCGAGGCAAAATGCTGGTTTGGGATGCAACCGTTACCGACTCCCTAGCACCTTCTATGGTCGGTGGCGGCGCATCCGAAGCTGGTTATGCAGCCCATCTTGCGGAAGCCAACAAGCTAAGAAAATACTCATCAATTGGGTATCCCCACGAATTCTGGCCTCTCGCGTTTGAGACCTTGGGTGCTCCTGGTGTTCGGACCAGACAGCTAATTCACAAAGTCGGCACTATGTTAAATATGTCAACCGGTGATAGCAGATCGTCGTCCTTCTTTAAACAACGTCTGGATCTTGACGTACAACGTGGAAACGCGGCATCCGTTCGTGGCACTCTTCTGAAGTAGTCTCGGCCTCGCCTAGACGAAGCGGACACGTGATTGTCACAATGCACACCCGCTAGGCCCATTGGCATAGCTAACCTTCCATAATATGTGCCCCACATGCATATTGTAATATACGAAAAAAAAAAAAGTTACAGTCTACGAGATTTTGGTCGAGTCACGTAAAGAGCTGGTCGCCATGATAACCTCCGCTGCTGAGGCCGCTCGATCAATGCCTGGCATATTCCAATATGTGTAACGAATACAACGCCACAAAACTGCCGCTGCAAAATCTACCGTTTGTGGAGGCACCTTCGCGTATATATATATATATATATATAATATATAAAATATATATATATATATATATATATATATATAAATATATAAATATATAATATATATATATATATATATATATATATAATATATAATATATATATATATATATATATATATATATATGTGTGTGTGTGATGATCTTTTGTGGCCTTTGTTCTCTGGCACTGAGCAAACAGACTCACGTTGCATGACGTGCCTGCAAAATGAAATCTTTTGACATCTAGATGCTGTAGTCTCAAGGGACCGCGTAACCGTGGCCGTGCCCAGCCATGTCTGCGCTGATATGTCGCTCTGTTCGGTTCCCAGTAGTCTCTGAGTTGATCGTCTGTTTCTTTTACTTGAACTGCCGCTGTTTGAGTTAGCTCGTATCTGTGACACCGGTAGCTTGGTTCTTCGTTTGTGTAGCGATAACGGAGGCCTACGCACAGTCCTATGCCACTGATCAGATCTACACCACCAGTCTCGTCCACCGAACTCCACAGGCAATGAGAACAATGAGAGTCTCATAAATCCTTTTGAAAATTGTACCAGAGCTTTCTGCATGGATTGCTTTTAGAAGCATTAGCAGCATTTTGATTTGCATTTGTGACGACGTTTTTAATAGCCTCATTGTTCATTTTCCTAGTGGCCTTATTGTTTCTATTTTTTTTTATTCTAGAGACCTGGCTTACTACAGCAATTAGTGATAGAAAAGTTTCACTTCGTGCCCGATACTTGTTGCATTGACTGGATCGAGGATTCAGGGGCGTGGGTGTGTGTATTTTGACACTCAAAGGTCAAAACTGTCGTTAAGTTGTGATACCCACAGGCTCGGAAACCGTAGAGGTGGACTTAGAATATGGTTTTAATTTTTTATTCGAATTATATGCTGGATGTATCACTAATGAGGACTCCGGTGCCCAAAGAAAGGCCTGCATTAAAACGATAACAGAAGTTATACAATACTTTCTTCATATCGATTGTAGATGTCGATTATATATGCTTTTGTATTGAGATATTTACGGCCCATCGAAATAATAATACCAATCTTAGTTGAACGAGTCTTAGAAACTATGTCGACGGCTAGAGGAACGTATGGCTGAGGATGCGACTGAAAACTCAGCAAAGCCTCAACAAGATTGGGAATTCTCGAAGAGTCACAACTAACTTTTAAGGATGCTAAATCACTCTATTGCTACGCGAGTAAGCGACCCTCTACTAAAAGTCGATAATGTGCTCATCGACAATAACCAAATCAAAGCGGCGGCATTCTTCGAATTGTTCTCCTCTGCAAAGATACCCTCCGGATTGTCAGTCGCCATCACGGGCAAATCGGGTGTCTATAGAAAGACATCATAACCAAACAATTTATAGACATTTTTTAATTTCAATCAAAGGCATAATTAAAACGATCAAAACACCCAAGAATAGGCGCAGTCTTGCACCAAATAGTGTACCACCATTTTGTATATATTGTTATAAAAAAAGAAAAGAAAACACTTGTAATTTTATTGTTGAACCATTATTGCACATTTTCTAGAGACCGAATTGTGATGGGCAACCCTCGTTTATTTTAAAGATCGATTGTAACGCCTGTATTTTGAAAAATGTGGTAAAGAATTGGTGGGTAATATACGGGTTCAATCGTTATCGAACTTTTGAATTTTCGCGGGTTACGTATATTCGAATTTCGATTTTTTTTTGTGGCGTTATGTTGGTACTCATGTCTCTCACTTATGCCGACAAGCTCGGCCATTTTGAATGTTCACTTAATTGTTGACAGCTGCTTTGCTTGCACGTGTTTTGGATCGTCTTCGATTTTTACCTATTCAAAAAAATGGATCAAAGAACCTGTATCAAATTTTGTGTGAAAAACGAAATTAAGTGCGCGGATGCATTCCGAATGTTGACTGTGGCATACGGAGAAGCTACCTTGGACCGAAGCAACGTTTATCGGTGGTACAAAATGTTCTCAGAAGGCCGAGAAGATGTGAACGACGAAGAGGGTGCCGGACGCCCGAGCACTTCAACAACAGACGAAAAAATTAATGAAGTGGAGAAAATGGTATTGGCCAATCGTCGAATCACCGTTAGAGAAGTTGCTGAGGACCTAAACATATCGATTGGCTCGTGCCATTCGATTTTTATCAATGATTTGGGCATGAGACGGGTCGCCGCGAAATTCGTACCAAAATTGCTCAATTGCGACCAAAAACAGCATCGCATGAACATTGCTAATGAGATGTTGGACTCTGTCCGCGACGACCCAAATTTGCTCCAGAGGGTCATAACTGGTGACGAATCGTGGGTTTATGGTTATGACGTGGAAACCAAAGCTCAATCATCTCAATGGAAGCTGCCGCACGAACCAAGACCGAAAAAAGCGCGCCAAGTTCGGTCGAATGTGAAAGTTTTGCTGACAGTTTTCTTCGATTGCAGGGGCGTGGTGCATCATGAATTCTTGCCACAGGGTAGAACGGTCAATAAGGAATATTACCTGCAAGTTAAGCGCAATTTGCGCGAAGCAATCCGCCAGAAACGCCCGGATTGGTGGAAGAACAAAAATTGGCTTTTGCACCACGATAACGCCCCTGCTCACACATCGTTGCTTGTGCGCGAGTTTTTGGCCAAAAACAACACACTAATGATGCCGCAGCCACCGTATTCCCCAGATCTGGCCCCCTGTGACTTTTTCTTGTTCCCTAAACTGAAGAGGCCCATGAAAGGACGACGTTACACTACGCTTGACGAGATAAAGACGGCATCGAAGGAGGAGCTGAACAAGATAAAAAAAAAATGGTTTTTTGAAGTGCTTCGAAGATTGGAAAAACCGTTGGCACAAGTGTATAATATCTCATGGGGATTACTTTGAAGGGGACAAAATAGATATTCATGAATAAATGAATAATTTTTGAAAAACACAAAAGTCGCGATACGTTTTGAACACCATATGTACATAGCGTGTATTTTAAGAAAGAAGTTGATCGTTGATCACATAGAAAACTATTTCGTGTGTAACGAATTGATTGACATAAATCAGCCATGGGTTCTCCAGGAGGCCGTTGCACAGAAACACAATGCATATCTATGATCTACGATAAAAGCCTGTACATAAATAATCATCCTCTTCTAGAACATTACATACATTTTTTTTCAAGGTATTGGCATTGATTCTACAACTCGCCAATGTGGCTCCCTTTCTTGTACCAAAGGTGCCGCAAGTATCGTGCATTAAGCCTATACTCTTCAAAATATACATCCTTGATCTCCCAACATAAATTGTTGGTAGCTGGTGTTGTAAGAATAGGGTGCAAATATCTGTGCCTAAATGTGCTGTGGTTTCATCTTATGGGAGTTCGCCACTATCTTGCACTCTGTAGCGACGCAATTCCGGTAGTTGAACTTTTTCGTAACCTTGGTGTAATTGTGACACCTAAACTAGACATCTCTTTTGGTAGATTCTTGCCACCGTCACTTCTGCCTTGCAATTATGTAATACTATAATTTCTGATTTCGATGAGAATGTACTCGTATACAAAAGTCTAGTCTTAACCAAATTTCATTATTGCAGCCAGGTTTGGTCTCTTTATATGGGACGCGATATAAACGCCAACGGCGATATGAACGCTATTTCTCGAAGGCGTACAGATCAAATTTATCATACAAGTATCAAGAAGATTCAATATTCCTCGTAAACGCGTATCTAGTACGGGCTCTGAAGTAGAGTAAATGTTAGCTCACAAAGTCTGCGAAATCCGCAGACCAAATATGTGTTTATCTTTGTGTTCACTAACATCCGGGCTGGGTTATCTGTGGGCTGCAAAGACCGTACTTAGAAGCCGATATTTCACCACGCTAGCCCACCACTCAGTGCTCCTTACTGCTGCTGGTTCATAAATCCATATGTCCACCCTACTTATTTTGGTTTGCCAGTTCCGCATATAAACGTCGAAGCCGTACGTTTTATTCAGATTCCATCGTGTTTGCAGATCACCCTGTTCAGCATGTGGACAACCCTATTCCTGCATGTATTTGATAGCGCCAGAACGTTTTAGAAAGAGAAACCATGCCCAGTCACTTAAACGCAAGTCGTCTACTCCCAACTTATCCTATATTAGCATCATGCATGATTGGTTCTATCTCTTTCCCGAAAAAGCGACTGCTGCATAAACCGAAATCATGTGTAAGCAGTTAATTGCCGCGGCTGCGATGGTGGCCTTCCTGACTCTCTCCTGGGTGTATGTTCAAGCATGGGTAACGCCTAGGTATGTGAATTTGTTGACAAATTTTATTTTCATTTACCTGGTTTGATCATCTGCACAGTAACATTCTGACCCACTCTAGGGTCCAACTCTTATTCGCTCTGGACAGCTCACACAGAAGTACGGAAAGGAGCAGGGAGGTCAGACACCTACGGCTCGCGGTTAAACGCTACCCTTACCAGCCCCCGTATTGCTAAGTGAGTTAATCTCTCTATTCTAAGTCCGTGTTACTTCTCCGCTATTGCCCCGGTCTCCTCCAAGAAACACCCCATTCCTTAGCTAATATTTTGGGAATATCTTAAACAGGCCGCTTTTTATTACTATTACCCTCTAACACTCTGATTCCGTTTCTACTCCCTTTTCTTCAGGAATGACTATTAAGGCCGCTTCCCTCCAGATCTGTGGAATTTCCCTAATGTTTAACCATTCACTGGGTGAGGCTATGCCTGCTTGGTGCGAGAATCGGGGTAATATGGCACCGTGCGCTTTCTCTGGGGTGTTCTATCAATTGCCTCTATCACTTTTCCGAGTGGGATTGCCTTCATTTTCTAGACCCTTGTTTCCTCCGTTGTCTAATCTCACGGGCTTTTATATTCTAGCTGCGCTTGGAAGTTGTGTCCGACCTGGCCAATACTCTCCTGAAATGTGCAGCTTGTCTGCCCGTCTCTTCTGAACATTGTCTCCTTCCCTTCCGGTACAGCCATGTATGTGGGCGTTCATCAGCCTTCTGTATCGTTGTCCATTCTTTTTTCTCAGTACTTTTGATTCTCTTCCCTATATGGTTTCCTTATGAACGTTTAACCAACGAAGCTAACGGTTTCATCACCGGAACTGTCTTTACGTATTTTCGCGTCAACCTACTAGCTTGCTTGGCCGCTTTGCACCGTTTGTTAGAACAAGGTCTTACACTTCTCTTCTGTGGTGGCAGTATCGCATACTTTAATAAACCTACCAGACTGCGTTCCTAGCAATCTACCTGGATTACCCCTCGCAAAATGAGTACTCTGCCAAGTCCCTGTAAAAGAACATTGCCTTTAAGCTTCCTCCCTGGGTCTTCCCTCCTCCCCCGCTCTTGAATATTGCTACTAATTTTTACCCAGATAGTTATTGGTGCATGCTTTCTGAGTCCCGCACCTCCCTGTAAAGAATTGTCGTACCCTGTAAATGGTATGTTCCTTCTGTCAATAGTTGTTGCAAATAGGTCAATAACTGACAAACAGGAGTAGCATTCATATGTGCACACATTCGCCCCGTTGACTAGCCAGCAGCTAATCAGATTTTCTGCTACTCTCCCCACGCTTATTGCTACCGCCGTCAGTCTAACAAATATTGATACCCCGGAACCTTTCTGCACGATGCCAGTGCACAGTACTCACTCAATTTTAGATGTAAAAAAGATTTATATATATATATATATATATATATATATATATATATATATATATATATATATTTATTTCGCAATGACATTGCATTTCAAGATGTTACATTTTTACAATACAGTTCATTATATACAGGTTTGAACACTTTAGCGACCGTCCCACCGGGCGAAAAATTGCAAAGACCGCCGATGGGTCTGGCAGCTCGCTACGTGGTATTTAGCGCATATCTGCGAGCAGAACCGGCAACGACATTGATCGCTAACTTGGTGAAATTCCTTTGGTCGAACATACCAAGTGATGATAGCCGTGCACAATGTACCTTGTGTACACGTGCCGGCTAGTGCATGCCATTCCATCCCAAAGCTCCCTGGCGAGGTACACATCTAAGTGCGCGACCTCTGCCGAGGCCTCGGTCACTTTCCCCTGCCACTCCAACAAAAATTGCTGAAGTGGTCCTGTAATAGGTGACCTAAGCCTGACTCTGATTGTTTCCACTGCCGGCCCGCAAGCCGCCAGCAGGTACACGAAGCGGCTTCTTGCCGTCCGCGGCAAGCAAAGAACCCGCTTCATATATATTGTGAGACATCTCTCTAGCTGCGCAAAATTTGCTGCTGAGAGATGGTCCCACGCCCTGCTAAGGCTGAAGCTCAACATTGGCACAATCTTAAGCTCAAAAAGACGCACGGCCGCACTCAGAGACAGTCGTCGAGGGTCTCTCACCTCTGTGTGAATAGAGGCAATAGCCGCCCGAACATCTGTCGCCGATGTGCTGGGTAAAGGTCGTTCCCGTATAGTGTAGTCTCAGACCCAAATACGGGAAGGAGTTGACAAACTCCAGCGGTTGGCCACAACAGGGTATTATGTCTGCGGCAGCCAATCGACCCCCACGGCGACACTTCATGGCTTTCGTCTTATGCGAATTTATTTGAAGACCCTTACGGTGAAGGTAACTTTCTACGTCGCCGACAATTCGACGAATGGCACCGCGGTCCCGGTGGGCCACTACGATGTCATCCGCATATATGACGACGACGGCGTTTCTAAACTCCTCCCGTACATGGCGGGCTAGGTCTGCGATGAGTAAGGGGAATGCCAGGCAACTGAGAGGGTCCCCTTGAGGGGGCCCTACGTTTTGACTCAGCTGCAAGGTGTCCTCGCCCCTTACGTTTACTTCAAGGCGGTCTTCAGCAAAGAAGCTAGGAGAGCACTCGTAGAAAAGAACCACCCACCCCAGCATGTCGAAATGAATCGACTAGTAGGTGACGGGGAGCTTTGTCGAAGGCCTTGATACAATCAATAAAGACGGCGTACAAGTGACCCGCAGGCACAGCCAACACCCGTTCAACTTCCGACTGGAGTACGTGGATTGCGTCCTGTGTATCTCGACCCTTCCTGAATCCGAATTGCTCCGGAGGTAAGGCCTTCTCCACAGTTGGAAGCACCCTCGAGATAATCAACTTAGCGAAGATTTTCTTGAGAGTGCGTTCCGACGCGATACCCCGGTAGAGAATTTGGATCGTCTACATTGTCACCGTTTTTGCCCTTGAATAGCAGAGTAAGCCTGGCCTCGTGCCAAACCTGGGGTATGAGTCCCCCGCTGAGTATCTGATTAAACAGCTTATACGGCTCCCCTGCTAAAACATCGGACGACTCAGCCCAATGTTCGTAATAGATCCCATCAGGATTACTACTCTTTTTCTTGGGTAGCCCGCGCAAGATCTGCACAACTTCTTCCACCGTAAACGGCGAATTATGTGGTGCTGCTCCAGAGTAGAGCGGTTGCTCAATAACTGGGTAAGGCGCGGGGGCGTTTGCATCGAGCAGAAGAGCAGTAAAGTGCTGCCGCAACTGCTTTTTTGTCATGCTGTGCATGCTTTTGTTCAGCCGGCGAACAATGTAGACATAGGGTTCGCGCTCTGCTCTCTCAAGCAAACGAAACTCCTCCTCCTTCATCATACCGGCGCTTATTCTCCACAAGCAGTTTCTTGTAGGTTGCTCTATGTTAGCCATAGAGCGCCCTACGATCAGACCCCCCCAAGACTTCCCGACGTTTTAAGTAGCAGGCCTGTGTAAACCAGGGCCGCGCCCGTCTTTGTCTGTACTTCTTCTTGACTACAGCCCCCTTTACAGTGGCCTCCAAAGCGTGGTTGCTTTGCTCGATGTCAGAAGTTGATCTCAGCAGCTCTAACTCGCGCGTCAGTACACGCAAATCTAGCTGCCTAGACCAGTACATTGTCGGCTGCCGACTAGAGGCGCGTCCCTGGCCAGGCACACACAGAGACGCCAGCACCGGCGGGTGCTTCCGTGCTGGAATATTAAGTACCTCGCATCCTTGAAATTCCGTCGGATGTTGAAGGTTGTGAAACAGGAGGTCGATAGTGCTTCTTCCACTCTGGCAAACGTACGTGAATTTATCACGCTCATTTGCGCAATGCAGGCCTCTATTTTCTAGAAGCTTAATAAGCACATCGCCCTTCCTGTCGGTGGCGCCACTATCAATCCGACAGTTAAAGTCGCCGCCGACCAGAGTGGGTAGCTGGAGGTTTAGTCCCGCTAGTCCAGCGCTGATCGCATCGGCAACGTCAACAAAGATTTCTTTATCTGTAAATCAAACTTCTAAAATTTTGTTTACAAAAAGTGTATATTAGGCATATATGATCTTTGAATAAAGAATCTTTTTACTTAACTTAAGTCTTTGACCATACAATGCTTGCCACTGCCAAAATAGTTTGTCCCTTAGATATAAAATGAAGCCAATAGATTTACCAAAAGCCAAACGCGTAATGGCTTGCTAACGAAGTGGCTGTGTGGCAAACATTTAAGATAGAATTGCAAACAAGGTAATATAAATCAACCTTTGAGTTGACAAGCAAAGGCTTGAAACGATTTCAAAAGAATACAGAATGAATTACACATTCTCCTCGAAAGAGAGCTCATTTTCTCCCATTTGTTTGAAGACAATGTATTTCTCTTAGCTCAAATGGAACCGAACATTTGACCGCGAGGCTACTACAATTATCAATGAAGGTTTTGCGCGCATTGTTGGATAGCATGCTATTCACAGACTTGCGATCAATGTGTCTTAAACGAGCGTAGTAAACATTTCAGCAAGAGTTTCAAGTTTCAAACGTAGTTTGTATAATCAAACTACATTTTACGATGTTTTAGATCAAGGGTACAAAAATCATTCAAAACATTGTTGCACGTTTTGATCATATATTAGAGATGAGACTGGCTAAAAACGCCTAAAGGCTAACGTAACGGCAGCCCGCAACGCGTCCATTCTATCAGCAGCGAGTAAGCTACAAGATATGCAAAAATCAGTGACCTAATCCCTACGCCTCTTGGAAGTCTATCAAACTATATATATATATATATATATATATATGCTGCGGGTTGCTACGATTAAATATATCTACAGGGTCAATCATAACAATATGTACTTATTTTAAGGTTTGGTAGAACTCGACAAGAAAAAAAATTCCCAATGGGAGGAAGGGGTAAAAACGTCTTGTTTAGGAGTGAGGATGAAATTTATAAAAGTAGCTATTCTGCCTTTTTTCTCTACATAGTTGTGCAAAATTTCCATTTCCAAGGATCTGATCATACTGGCATGTTTGGCGGAAAATTCTGCGTAATCTGAATGACACTCGACGTAAGCAAGCGAAAGACGAATAGGCGGGATTAAGGAAAGTCATAAAAAGTCGATATGTTGTTATGTCTAACGTGGAAGTGTTCACGTGCAGAACCCTAGAATTTTGCCATTACGAGCAAAAATGTACGCCCAAATGACTGTTCTCAGGCGATAGCAAATTTAATGGTCACCATTTTCGTAGTTGCCGCCGTACCGAAAGTGAAGGCATGCATACTTGCTAGCCTTTTGGCCTGATTCAGCAAGAGTGTATCAGAATGTTAGGTACCTATTTTGAAAATTGGTAGAACTCGACAAGAAAATATGTTTTCACAATGAAAAGAAGGAGCAAAAACATCTTACCAAAATTTTACGGCTCGGAACGTGAAAGCTTCACCGTAAAACATAACAACTTACTATGGCGGTCGAAAAAGCTTAGTTACTTGGCAACTACGTAACGCAGCACTATCACTTAGGTACAAAAATTATTAAAAAAAGACATTAAGTTTGCTATTGCGGGAAGTTATTGTCTTTTGGGCCTACATTTTTGGTCGTAATGGCAAAGTTATACGGTTCTGCACGTGAAAGCTTGAACGTAAACATAACAACATATCAACTTTTTATAACTTTCCTTAATCCTGCTATTCTCCTTTTGCTAGCTTTTGTTGAGAGTCATTCAGATTATGCAGAATTTTCCGCCGAACACGCCGGTATGATCAGCTCCTTGCGTTGACTGGTTCTCCCGCAAACAGAAATTGGGTACAACTAGATAGGAGAAAAAAGGCAGAATAACTACTTTTTCAAAGCTCATCCTCACTCTTAAACAAGACGTTTCCGCCCTTCAGCAACGGAATTATCACTTTCGGTGGTATGATCGCAACTCTTCGTGATGAAATCCAAGTTGCCCAAGCGTAACATTTACTACAGTTTCAAGTATTGATATATTAAAGAGATATTTGCAGTAAGAACTTGCTACACTGGCTTTTAAAAACTAACTGCCGAATCTCGGCAGTTGCGGTTTTATCAAATTTTAATTCCCAAATGAGCGCCGTAAAAGCGAGCCTCTCAGAATTCACTCAACAGAGTACAGCTTCTTGGTGTAAATTTGGATTTGGCAATTGTCGATTTATGGCACTTCTTGCCTGATAAAATCAGGACAATGCACTAACCCTAAAATTATTTCAAGCGTGGATTATACAGTGGTCTCTGTCAGAGCGCAGATTAATCCATTTTGACGACTAACGTTTTACCTTCGCTATGATATTGTGTGTATAATAAATGACATACCTGAACGTGACTATTGTCCCGCTCGACTAGAAGAGTATGCTCGACTTTATGACTCTAGCATATTGCCTGTCGTTGATCCTGGAATGTGTTATGATTAGAATAGATATTGCAAAAATGCGTTTATTCTGTAGGCGGACTATTCTTGTTTTTATTGTTGTTGTAATTATTATGATGCATATATTTTTCTTTCTTTGTCTTCTAAGTATTATAGCTTTATGTATTGCACTTTAATCACTAATGCAACCTTAGGTCAAACGTAAACCGTCTAGGACATGGATGTCTCTAAAGAGACGTGCGTCATTTAATAATAATATTAAAATTACATTGAAAGAATGGTCTAGTCTAAACTGGCTGCTCGACAAGAAAGCTGATATAGTCTGAATACGACTGGCGTCCATGCGAGGCACTCCCGCATTCTTGGAAGTAATCTTGGAAAGCGGCTTGCTTACCTCAAGAGCCCTAGCTGTCTGTTGGCGTCTGCCTTCGGGCACGCACCCCCGAGGGGCTTTCTCGGCGGCATGGGGGTTAGAGCAAACAAACAGACAGGCATATATCTACGTCTATGTCTGTATGTAGACGTGCTTGTTGGTGTGCAAGCACGCCCACACAAATTCAGGTCTAACTCTTCTTCAGCTCCTCCGATACGTTTCATTGTAAGAGCATTATACATGACAGATGCACTCGTTTACACGTGTACAAACCTCACCAGCTACCCCTCCCTTTATATGTTAGAGGTGTGTTGCTGCAAAAGCGCACAACTGGATACTAACACAAAACTACTATTACAGTCACTCGCACCGTTATTATCATTAGTGTGCAGTAGTAATTAGCGCTATAGTGTCAAAAAAAACTAGAGCGTGGGTTCGCTTAAGTGTTTCTCAACAACGCATCTGACAGAATATTCGTTGCCATTCTTAGAACAGCAGCGACTGCCGTGGATATCGTCTTCCAGTAATAGGAATTGGACTTGGGTGATGTTAGAATTACAACAATCTGAAACTTCATTTTATCTGCGAGCAGGAATAGCTATTTACTGGCAGCATGTATTGGACATCTATGTAGTATCTTTAAAAGTTGCGCATACATAAAAGAGCGACGTTGGTGTCATATTGTGCATTTACTATGTATTGTATGCTCTATTGTTTCTTCTAGGCGTATGTCGTAGTACCCTGTCGAGTGTGTCCTGCACAACGGTAAAATTAAATAGATATATTTATTTAATTTTCTCTTTTTATGCTATTGCGTGAGAACATGTGGGACCCAACGCACCTAAATGTCGTAAATAGTCAATGGAGAGTATTATGCTGAAATATATATATCCCCAACAGTCAAGGTTTCTTTATATTCTCTGTTGATTCTCGCTGTTGCATATTGGAAGGCCGCAGGTAGAGGTTTGTATTTGCGCGCCATGATGATGATGATTATCTCTGCATGTTAGCCACAACCAGCCACGGCACTGTTGGCCACAACCCGCCACGGCACTGTTGGCCACAACCCGCCACGGCATTGTCGGCCACAACCCGCCACGGTACTGTTGACCACAACCCGCCACTGCACTGTTGGCCACAACCCGCCACTGCACTGTTCGCGCACTGTCAAGGTGCCGGTCGCCGGCCGTATAAAAAGGGATGCGCGCCATTTTATCAACCCCTTGCGATCTCGAGCGTTCGGCGTAACGCGTGCTCTGCAAACCCTCAGTCCGGCGGCGACCGGGACGTCCGACGGCGTGGCAGCGACAACGGCGTGAGCGTGGCAGTGATACTGCCCTAGGGTGGTGAGTGATCGTGGCTAGCAGGCGCAGGTAGATTTATATATATATATATATATATATGGATTTAGTTGAGTAGCGTATTGCTCTCTGTCGTATCGTGAATTATAATAAATAAGAATCAGTGAGTGTGTGAACCCGCGCAGTTTCGTCTGTCTTCATTCTACGGTTCCGCTGGCAACACTCGCTTTGATTACGGGCCATTGCTATTAATCAGTTTCAATCTACGCGGACAGTGCGTCACACGGCAGTAGCTTGTCAATAGAACGATGCTTTGAAATTGTCCAAAATTAGAATTATTGTGTATCCTGTATTGTACGATTTAGTTAGGCTGGTAAGGTTCACGGAGGGATCACTCGCCTGCCTGTGTGAATCCGAGGGGTAACTCGCCTCCCTGTGTGAATACAGGAACGCAAACCCAAACAGTGACATACCATGGTAAGTCGTGAAGCTCAGTAATAGTTTCAGTGTATTGTGTGTTGCCGGGCAACGGAGAAGTAAGAAAATAGACCGCTGTGAAGATTAAACAAGTCCTTTTCAGCAGGGAAGAAGCATGACGACCCCACCTACCCAGCGGTCGAAGGGTTCCGAGAGGTTCGCCGCGCATTCAAATTTAAATTTTAACGGCTGCTCAGCCAATGGGGGTCAACGCTACACTATACTAATATTTATTTATATAACTTTGCTATGTTAGCACTTTGGAGTGGACAATTGTCTCCACGCGAACGTGTGATTACGGGTTCTCTGCGTACATATAGAAAGCAAATTTGCAGCAATAATAATATACCAATCAAGATTAACAACATTGTACCAATTACGATTGATTGTTTTGCCTGAGACGCCGCGTCTCCCCTTCAAGATGAGTTTTAACTTTGACACACCGGCTCGGCCCCGCTTAACAAGCCGGCGGCCATCATTTTCAACGTTGTCTACCCAGTCAATCTGTTTTGTGACACCAGCTATTGCATGTACAATATATGTTGTGGTGACTCGTTCAGGAGCTTAGACCCGCACAGTGATGCATTTGTGTGCATACATTGTAAGAGCAGAATTGAAAAATAAGTGAAGGAAACAAATGCATTTAAGCTTGTGGCTGAACAATCCGCTTGTAATAAAAACTACTGTGTTAACGCCGGAAAACATTGTGTGTTCTAAGTCCGCCACTGAAGACCTGAGGAACGTGATTTTAAGAAACGGACAACGATTATGACGAACAATTCAGAGCTATTTTGTTTACCAAATTGTATATTATCTCAGCCCACAGTAAATCGCAGCCGACGTCTCCCTGCGGCCAGTGCAACCGCAACAGCAAAACCAGGCGACCAGACCAACGATTTACTGGCTATTGCGTGAAGAACCACAGAGGCTTTTGATACTGCAGTAGCAACAATAGCATCAAGCGTACCAAACATCGGTTCGCTGGCTATTGCTGCTGCTGCTGCAGTGGTGGTGGACAGCGCGGCAGCAGCGGTAGCGTCAACATCAGACACCCAAACCAACGGGTTGCCGGCAGCCGATTCGCCCGCGCTGATTGACAGTAGTGAAACAGCAGTATTACCCAGAAACAACGGAATTCCAACTGTTGTACGCAATGTCACCGCTTGCACACAAGCAAACATCTTTCTGTGCAGGCAGACATCCTTGGCACTGCAGTCAATTCTCAACCTACCCGTAAGTCGTTTTCTTTGCGCCATCCGTCAAGTCCGTTCTTTTGGCCGGTAACTCCAACATCTCCTATTTAGCGACAAACGTGCTTGACATGGTGCGCTATAATGTCTCGGGGCAAAGCGGCGCCACGTGATCGCAAACGTGCGTCGCCAGATTGGCATATTTAACACACAGCCGACGGACCAGCTCGTCATGCTGCATGTCGGGCTAAACGATATCTTAAAGAGCCCAGCCAGTGTGGACATTGTCGAGGTGTGGAGGCGGATGGAGCATCAGCTGAATGACCTGGTGGAGTTCTGCGAAGCCAACAACGTCAGGTTGACCGTCTGTTCTATTCCACTAGTAACAGGCGGCCTAGGTAGCGACAGCTGCGTGGATTGCGAGGTTGGTTAATGTAAAATGTCGGCTATTTTCATAAAATTTAAGAATCCGGTCGTGTTTTATCGTGACTTCTTGTATTGCTTCCTGGGAGTTTCCTGGGAGTTAAACCCAACATTGGGGAATTTAACAATGAGTTCAATGCAACTCGACGTTAGCCAGCTGACCATTCCTCCCGGGATTTTTCCTCCCCTGTTGCCAGCAGTAGCAGAAACAAGTTCAACACCAATCAGTAATCGCTTCCTCTCAATTCCGTTCTCCATCCCTTTCTCCACCACCGGTGCTTTCCGCCATCTGGCTTCCCCGACTCCACATCTCGCCTTCACCACCAGCACCTCCAACATACCTCCCACCATCTTCTCAGACTACCCACTGTTTTAAAATCTAGACTAGATAGTCGCCCAAGTGTCTTCACCCAAAAGCTGGCATCACTTCCCCCGCGGATAAAAACACGGTAAAATGTTTATGCTTTATTGCACGTTCGATAGGTGAATATAATCGTACACAGTTGCTCAGTTCATATACTACCGTAAATTATATTAATGCAGTGTATATAACCGAAACCTGGGTAGGTGTAGATGTTAAACATGTAATTGAAAGAGAATTGTCGTGAGATGATAGGTACTCAGTATTCCGGTATGACCGTGGCTCCCGGGAGGAGAGAGTGTATATTAATTACAAACGTGATGAAAGTTTGTGAATTAAAACTAAAGAGTAGCACTGAAGCTGTTGCTTTAGGCGTATGTTTCAATTGTAGTTCCAATAGGGTTGCCTGTTATTATGCGACAAACGCTACCGTTGACTCGATGTATGATAGCAGTGGTACATTCAATAATTAAATAAGTTGTACATAAATTAAATAGCAAGTAAAAAAATGCTATTATACGTTAATGTGTGACCAATCTAGAACGGCTGGTTGATCAGAAGCCAATGTGCAGCACGAAAAAACTGCGGAAGACAACTAGAAGACTTCGTGTAAAGAACTTCTCGTCGGCTTATGTTGCCAAAGGGATTCAATTTCCAACGACGAAGTCTCGAGATTTGGCTGAGTGTCCATATTTAGAAATATCAAAATTTAATATTCTTACTAAAGTCAAACAACGACCCAGTAAGTACAGATTTACTCCTGCTTTAATGCCATCAAAATTTTATAAAAATGTAGCGTCTGTAATAACTGAGCTCCTTTTTTTATATTCAGTAGATTTTATGAGGACGGCATTGTGCCAAAAAGTTGGCAGCCAGTCGTAACTCCTGTACATAAGAAGGGTGCAAAGTTAAATATAGATAATTATAGACCTGTAGCTCAATCATCAGTCGCATGTATCATCTTTTAAAAACTGCTAGTAGACCATAATTATAACTTTCTTTAATCCAAAGGCTTGTTGGATGATAATCAACATGGTTTTACTAAAGGTAAACCCACGGCAACTCAACTCGTCGAAATGACTCAAGATTGGGCCGTTATGACAAACAATAGGCTGGCCTCTGATTGTATATATTTTGATTTCTCGAAAGAATATGATAGAGTAAACCATGCGAAATTTGTACGAAAGCTTAGGTACTTGAATGTTGATTTTCGCTCTTTGTCGTGGATTGCTAATTACCTTACCTGTAGAGAGTTCTGCGTTCCCGCAAACTATAGCTTTAGTATGTCAGGTGCTTGCCCCTCTGGCGTTTCTCAGGGATCAAGCCTCGGCCCGCTTTTATTTTGCATATTTATTTTATATTTTAAAAACGTTATTCCTGAGCTGATGATCTGAAACTATACGGACCTCCAACATTGCTAACGAAAGGCAAGTACTACAGAGTACGATTGAGGCGGTGTCTCTATGCTGTGTAGACAAGGGATTGCTTATATTAGTGCCGCAATGCGCTGTTTTATGTTAAAAGAAAGCAAATAACTACATGCTACATCCGGAGGCTATCCCTATTCTAAGTAGCATTAGGGACCTTGGGGTTGCGGTGACACCGGAACTGGATTTCAGCACTCATGTCACACAAGTCATCCGATTAACTAATCTTATATTCAAATACCATATTTTGTTGATTTATAATTAATGATTTTAATGAATGAACTGAATTAATGATAAAACATTTTTATGATGATTTTAATGATGAACAATGAATTATGAACGAATTAATAATGAACGATTTTTGCATGAGGCTTTATAATAGTTTGGTTATGCCTAAGTTTGCTTATTGTTGTAAGGTTTGGCAGCCTTATTTATATAAACGCAATTAAGCAATGAAAAATGTACAGAGGAAGTTCTTTCGTCGTGTCTGATTGAGGTGTAACATTGCCCAAAATTCTATTGTGATAAGCTATCCAAAATTCTATTGGGAACGGCAGTACAGAGCGAATTATCGCATATACAATTGTTTTATAAACTCATCAAATATATTAAACTATTTTAGCATTCGTTTAAAAAATCTGAGAAGCGGTAACATCATCTCGTCAAAACAACTTGCCAAGACAGATCGTGTAAATAACATATTTTCGTGGCGGATGACCAGGTCACTGAACTTAAAACGCTAACAGTACAAATGCCGGCATACAAATAAAATGATCGTTGTATGTATCTAGGTCACGGCTTGTAAAGTATAAATGATATCCTCCTTTAGCAAAATAAAGGTACATTTGAGTGAAATTTAATTATATATGATTTCTTTATATAACTTTTTATGCACTTTAGAGTGAACAATTGTCTCTGCGCGAACGTGTGATCACGGGTTCTCTAACCCAGGATTGGCCCCGTTCGACAATGTGTGCCGAACAGATGGTGCGTTTCCTCGTTGAATTAAATTTAATTGAAACTGTGTTGCATAGATGGCATGCAAACCCGAAACAATGAATGTCGTTATATCATAATTATGCTGACAGTTTTCTGCATAATATGTTTTGAGCTACGTATCCACATTTTAATGCGCAACGCATCGAGCATTCAGATGTCCAAACGTTTTAAATAAACGCCTAAACAAATATAACATAGTATTACAATGCGGTGTCGTTACTATCGTTAACAATTTCTCCTCTCAAAGAGGCACCACTTCAGACTTTCGAGCTTATTCCGAGCCAGCTCCTGGCGTGCGTGCGTGCGTACGCCACCGGTTCACAAGCCTAGCTATTTTCTTTCTCAGCTGGGGCTAAAGGCAAAATTCTATTCGTCGGCCAGATCCAGCGGCCTCCATCAATGGCTGGCAAGGCGATCATTTCAAGGCCGCCCTCTCCATCTTCTCTGCTGAAGGGTGCCGTTGCTACTGGCAAGTCGAGCGCCCGAAAGCTGGGTTTCAGAGCAGAGTAGCCTGATTTTGGCACGAATCATTTTTAGAGGAGCGGGGCTGGGTACGCTCCCGCTTGTGTTTACTTTGGCGGCCGCCAGCCAGTCACTCGAACCGGTCGCAGGAAACTCGAGAGGAGAGCAAAAGAAATAGGGCCCAGGTAGCAGGAACGGGCGGGGGGGTGGGGGGGGCATACGATTCTGCCGTTCTCCCGGGCCAGGCCATTGCGTCGAACGCCTGAGCTAATTTTTGCGGGTACGGTGGCAGGCGACGGACTTTATTTGCTTTAAATTTTCGCCCGGAAGCTGCACGAGAGGGAAAATGACGTCGATGGATCTATCATCACATCGCTGATCTTCTATCGCAACTCAGAAGACTATCCGGCGCAACAATGGCCTCGACGAAAACAAAAGCTGCCTCGCCAGTAAGTGCCGACAGAGCAATGTTGTTACTAGCATGATTCATAAAATCGAATTTGTCTGATAAATTAAACTTAATTCCACTATTGGTTAATGTGGCATTTTTCTCTATGCAAGCCGTGAACATCCTTGCCTGAGCGTTCCAATGGTTTAATTAGGTGTGGTGACTACAATCAATCGCTTACGAAACAACCATATCCTCATCTTGAAGACCCTGCCATATATCAGTCATGAAAGGATTTTGCGTACATACTAGAGCTATAGTAATTGTTTATTTTGCAAAAAGTCTGCATTTCAAGATCACATAATTATAGATATAACAGTGTGATTGTATATGATTGTAAAGGCCAGCAAGCCATTGTATTGGCCAGCAAAGCGCAAGTGGCGAATATTATTGCACATACCGTAGAAATCCTAGGGATACATCAATTGTGGTAAACATACCAAGTGATGGTAATCACGCATAATGTACCTTATGTACACGTGCTGATTGGTGCATGCCATTCCATTCCAATTTCTGTACCCAGTCGAGGTACACGGCTAACTGCGCTACCTCTACAGAGGCCTTAATCACTTTTTCTGCCACTCCAACAAAAATGTCCAAATAGTCCTATAATAGGTAATCGAAACCTGGCTCTGGTTGTTTCCACCGCCGGTCCGCAACCTGCTAGCTGGTGCAAGAAGCGTTTTATTGCCGTCCGCGGCAAGCAACGGACACATTTCATATATATTTCTAGAGGCGCAAAATGTGCCGCTGTAAAGACCCCGCACCCTGCCAAGGTGGAAGCTCAACAATAGTACGATCTTAGGCTTCAAAAGACGTACTGCCGTACTCAGAGACAGTCCTTAAAGGCATCTTATCACTGCGTGAATATTGTCAGTGGACGCCCGGCACCTGTTGCCGACTGGCTGGGTAAAGGTCGTCCTCATATAGTGTAGAAACCGACCCAAACACATGGGGGTTATTTATCTCTTCTTCTTATACGATTATAGTACCCGCAATCGAATGCTAAATTCGTTGACTATGCATATAACTTGAAACACTATTTTATATCCCATTTGCTTAAGTGAATCCAATACTGTCCGATGGCGATTTAAAAATAAATAATTCTCCCGACCTTTAAATGTAAAAACGTAAAGTAATTGGCGTCGACTGTGAAATTTACAAAAAAAAACCGCCGAGTACCTATTTGTGTGCAATCACACAGCTTCCCTGCTAAAGCATCGGTCAAGTAAACTCAATCATCATCTTATTTATTTCACTCATATTGAGTATGGATATAACATAGATAATTATAGAAATGATATAATGCAGCGATCTCTTTGTAAGGGCCAGGCAGGCAGACGCATGAAAGTTCGTACACGCCTGAGACGCACAGTTGACAGATGCACCTCGTGAAAGCTCGTATTCGAACAGACCAGGTGATGATAGCCATGAACTATGTATCTGGTATAGACGTTGTGATTGTCACATCCAAGACCAGACTAGATGTGAGAGGCACCTGAAAATATCCAACCTCTCGTCCGGCTTGTTCAACTTTATTTTCCCATTCTGAGATAAAGCTCTCGAATGGTACTGTATGCAGCGTCTTCAACCTCAATCGAATTATCCTAACAACCGGTGCATAGCCAGACGTTAGGTACACAAAGCGGGTTCCTGCCCGCAATAATAGGCAAAGTACCCGCTTCATGTACATTTTAAAACACCTTTCAAGCAAACCAAGGTTTGCTCGAGTGAGGTGTTCCCATACTCTGTCAAGACCATACATCAGCGTTGGAACAATCTTGAGGTAGAAAAGTGCCACTGCCGTCGATACGTACAGTCGCCGGACATCGCCTACCTCTCCATAAAGAGAGATTAGGGCTGTGCGCACTGTCTCGACGATGTGAGCAGTGGAGGTCGTCCCAGTATAATGAAGCCGAAGCCCCAGATACCGGAAAGAGTTGACGAATTCCAAGGATTGGCCGCCGCAGCGTATAACGTATTTAGCAGCCAATCAACCTCCTCTTCTAAATTTCATAGTTTTGGTCTTCATGGCGTTTACTTCGAGCCCCCTTGAGACAAGGAACACCTCCGCCAGAGAAGTGATGCGCTTGATGGCACCCAGGTCGTGATGAGCGACTACTATGTCATCTGCGTACATCAAAACTGTGGCCTTCTGGAACTCCCGTCAATATGATCGATGGTGTCCTCATCAAAGAAGCTCTAAATTACGCTTTGAAGAGAGCCACCAACCCCGGCGTATCGGAATGACTTATCCAGGAGATCTCGAGGTGCTTTGTCGAAGAGCTTTGACGCAGTCTATAAAGACTGCATACAAATGACCTCCGGGTTTTGCCACAGCTCGCTCTATCTCTGACTGAAGCACATGGATTGCATCACGCGTTCCTCGACTTCTTCGGAAGCCGAATTGCTCCGGCGGAAGGGTCTAATCGACAACGTACTCGATCGGTTTTATTACCAATTTACAGAAGATCTTCTTCAGCGTCCTTTCGAGCGCTATACCGCGGTATAAGTTTGGATCTGGTCTGTCATCACCATGCTTGCCCTTAATTAAAAGGGAAAGCCTGGCTATATGCCAGACATATATGGCATTTGTCCCCTCTTCATAATCTCGTTGGAGAAATCACAAAGATGGTTTGCCAAAAGTGGCTCAGACTGCACCATAGTACACCTGGTCTGGTCCCGCACTCCTTCCTCTCGGAAGACAGTGCAGAACCTGACTTACTTCTTCTACCTCAAAGAGCAGATGCATAGTCTCCTGGTCCAATGTGAGCAAGTGCTCAATCATTGGAATTAGGCGTACCGTCTTGCAGTTATATAGAAGACCGGGCAGGAGACTCGTTACCTATTCGCCGCTGAGCAGGTGGTTCGCCCCCCTACGAGGTCGTACAACGTAGGCTAAGGGACTTGCGTTCTGCTCTTTTAAGCAGTCGAATTTCCTCCCGCCTAGCGTATTCACGCTTGTGCTTAAGGCATAGCTTTAGATAAGCTTTTCTACTGTTGAAGTAGTCAAGCCTGCATCTGGCTAGCAGCTGCGGTAATGCCTTTACCCTCCCTTGGTGCAAGAGTCTAAGCAACCCACGGTGGGCGAGATAGCAAGCCTGAGAAAACCACTGTTGTGATTTCCCCTGCCCTGGTCCCTTCCACCTGACCGCACTTCTCATGGTTCTCTCTAGCAGTTCACAGCAAGTATCCACATCACAGCCCACCTCGAGGCTATCGATCTCTAAAAGTGAAAGGTCAACATGACTCGTGGCAACCAGGTGTGGATCCCCTCGCTGCCTGAACCAAATATCTGGAATATTCAAGTAAACTCAATGTTGGTAATTCCATCAGGTCTACTCCTTGATCTGTGGGTAGCCCGCACAAGATTTGCAGGACTAAACGGCGAATGTAGGTCTCAGAGACGCAACCATGGCATTCTGGCTGGATGTTTGGTAGCGGGCGGAGCACGGGAAATGCACCAAGGAACTCATACCAAACCGCAGGTTCTGATACGGCTGCAGCTACGGGGAGTTCTCGTACTACGCCACCAAGGTGCTTACTGGCCATGGGCACCTTCAGTCATACGTGACCAGGATTTGAAAAGCAGAGTGGGATACGTGTGTCCTCTGCCCTTCGGGAGAGTCAGGCGGTGTGGAGCACTCCATCTATCGCTGTACAGCCCGGGAACAAGCCATGACTGCCGTTCCAGCGGTATGCTGCTTTCGTCTGAGAGAGATGGGGGCGCACATGAATGTCTCGGAAGAGGGCTGGAGGGAAGGAAGAGCAGCTTTTGATTCCATTGTAAGGCTGGAGATAGCCCTAGAGCGAGACAGGAGGAAAAGAGTAGTGAACGCAGGTCGAGACGAGGAGCCGAGGGAGGGGGAAAGGGGGCAGTGTGTAGCTAGACCCTCAACGCGGTCTCGACGCACCCTTCGGATCGGAAACGCACACGCGAGACGCATAGAGCGCCAGAAAAGTGAGGCTCTTCTGTCACGGTGTCAAAGAAATGCGACGTAATTCCGAGCCTGGAGAGGGAGACTACGGGTTTTGTGGGTTAGTTAGTTGCTGACTAGTTGCTGATAGCTGCCAGCGACGTATGCGCATTATGTATTGCCGAAGCCTTTCATAAAAAAATCACACTTGAAGGGACGCAACTGGCTCTATCAGACGACCAATACCTAAACCTGCATAAGACCTTACAATGGCAGTGCCATCTGGCTGCTTTAGCACCTAAGTGCTATTCTGTTAATGCGGCATTGAGAAGACTTGACAGATTGAAAGTGATCCAGGTGAAGGTCTCCCGTACGAATTGCTTTTGATTAATGAATGTACCGACTGTCACATGTTTAACCACGCTAAAGCATTAGCTTTTCTAGTTCTTTTCTAGTTGAAATCGAGTTCCATGTATTATCATATCATCTATATGAATCACCACAACGGCTTCTTGGTGCCTCCGTTAGACGTGAGTATGGGTTCCCTTGCGGAATTTGCGATTGCTTTGCTTAATCTCCAAAAACACTATGCCTCAACAATCCAAAAATGTCAAGTTCTGGTGGATCTGTCTAGCATTACCCTTGCAGTGACTTTTTCGTAATACTTCGATGTATAACTTATCCGCACAAGTATGCATTTTATGTTGCAGGCCTGTTTTTCGTTCAAAAAACTACCACACTCTTGCCGGTAGTTAGACATGCTCTAAACTACAATATGTGTGTCTTCCTTGCCTGACTTTCTTCATGTTGGTCTGCTAGCTTTACTAGTGAACCAGCGCCTTAATGGCGCATTGTAATACGTAGGTATCAATGTTTCTTTCTAAACGTTACATTTATGGTTCGTACGCACATTATCAAGCTGCAGTGCTCGTGCAAGGATTATCGTGCTTTGCATTGTGTGCCGTTGATTGCTGAATGTTTTAAGCACTTAAGGTAATTTGTTGAGGACGGCAGTATAGGTTAGTGCGCATACAGAGGGCAAAACAGCTACTGACTGAAGTGGTCAAACGTCAAGGAGAGCGGGGCACTGGTGTCTGTTAGAGTTTGAGGACTCTTTAGGTTATTACAATTTGACGACCCTTTAAATACTAGATTGCAAATTAAGGGTTGAAATAGGCTCCGCGGCGTTTCAACGCAAAATGTATGCTCAGCTCTTCCACTATTTCGCACTGTTTCAATCGGCGGTCAGTTATCAAGAGTTTATAGACTTCAAGTACAGTTTTTTTCTGACGCGTTTTTGTCGTCCTAAAAATGCTGTGCTTCGGTGTACTAATGCCGTAAACTGCATTTAATCTGGCGTAAATGTCCTTGCATTTAAGTCTTCAGAAAACTAATTGCGCTGGATAATCAAGTGTTGTCGCTGGATGGTCAAGCGTATTCGACCGAGACGAAGGAGGTCATTTTATTTTTCTCGCAAACAAAAATATGCAAAATGTTTAACTTTTAACCTGTCTCATTGTATGCGAAACTAAGAACTGTCGTGTATATATTTATATATATATATATATATATATATATATATATATATTAGCGGCAAAAATTTAGGATATGAAAACACTTACGGACCAAATCGATACTACAATCCTTATCTGTAGTGGAGAAACGACATGCATATTTGTGGGAGCGACGGCTTAAACAGCAAATGGACAACCATACACAAGTTACATTGCCGGGAACGAAGGGAACAAAAAGATCCAATTAAAGCAACTGTGTTTCTCCGAGACAGAACTTTCTGGGTGCGCGTTAATGGACAGTATTCTACGATGGGTCGAGTGTCATCCGGCTGTCCGCAAGGAATGATCCTCGGACCATTGATGTATATTTTATACACCAATTCACTTAAATATGCAATTCCACGAGGAGTTTGAGTTAAAGTATACGCTGATGATGTGAAACTTTATAGTCGGTACGGCATTGTAGAGGACAGATGCCGTCTCCAAACGACGTTAGACGCTTTCAAGGACTGGGCGGACGCCCTTGATTTGGACCTGTCCATCTATAAATGTGGTATCCTGCATTTCGGACATGGACATGCAAAACACCCTAATAAGATTGGGGGTCAGGAATTGTGCAAACTTCAAGTTGTATACGATCTCGGAGTCCTTACGAGCAACAAATAAAGGTACTCCGAACATGTAACTGATGTTGTCATAACGCTCGCTTCTCAACGTGCAAATTAGATCCTCCGATCATTTGCTGTACGCTCTCCTGAGTTGTACGTCAAATTGTATACTACATACGTACTGCCACTACTGGCATACGCAGCACTGGCGTGGTTTCTTGGTCTAATTAAGGACAAAGCTTGCCTGGAACGAGTGGAACGAAAATTCACGAAACGGATTGCATTTCGCTGCCATGTTGACCGGTGTTATGTCGACGTTCTCCACACAATTGACGTGATTAAAAAGCTTGATCAAATAATGCTGCTCCAGCTGAGACAGAACCCGCGTCTATTCAAAAAAATGTTCGTTAAAAGGCTAACGACAACGCGTCAGGCTAGCAACATAGTTCTTGTGTTCATCGCACAGAAGCGCTACATCAGCAACCTATACCCATGGAGGATCTCTAGGCATATTCATGAGTGTTAGGGACCGTCAACACCCTGCACTACTTGCAGATTATAACTACATATTCATCACATGACATACATGCATATATGCAAAAGTATAATTATTTTTCTACCTTGAATAAGGCGTTTTATTCTTTAAAGCTAGTTAGCTAACTGAATAGCTAGTTGCCTACAGAGGCTAGAAATTACTCATTTGCAATAGAATACTGGGTCGTCCCGAGAAACGATTTCCCGGCTATGGTATCGGAGTTTCTTCCAGCCAAATGTTTGTGAGAGAAAATCAAAATGAGATTGTAATAAGGAACTGCGGGAAGGGATAGTGGAACAAATGGCAAATAATAAGGTCTTAAAACAAGTAAAGCCATGATTGCGTCACCAAACGCTCTACCCATAGGTATAATAATATGGACATCATCATTGTTTTCCAATTCGATTCATCATCAATTAGTGGTGACATATGTTTTTCGCCATTAAGATAACATGCCGTTGAATATCACTACGATTGGCGTACTATATAACATAACGGTGAACGTATTTAAAAATGATTTTACGAAAGATTGAGTCTGGTTTCATATAAAAGAGGTATTCAGGTCACTGGAACGGAATGAATCAAGAAGCTATTTCAGCTCCAGGGAAAGCCTTTCATTGTTAATCTATGGTGGCAAACCAATCATCATTGGTTTGTGCGGATGACGGTACAGCATGCCGCCAAAGCGCCAAAAAGATTGACTCAGTCGTATACTTGTTTAATGATGGTTGCCCTATTTCTCGAAATAGGAAATCCTGGCGATTGCCTGCCTGCGTGCCGGCCTACTCTACGGACGACGGTGTTGATGATGATCTTCGTGTTCGAGCGTTGAGACACGGGTGGCCGGTGGACGGATAGAGCAACAGCAATGATTGGAGGGATCTTGGCGTTCCTTGAAAGGCACACAATGGAGATTTGCTGATGGTAAATGGGACTGCGATGCTGGCGAGCCAAATAGAGTGGCGGCTGTGGTTGCCCGTTTCTACCGAAAACCTGTGCAGTGGTTCCTCGTCGTGGTCTTGGCCGTATTTCTCTCTCTTTCTCACACACACACGTTTTCTCTTTCTCCTTGTTTCTTTACGTATCATTATCCCCCTCTGCATCTCTGCGCCTCTCTAGCACAGTTTTCTACTCTTCTTGCCCGTTTTTCTCCGCCTCTTTGCCTCTACCTGATGAACGTCGAGAGTCCGTCCAAAAGGTACGAAGCTATGAAGCTCAGCTAGAGTAACTGCGCTGACACAAGGCAGCGAGCGCACCGTTGATGGATTGAGTCTCTGCGGGCTGATTTCCTCATTTATTATCCAAGGTCTGTCAAGCGTGCTGCGTGGTCTCCACGGCGGCGGCGGCAGCAGCACCAGCAGAAAAACCTGCTCTGGAGGCTCGCGTTGGCACTTTTTCATCCCCCACCCTACACACACCTCCATCTCCGTGCCGTGCCTCCTCTCGCCTCTCACCTGCCCTTGACTCGCGGCGTCCCCACACTTAATGTGGCTGCTACCCTATCCCCCCTGAGCTCAGTGGGGGAGTCGGCATCCATCGAGGAGGTAAACGTTTTTCTTACGCTCGACCCTCGCAAACTTCGGATTTCGAAGCATCGTTAAGCACAATCGTGATATCGCTTCGATGTCACAACTAGTGTACGCGCCAATTGATTCTTAAGCGGCATGCGACGCAAATGCTGCTGCTGCTGTTGGCGAAAATAGGTCCATGCATAAAGTGCGCGATCTGTTCGTTTGCTAGTTGGCTTTTGATTAGAGGAGACATGCACAGTTCTGTCGGTGCAAACACCCGACATTATTTCGTTCGTCGTTGGCGTTAATTTTTCTATGAATACATTTCACGCTGCACCTTGAGAGTGGTAGCATTGCTAAAGGCACATGCCCACAGGCACATACTATTTTTCAGTGTCCACACTTGAGGTTTATTAAAAAAAGCAATTTTACAATGCCTAAATTCTCGCAAACAAAAATATATAAACTGTGTAATCTTCAACCTGTCTCATTGTATGCGAATCTAAGAACTATGGTGGAAAATAACTAGAAACATCATATATTATTATGACGTCCCACCGACGCAAACCGTTTTTAAAGATATCATAGACACTTTTAATGAATTAGACTGTAAATTTGCCAACTACATTTCCTCCAGTGAGGAGTTTTGCAGCTTCTTTTTTAATCGCATACCAACGACAACAAGATCTCAAGTGAGATACGAGCCCAAATGCATAGCTCGAAAAGAGATTGTTATGTCGCTGTTCCCCTGGAGAGTTACCAGGACATACAACTGACGCACACCCGTGAGGGAACTGGTCATTTGATGCTAAAACAAATTCTTATCCTTTATGTAAATAAAGCGCGTATTCTATATATATATATATATATATATATATATATATATATATATATATATATATATATATATATATATATATATTAGCGGCAAACATTTAAGATATGAAAACACTTACGGACCAAATCGATACGACGCAAGTTCAAAACTGCTCTCATTCTAAATCCAGTCTTGGCTGTTTTCCTCACCAGCACGACTTTTCAAGCAGCCCGCGCTACTAACTGCATCGCGTTCTGTGCATCAGCCTGTATTGCAGATAGCGCAATACGAGAACGCATAACCGTATCGTCAGCATAGAGAATGGGTATAGCGAACCAGCCTTATACGATCTGTTTTAAAATGAAGTTGATCATGATGTTAAGCATAAACAGTCCTAGTGTTAAAAAACAACCTCCAGAAAAAAATATATTTAATTCTAGTCCTAAGATTTACCGTCGCGGCGTCCCGACATTTACTCTTTCTAAAGACGACTTAAAACAACCTACTTTTGCTGCCAGTAGAATGTCCGAAAGTGTGACTTAAACCAAGACAAACCGTTGCCATCACAACAATCAAATTTAAGCAATTGAAGGCGCCAAAAACAACAAAGAATACACCGAGGCACAGTTTGCTGTCGTAGAAGAAGTCCAGGATCTTAAAATAGAGGTATGCAAGAGCAAGTTCTGTTAAGCTGCTTTACAAAATCCGTATGGATTCCACAGAACAAAATCAACTGAAACAAAACGCCCCTCGAATCTGATCCTAACCACATTTTCAACGATTTTGGTAATATATTGGAGGGTAATTCGTCGCATTTTTAAAAGCATTATATTTCTAAATAAATGAATAATTGCGGGCACATTTAATCTTGTTGGAAAAACGCCAGTCATCAGGGTACGGTTTATCACATGTGTCAATGGACGGACAAATACAACTTTAGCAATCTGTCTGGAATCCTTTCAGCCCCAACTCTCCAGGAAGCCTATCGGTGATTCTAGCCCTTTTTGTATCTCCAGAACACTCACTGACAAAACTGAGCACGACACATTTCTTAAACCAGGTGATTACTAGAGCTGGCTGCAGGTTTTGAAGTTTTCTTTGAATCGGGTAGCCCTTACTGCGATCCTGCGGTTTAGTTCCGTTCTTTGTTGGCCTTGCCAAAAGCCTAGAACTGACTTTCAGAGTAATGAAAAACTCCCCCGCCCGTTGGGTCTACCCCACGAACTGTTATTATTTTTGTATGGCTTAGAAGTGTCGCCTTGGAGTTGCGTGGGCCGCTACCTATGAAAAAAGCCTCCGTTTTAAAGAGTTCACATTTTCACGAAACCTACGATATACACAGGCTTCGAATTTAGCAATTGAGCTCTTAAGTGCCAACGTTAAAGTTTAAAAACGCTTTGCCGCAGGTGCCTCAATTTCACCGTAGTTGGCAAATGAATTTTTAGATGCTGATTTAAATTACCCGGGTAGGACCTGTTAAAGCACCGATTGCATTCAATGAGTGGCAAGTTGCAAGTTGAGAGCTCCGGCCGTGCCACTAGCGTCATACACGTTTGGCCAGACTAAATGGGCAACTCTGTGAAAAAACAAACTGACGCTATATCGATCATGTGTGCCTACTTAGGCTAAAGGAGCACCTCTGTCGCCGGAAAACGTCTTTTTGATAAGGACACTACCACAAGGAAGTGATCAGAAAACAGCCTGGTGCACCACTTTTTGACCACACGGCCAGACAAAATGCTTTTTGCTAAAAAGATATAATACATTGCTCTCACTGCCAAAATTAGCCTGCAAATGTTGGTCCAAATCACCCATTACAATATATGGCAGAGTTCAGCTCATTGGAAGTACTTCTTCCAACAGACCCAGCAGGGCCTCCCGATGCATGACACGACCGAAAGTTGTTGATTGTCGTTGGCGCAAAGCGGCCCTCCAGGTTTAAATTTAATGGCTTTGGTTTCTCGGTGGTAATCTGAAGGCCGTTACATCTCCAGGGTGTTCTCAAAATATTATCGGCAATAATATCAGCTAGACTCAAGTACTTTCGTAAAACCAAAAACGCAATACCATACGAACAACATGGCGTCAAAGGATCGAAGTCGACCCATACGGCCCTGCGCTCAATGCTAGCAGAAACTTGGAAGCTCTATCCAAGCCGAAAAGATCGTTACACGCGGTATTTTTAGATCTTAAGACTGCCTTCAAGCTAGCGCCGAGAAGCAGAATCATGAAGAAGTTAGAAGAAGCTCCGTTTTGGTTGTTAAATTTTTTGAGGACTACTTTTGGGGAGGGTACAGTATACATTGACAATGATGTAGGGATCGTAGGAAGAGTAACGCAGACGACAAGAGTGACCCAAGGCAAGGGACTTAGCCCGTTGCTTCTTTTGGTCTTATTGGGAGGGCTACCTAACTGGGTGAGGCAGGGGCGGACCCAAAAGTGGGAAAGTACTTTAATGTACGCAGATGATATTGCGACCTATTGTAAGAATTTATTTAAGGCTAAACAGAGACTGAAAAGTCTAATTGATCATATGGACGAGATGGGATTTAGTATTAACCGGAAAATGACAGTTTCGAAGAGGCGGTCGATTGGCAAAGACGACGTTTTTCAAGCCAGGAGTAATGAATTTATTGTATTAAATTTATGTTGAAAATTATGAATGGACATTTTTTAAATACATTTCCTATCTTTCATAAAATGTATCTATCTGAGGGGCATTATAGCGCTGAATGGTAGCAGTTTCCGAAAGCATATTGAATGCAAAGTAGAAAAAGCGATTATAGCGGCAGTATGAAAATTTGCAAAAGTTATCAATATATACCGCGTCCGCCCTTTTTAAGGGGGTTTAGGGTTAGCCACTTATGGTAGGAATAAACTAGTTCATACTTTGAAGAGGGGCTCTAATGGCACAGGAACCACAACTACGATAAGACTTCTCTAGGACGAAAGCGTTTAAGGCCTACACTATGAAATGAACGAAAAATTAAAGGACATTGACATGGGAATATACACTACGGCAGCGATTACGAGAACTATCTGGTGAGCAGCCGGATATAAGGGTGGACAATTACGCCGTTTGCAGCCTACGGGTTTCGTCACGTGTTATGCAGCACTCAAGAATTTTACGATCCTCAGAAGTGTTTTCGGTGCGCAAGATGCTTAGGCTATTTCGACAGATACCACACTGCAGCATGCTCTGCGGTTCAGTCAATTGCTGAACTAGCACGATGAGAGAGGATCCAGCAATGTCAAAGAACCACTAGTTATGCCTGATGTGCATGCTTAAAATTTGCATAACCTAGGTGTTAATAAACCGTCATTAATCAGCTACCTGCATACAATTGGTATACTCACGGGTTGCATATAGCGGCCGACTACTTTGGTTGGCTGTAAGGAATCATCATTATCTTTTACATAAACGATGTCTAACGGGAAGGTAGTGGTCGAGACAACGGGAAGGACCGATTTGAGCTGTACTCAAGACTACAGCCGAATCGAAAGACTGGAAAGCGAAGTTAGCTGGGTTAGTTTATAAGCAGGCGCTTTTATCGAAAGCGAAGTTAGCTGCGTTCATAAGAAGGCGACTATGTCGAAAGCTGCATCAGGTGGTGGAAATCAAACGGAGTCATCTTCTTCGGAACCGTTAATCGCTTTTTCATGGATGTGCCGTCTCTAGACGTCCACGGTTTGACGAACTGCAATGTTGAAACCGACTGCGCTGACGAGATCGATGATGTCCGAGTATTTTTTTTGCGTCTGGGTTAATACCATAAGTGGAAGGAACGGCGCGGTGCAGATATCAACTCTTCTTGACATTCTAGCAGTGGTTAAACGCAACGATCTGGATGCATACCGCGCCAGAGTAAACCGAGTTGATAAAGGTGAGTTTTTGTTTGAGCAGACATTTTATCTGCTTTTAAGGAAAATGGTGTCGTCTTGCCAAGAGGAGAGAATGCTAATAAAAGGACAGGATCTGCTGACCTTACCGTGCAACCTGCTACAAAGGCTCAAAACATTAACCTCTCGCAAGATGCCTGGAGCTCGTTCTTCAGGAAAACATGAGGTGGCATTATCATCTGTATTATATTGCTCCCAAGTGCTATGCTATAATATCTGCGCTATGTAGAATAACAATGATTGAAGTCCCCATAGAGAGATTATTTCTGGTGTACAAATCCGTGTTCTTACTAGTGCTGTGCTATAGTATCCGTTTCTAGCGTAGTGGCTACGACAGAATACTCCGGAGGGCCAGAGTGACACAGAATGGTGCACTTCTGGTATATAACATCGTGGTCTTACCAGTGCTATAGTATTCTTTTATGGAGTAGTGGCTATGACGGAATTATCCGGACAGTCAGAGTGATACAGAATGATGCACAAGGAGCTAAATGTTTTTGCCAGGAGGCAAAGGGATTTGGCCCGTGACTTGTTTAGTTGGTTTAACATAATCACTATAGTAAAATATACACGCTGCTTATTTTCGTATTCGCGTAGAAAAATTCGCGATGTAGTGTATCCACAGAGATTGCGTTTCCACTAGCACCTACTCCTAGTCAAACATCAGCTAGGCGTGTAACAACTACGCAATGCCCTCAGTATCCTTAGAGTCAAGTCAGCACATGTTTGCATGGGGTCTCCTTTAAACCTGGACATGCATTTCTAAAAGAATTAGATGCCTCACGACTATGCAATACATCCCCGCTCGCAAAAAAATAGCTATTCATTTCACAGGTTGAATCTGGATGTGATCTAGGAATATTCAGAATTAGGATTGTTCAGCTTTGTCTAGGGGAATACCCACAAGTTATAATTATCCAAGTGTTTTACCACTAGGTGTTGTGTACTATGAAGATGCTGTACGAGTGGGCTTTGTTTGCGTGTATATTTAAGTGTATCCATGTAAGCGTGTTTCTTCATTTACTGTTTGTTGTTCTAATAAACGCACAAAATGATTTATAGAAGTCCTTGTGATGAGAAATACCCACTGTGACTACCTTTTATGTAAAGTGTCTATAATAAGCGTTCTTTGGGTTTTGTTGAAAGTGATTTTCTACCTCCGTGTTTGATTAATCTTTTTCAACCATGTTTATTTACCGAGAATTTAAGCGTTAAATAAACCACGTTTGATATATATATATATATATATATATATATATATATATATATATATATATATATATATATATATATGCATTTATGCGTTACTCAACGGAAGAATGCATAGAGATTGTCTCAACTTATCATAAAAAGGGAAAAGAGCTGTTACATGCGTCACATGTGGCAGCCCGGTGCGGCCTCTGGGCCAAAGGAGTGTTTAGACCTAATTTTTTCACTCCACGAGCGTTATATATATATATATATATATATATATAGCGTCTCCCAGGAAGATTTAATTAGCGACATAGGTAAGTGTAGAGTTTGGTAAAGTAAATATTTTTCGTCTTGTTCGGAAGAAAAGTCTTGTTCCGGAGTGATAGTGATATTACCGAAATCCGTGACAATTATGTTGCTGCTTTACATATAAGAAAACAGTGTGCAATTTGCAGACAACTAATTGTACATTGTGTGCTCTTATGCCCTTTCTACAGCAACTAAGCACATCGTTGTATTCGTAAGAAAATTTTGCTTCTGAAGTGCATATAACATTAGCCAAAAGATGCGACATGGTAGTTTAGAAGAGAATTCGCAAATAAGTGAAGTTCTTCTGTTATCCCAATACCTCAAAAATCACCGCAATTATGTTGGTATCATTTCTACGGCGATCCGATCCGTAGTTGCACAATAATTAGGGTTTTCCGGCGCTGATGCCCGGAATAAAGGAATTATTTCCTCTGTCAGATAAATCACTTTTGGTCATTTAAGCATGCACTCAATCTTAAATGTCCGTCGAAAGATCGTACTTGTTCCGCAATCACAGCGCTGTGAATGATCGTAGGGTTATGATTTTGAGGTATTGGACCTGAAAACTAATAAACAAACTTAATTTTTGCGAATTCTCTTCTAAACGACCATTCCGCATCTTCTAGCTGACAGTATATGTTCTCCAGAAGAATTTTCTCATGAACACGACAATGCGCTTAGTTTTTGTATATAAGGACTACCAAGGAGTACCACAAAACGTGAGGTTGCAGTGAACAGTTAAAATCATTAAGAGTGTGGTAGCCCAAAAGCTAGCTTAGTACACAGCAGGAGCGCTGGGTCTTTTCTAGGCACCGACATCTGCATTCCTTTCTGTTGATTCGAGAACGCACACGCCTTCCAACACATCCCATCACTACCAAACCCGCGTTCTATCTATCAGAGCAGTTTTGTGATCCCAGCTTAGGCGAATCAGGATCGGCCTCAGGCAAGGAGAAGTCATCGATTGCATCACCGCAGTCTACTAAAAATGCCGCTGTACTGAGCTTAGCTCTTCGACAATCGAGGTTTACAGTTTGTTCGGGCTCGCGGTGGCATCACTTCAAACTCAATCCGCAGGCCACGACGAGCAAGTCATGAAAAGCGCTATTTCGAGAATGGCAGCAAGTCGAAGAGATGCTTTAACTCACGGCTACGCCAAGACTCAAAGTGCGCCTTATCATCAGAGATACAGTCGCAGCCGTGAATCGTCCAGATACCGAAACTGATGATCCCTGAACTAAACTTCGAAGGAGCTAAAGCACTGGCATGCACCAATATTTCGCAACAACGTAGCTTCCAGTACTGACAGATACGTGGGCAAGTACCTACCATTCGAGATGGCTGGACCCTACTCCATTTAGCCCAAAAGAGTAAGGGACCACAATGACCCTGCCGCTACCAGCAACTACCGCGCTGGAGACCTTGACGTAACTGAAATGAAGAACAGTGGCATCACTTTGAGATATCTTCACACCAGCATCGTAACAGCCCGGCCGACAGAGAATCCACGGCCGTGCTCATAGAGATCTTCGTCAGTGGCTCGGAGGCGGCATTTCAGATGCCACCGGTTCCTTCGAGTGATTTTAATGATTAACTGAATCATCTCATGTTGAGCCAAACTCTAGCTGACTATGAGTGCTGAATACTAAATTCGAGAGTGATTGTATTGGCCGTCCACGTAAACATCGACAAAGCAAATAAGCAAGCAAACATTGTCACATCTAGACGCTTACTCTCACTGCCATCGGTATCAAGCTGCGGGCCAGCTCTTTAAGAACTACAATAATAAAACCCCTGCCGAGGAAAAACTGTTGTCAGCACGGTATCGTACTGATAAGGTAATGCTGAATCGAGTGTCCCCATTCTTGGTACATCATTGCAAAACGTGCAATATAAGATAGTTTTCTCAATTACAGACGTCCAAAAATACCTGTAGCCGGGCGTGTTTATTTTTCCGATGCCGCAGTTTTGACCCTTAAATATCGGAAAGAGGTTCGCGCTTTAAGAGATCAATCAATTATCTTTTTTTTTTTTTTTTTTTTCTGGGAGGTTTCGGTAATGCATGATGCACATGCGCCACTAGCAGCCTGCGTGACTAGTGTGAGACTCGCAAACCCACTAAACCCGGATTCCTCCCCACCCCCCCAGGCTCGGTATTACTTTGGCATTACATCGAAACCGTGAGAGAGGCGTCTCTGCCGTTCTCCTTCAATCAGCTCTATCCCTGACTATCATCCCGCATGTCTACCTGCGGTTGAATAGGGGGATGCCTTTTTGTAATCCGTCCTGTGAGGGTGCGTCAAGACCATGAGGGCCTGGATGCTCCCCACCCCTCCCCCCTCCCTCGGCTCCTCGTCTCGACCACTCTCCCGAGAGACCCGCTCAAACCTCTCCCGCCTGGCCGTTTCCTTGGCTGTCTTGAGTGTCAAAACAGCGTCGAACAAGTTCGTCGCCTCCCTCCATGCCTCCGCCGAAGTCATCATATGGGAGACCACCTCCTTGATGGGTCGGCCCCTCACAGCGGTTGGTGCTGCGTCCCGTGCTTCCCTGAGAGCATCACACCGCAGAACAGTATGCTCTACGTTGTCCGTTTCTCCAGAGTCGCACAGTACGCAGATATCGCTGATGGCCTTCTTGATCCTTGACAGGTAGCTCTGGAACTGGCCGTGTCCGGTCAGAACCTGAGTCGTCCAGTAGGAAAGCTCCCCGTGTCGGCGGTCATACCATGCCCTGAGGTCCGGTATCAGAATCTTGGTCCAGCTCCCTGTGGTCACACCGGGTCTTACCTGCGTCCATTCCTCATGCCAGACCGATATAGTGGCACTCCTGGCCCTGGTGAGATCCAGACCTTCGTCTAGATACATTTTATTTCGTTCAGCCACTAGGAGGTCCCATGGCAGCATTTTGGCTAGGACCAGGAGAGCTTCGGTCGAGACTGTTCGATACGCCCGGCTTACCCTGATTGCCAGCGTTCGTTGGGTCGACCTTAGTGCCCCCCTATTTTTCGCCGTCCGCATTGCCATGTCCCCCCAGACTGGGGCTGCGTATAGCGCCGTTGATTCGGCCACCGAGGCCAGGAGCCTTCTTTTCACCTCAGCCACCCCACCGACCCTAGGCATGATCCGCGCCAGGTTTAGGGAGACCCTTTGGACCTTTTCGGCCACGTACTTAACGTGTGCCGATCCGGTCAGTCCGGTGTCTAGCATGACCCCAAGGTACTTTACCTTCTTTCTGATTTCTATCGGGTGGCCCGCCATCACGAGGTTAATGCCGGTCGTCCTCTTTCTGCCTGTTAGGTACATCGCCTCCGTCTTGTCGGGTGCCAGTTTCAAGTGATGGGACTCCATCCACTCGGACACCATTGACAAGGCCTCATTGGCGGCGCTCTCCAGGGCTCTTTCGGTCCTGGCCGTTATCATGAGTGCAAGATCATCGGCGTACGCCAACGTCTCCACCCCATACGGGAGACCGGGGATCTCGAGCACCCCGTCGTAAGCTATGTTCCAGAGCACGGGTCCTAGAATCGAGCCCTGTGGGACTCCGGCAGTAACCTCGTACTCCTGCCTCCCTGCAACCAAGCCTCTGTCATCCAGGTAGGATGAAATCATTCGACGGAGGTAGAGGAAAAAGCCCTTCCTCTTCATCGCCTCCACAATTACTTTCCAATTCATTGTGTTGAAGGCATTTTTGACATCCAGGAGGATCAGAAGCACGAATCCCCTTGTTTTAGGGGTCTTCATAGTCTCCTCACCCGCCCGTTTCAGAACCTTCTTTAGAGCCCCTAATGCGGATCTGCCCTTCCGGAAGCCGTACTGGGCATCTGATAGGGCGTTCTTTTCCTGAATCTCGTCGCTTAGTCTCTTGACTATAACGTTCTCCAGGAGCTTACCCATGGCGTCAATGAGGCATATGGGCCGGTAAGCCGAAGTCTTCCTCCCGGGTTTGGGGATTAGAACCAGGCTTGCCCTTTTCCACAGCCTTGGGAATCTCCCCTCTCTCAGAAGCTTGTTGGCAAGGTCTTGGAAGACCTTAGGCCACCTTTTGACCAGTAGCCTCGCTACCTCTGGGGGAATTCCGTCTAGGCCGGGCGCTTTACCGGTTGCCAACCGATTCCGGGCTTGTTCGACCTCCTCCAGCGTCACCTCCGGAATGTTTTCCGGGGTGACCGAGAACTCCTCGTTTTCTCTCCGCGGCTGTGCCGGAAAAAGACCGGTTACAGTCTCCCGCAGCACATCCGGGGGGAGTTTCGGGGGAGGTCTCTGGAGTTTGGCCATAACTATTCGGTACGGCAGGCCCCATACGTCGCTCTCCACCGCGTCTATCAGCTCTTTCTCCGCTCGGGCTTTACTTTTGGCGATGAGTCCTCGGAGTCTCGATCGAGCAGCCTTGTACTCCGTCAATTGGGATTCAGCTCTTGCGGTCTCTCGCTCCCCGTAAAATCCCACCCGACGTTTTCTTTGCGTTAACCAGCTGCGTGTTCTCGTGAAAATCTTATTTAGCCTAATGCAAGCCCTGCGGGCAGCTGCGATCCCTTTGTTCCACCAGTAATTAGGAGGGTGGCGGCTCCCATGGTGTTGTGAGGGAGCAGCTTTCTCGCATGCTGTAGAGAGTATGCTAATTATTTGATATTCATCCCCCACCGTGTCTCCCAGTTGTTTGCAACCCTCGTCTATTTCAGCCACTAGAATCTTGGCGTCAAATTTCCGCATCTGCCATCTCTTACTAGGGGGCGGGGCGAGGGCCACCTCGGGGGTACTGATGTATCTGTGGTCACTCATGGTCTCCTCCGTCTCCCTCACCCTCCACTCTACCACCAGTGGAAAGGCCGCCTCATTGACCATTGTTAGGTCAATGAAGGCCGTCTGGCTCCCTCTGGAAAAGGTGGGGACCCTTCCGTCATTAAGAACCATTAGACTTTTTTCAGCCATCCACTCATGTAAAGTTTGGGCCCGTCTAGTTGTGGTTCGGCTACCCCATGCTATGCTGGCTGCGTTAAAATCCCCGGTGATCACTACCCTCTTACCTGCATGTGCCCCCGCGCTCTGGGCAAGTTCCTCGAGGAATTCCTCGAATTCCTCCTCCTCCCTGTTGGGAGAGAAGTAGCAGCTATAGATGACCCCTACCCGGTCAATCTCCAGCCAGGAGAACCCCCTCCCCGACCCCCCGCCCCTAATCGCGAGGTTTCTCTCGGAACCCGTCCACCAGATTGCGGTATCCGCCTCTGCGTCAGATACCCAGTCTGCCTTCCGCTTGGTGATCGCTATGTTTGGCTCGGAAAGTAGGCAGAGGCCTATGGACTCTCTGCGTACTATCTCATCGAGCATGTCATGCGCCGCCCTGCAGCGGTTAAGGTTTACCTGAAGTATCTTTAACATTGGTCGGATAAAGGGCCCCTACCTACTAAGTTCCAATCACCCTTTCCGTCCTCTGTCAATCGATTATCTAAGACAAGCCCAGACTACCTTGTCTAAAAAGCATTTAAGACAGCTACCCTTCCGTCACGGATAATTTTACGAGTTTCACTGTGCTTGAAGTAGAACTGTCACGGGTCAACTAACATCTGTCCGCATTCGCCAGTGTTCTGGCCGTGTTTTAATGTGAAGGGGAATCAAATCATGGTATAGGCCAACGTCACGAGATAGAAACCCTCTATCCTGAAATTTGCCACGAAAATGTTCTGTTACTCTGTTCTATACGTGGAATATGTTTAAAAACCGCTAAACAGCGGCTTCTCAGAATATTATCTGCTATGTCACAGAATAAATATGGCGGTTCATATGTTTCCCGTAATTCGGTGCAGAACAGTATTAGAGCTCGAAGGCAGTTGTGTTTCATCCCTTTGAACAAAAGCTCTTTAAAACTGCTTATGTGCATCATTAAACAAGTTTAGATTTTTCACTAGATAACGTTCCGAACTAGAGAGATATGAAGAAGCTTGCTAAGAAGACGCACTTTCTCGAATATACTAATTAAAGTTCTAATCAATGCTCGCAAGATCCCCAATGGGAAATATCCTCCTAATTGACGTTCATAATTTTACTTACTGCTTTTTTAAGATATTTTTATAAACTGCACATTATTTTTGATACGCTAAAAATAACGCCAACAAGAATAATTAATTGTTTTCTGTCATGTTAAAATACCACACGATATGTATATATATATATATACATATATATTAGTAGTATACACATATATTTTCTTGATCGGAAACTCCCTTGGGTTAATTAACATAAAATGAAAGGTTGTTAGGGTATTTATAAACAAGGCCTACAACATAAACAGTTATAGCAAAAAGCGTTTTTTAACCAATTTAAAACCGACCAGTCTTACTTCCTAAAGAGAACTGCCTGATTGGAAAATAAAACATTTGTCGTGCAAACAGACTTTCTGCAATGCCTTTTCTTTGTCATACAACGTGGAAATGCCGTAGCTGTTCTGGCTTCTATGAACTGTTCTCTTGAGGAGAATTTTCAATGTGTTACTTCTGTGGATAATGCATAAAGAGGAGTTGATGAGCGTGCTTAACAAGCAAAATCAGAGAGCCTAAAATGGTGCCTAAACGAAGACGAAGAGCGGAGAAATGGTTAATAAAAAACGTTTGAATTAAAAGTGTTTGTAGTACGGGGTGTAATATATCCCCACGGTCTTCAAGATTGACAAACGGACATGATGAAATTAACTGGCCAGTTTCCGTGGTGGAGATCCTAATCTGAACGATGAGCCAAGGTACGGCCGACTCTCTTTCTAGAAAGACGACGCTCTGTGCTTAACGATGTAACAAAGGTAAAAAGATAAGTAGGTTCTTCACTAACTGAGTGAAGTCTGCAAATTTGATTGCACTCTTACTTGCACTTCTCATCTTAATCGTCACTGCCAAGCTTCATTCCTAGATCGCTTGGTAAGCGATAAAAACTAGGTCCGAGAACGTAAGATGGCAGAGATTCTAGCCCAGTGGCGCAGGCAAACCTAAGCGCTAACAGTTCACTTAAATAAGGTTATATTGTGTTGTTAGTAGGATATGGAAGGCATCCTTCTGTTTGTACTTGTGAAAAGGAACCGGGCAATTAACATGGACTTCCACTGCCAACAACTCCAACATGTTCAAGGCAAATTAACTTAAACACGTCCACAACTCGTGAACAGGGAAGGGGTAATTTTTCATCAGAACAACAAGCGATTCTATGCGAGTAACACGAACTTAAAAAATAAAAGACCTAGGCTAGGAACCTTTTAAACACCCACCATACTCACGGTCTCTCCAAAGCCTTTCACTGGAAAAATCAAGCCTTTTGAGGACGTCCAAGACTAGGTGCATCATTTCGTAGTCTCAAGAGACAAGCTTTTACGACAGAAGGATCAAAACACTATCGTTAAGAAGAGAAACACTAATCCTAACTATTTTTTTTAGTTTTTTTTTTAGTTTAGTAATAAGTAAACAAAACACTATCGTCATAGAAAGAAGGGGAGACTGTATTGGTATTAAAAAAACCCGCATTGCAAACTTGTGTTTTTGTTTTAGGCAAAAAAACAGCAAGATGTTTTGCATCAGCCCATTATATATGTATATACATCGTTCTGAAGCCCGATCAACCTAAGTTATGCTACAATTGTCGACGAAAGTGTGGAGGTTGTGATCACCTGGCATCTAGTTGCACGAAACAATCGAGGCGTGTAAACTGTTCTTAGAAGCATATCTACCACACAAGAACACACCTAGCCGCAGCTGCTTCTTCCTAACCAGCGACCGTTACCAGAGCCAAAACAGAAGTGAGCCAACACATACATAAGCCGCCAAGCTCGACCGTGGTGCGATTCTTAATTTAGCACGAAGAGAAACATCCGTAGCAAGACGTTGCGCTAAGATGTTGGAGGAGTCTTACAAACGTCGCTTGGATGTTAGAGGGCATCAGTCTTGATTTGGCAGCAACCTTGAAGATGATAGCGGACGCCCTAAAACGTCTCTTGGCCCTTTTTGCACTCGCAGAGAAGCTCAAAGCTTTTACATCATAATGCGATAAGTCAAACGGAAGTAAGGGCGCGCATGCTTCTATAATTGTGGGTGATCCCAACAGGGCTACATGTCCTGTGTATAGAGGTGTCTTTGCGAGGAGGGGTCTTGCTAGACATATATCGGCTAGGCACGCCGATGGTGCCAACGGGCCGCTTACATCCCACCGGGCTCTGACAGAAGAAATGGACGTTAACATTTTACATGTTGATGTCCAGGCAAACATGGGCTATTCCAAACTGTTGCGCATCTCACCAAATTCGTGAAGTGTACTGTCGCGGAGGATCTTACTAAGGTCTTCTTAAGCGTCTCCAATAACAACGGCCTCCCAGGTGACGACGATCTTCCAAGGCAAGTGAGGGTCAAGCTGTCGGAGGGCGATATTTTCGGTGCTGCTAGATTTGTGAGCTCTCTGGATATGCTAGAGCCAGCCAACGAAAATATGCAAGCTCTGCGCCCCGAACATGTAGATGTGCCTCTGCATTATGCCATGCCCACACCCTCGGCGGTCACACTGCCTTCTTCAACCACAAGGATGCTTGCATTAAAAACATATGGCTCATTGCGTCCAATCGCCTGTTCCTTAGTTGTTTGCCGATTGGCGGCTAAATCGGCTGTTATGATAATAAGGTTGAAATTTCAGCAACTTGTGGTCAACACCAGCAAGGATTCGCTACCCTTGGCGGTTCAAAGGTAGCAGTCCACTCTGCCCGTGCATTTTTGCAATCGCGCAAAGTGCCGACGGTCAAACTAGACTTCCAAAACGCTTTCAATTGCGTTTGGAGAAACCCTTTGCTTCGAGCTATCAAGTTATGCACAGTATTACTGTTTCACCAGACAGACCTGACCTATGGTTCAGAACCGTCGCATCTGGTCATCCTCCATAACGTTATGCTACCGCGGAGTGATTTCATGGGACCTTCAGTTTTCTGTGTATGTATCAAGGAATCGGTGCACTCATTGCAATCCCCCCTTAGTTCCTAATATTTGGGTGACCACACTCTGGGCGGAGACTCTCTACCGTATCCGGTATATCTCGACAAAACCCGAAAAGTCATTGACTTAAGTGTGACCTGGCCTTTAACCCGGTTAAATGCGAAGTATATGTTACAGCCCACAACGAATTTGAGCCATTAGATTTAACTGGCAGTTTAAGCTTACCTCCGGGCTATCGCCTAGTGGGCAACGTTAACCTTGAGCTGCTAGGTGCACCCTTACCGGACGGCATTCGAAACGCATTAGCCAGTCGAAAAACAAACTCGACTTTGCAACAGGCATACCACCCTAAATATGGGCTCACTACAGCCTATTCCTTCTTAGAGTTTGCTTTTCAGCCACAAGATGAACACAACTGCTCAGAAGTTGCAACCTGTTCTTATCGACTGAGCTCTTATAGCCATTTATTGCACCTAGCTTAGACACTGTAGAGAACATACTAAATCTTGGGCTGACCGTTGTGGCAAGGGATTAGGATATGCTCCCAGTACATTGCACTTCAAAGGCTGACCGACCGACCTATTGTCGTCGCTATTTCATTTTCCTCCTCGTCATGGCCTGTCATGCGCCTTGAGTGCAGGCCGACGAGAGCGTTACTCCGCCTTAAATAACACCTAAAGTCGCGTCCTGAGATCTGCCGGCTTTTTGTGTGTACTGTAGCCCCCAGGTCTATCCAGGAATGATATCAAAAACCACACGGTCTTTGACAGCCTTTGAGCGTGGCCGCTTGCTTGTTTGGGACGTAACTGTAACCGACTCATTAAAGATTGAAACGCTTTATTCAAGGTAGAAAGTAAAATTAACATTCGCATATATGCATGTATGTCATGTGATCAATATGTAGTTATAATCTGCAAGTAGTGCAGGCTGTTGGCGGCCCCTAACACTCATGAATATGCCTAGAGATCCTCCATGGGTGTAGATCGCTGATGTAGCGCTTCCGTGCGATGAAACACAGGAACCATGCTGCTAGCCCGACGCGTTGTCGTTAGCCTTTCAACGAACATTTTGTTGAATAGACGCGGGTTCTGTCTCAGCTGGAGCAGCATTCTTTGATCAAGCCTCTTAATCACGTCAATTGTGTGGGGAACGTCGACATGGCCCCGGTCAACATTGCAGCGAAATGCAACTCGTTTCGTGAATTTCCGTTCCACTCGTTCCAGGCAAACTTTGTCTTTAATTAGACCCGGAAACCACGCCGGTGCTGCGTATGTTAGTAGTGGCAGTACATATGTATTATACAATTGGACGTACAGCTCAGGAGAGCGTACAGCAAATGATCGGAAGATCCAATTTGCGCGTTGAGAAGCCCTTGTGACAACATCAGCTACATGTTCGGAGTACCTTAATTTGTTGCTCGTGAGGACTCCGAGATTTTTTACAACTTGAAGTTTGCACAATTCCTGACTCCCAATCTTATAAGGGTGTCTTGCATTTCCATGTCCGAAATGCAGGACACCACATTTATGGATGGACAAAAGCGTCCGCCCAGCCCTTGAAAGCGTCTAACGTCGTTTGAAGACGGCAGTTGTCCTCTACAGTGCGGGATCGACTGTATAGTTTCACATCATCAGCGTATACTTTAACTTCAACTCCTCTTGGAATTACATATTTAAGTGAATCGGTGTATAAAATATACATCAGTGGTCTGAGGATCGTTCCTTGCGGACAGCCGGATGACACTCGACCCATCGTAGAATACTGTCCATTAACGCGCACCCGGAAAGTTCTGTCTCGGAGAAACGCAGTGAGTCAGTTTAGTATGCGTTCTTCAATTCCGAAGTGGGGTAGAGTTTGAAGTAGTTTAGAGTGCGTGACTGTTTTGAACGCTGACTTGAAATCGAAATAGACAACGTCAAAGCAATCCGAGTCGTTGCACATTTTTGCCCAATCAATTTGTGTTTCCAGGAGCTGCAGCGTCGTGCTTAAACCTTTGCGATAGGCAAACTGGGCTTCCGATATAAGACCTTGGTCGTTAGCGTTTGTATACATGGCTTTCGCAATGACGCTTTTAATAAGTTTGCTCGCTATCACCGTTAGGGAGACGGGACGCTTATTCGCAGCATCGGCCTTATTGCCTTTCTTATGTACAGGGTGGATTATATCGGTGCTAAACAGCTCCGGCACTGTACCATCTTCCAGTGATCGACGAAAAATACGGCTTAGAGGCACACATACTGAATAATCTAGTTTCTTGAACACGATCGCCGGAATTCCGTCAGGGGTCGAGCTCGTTGTGTTTGCCAGCTTCCGCAAGTGCTTCCGCAAATTTGTGGGGGAAACATCCACATCGTTGATGATGTGAGGGGACGGTGTTACCTCTGGTATATGCGGAGCCGGCTGTAGCATGCGTTGCTGTAACTGTTCTTCAGTCGGATAAGTGTGACAAAAGAATTCTCGTAGAATCTCTGCTTTCTCGATGTCATCCGTCGCAAACGTTCCATCCTTACGTTTAATGGACGAAAGTGAGTCGTTGGTCATAATTCTCGACCTCACGTAGCTTGACACCCTCGACAGGTCTTTGCTGCGAATGATTGCACTTTCGCTCTGTACTCGTTGGCGCCGAGAAGCTCTGGCTATTTCTTTTTGAAACCAGGCTATTTTTGATGGCTCAGAAACTGCTTCGAGAGCACTGTGAAGTTTACGTATATGAACATGACTCTTTTACAGTCTTCTTTTTGAATATACATGACTCTATTAAAAAGTGCATATACTCAAGCCATTTGAGATACATATCATTTACTGACGTGTAGCTCTGGAAGAAGATATCCCAATTTGTTAAATCCAAGTTTAACTGCATTGGCTCGTAGTTTCCGTTTTTGTAGTCGAACCTGTGTGAGCAATTCATGTTAACCGGACGTAAAGCCAGAATAACAAACGACACCATTTGATGATCGGATTCGACTAAGCCCGGGGATACTACAACTTAACTGACTGCATCGTCATTGCATAAAACAACGTCCAGTATAGAGCCGAGCCTCGTTGGTTTGTCAACGAACTGCCTGAATCCTTCTGCAGCGCAGAAATCTAGCATCAGGTCCTTCATTGAGACGGTATCGTGTGTTCCGCCGGGTCTTTCGTATGTATCCCATTTGATAGAGCGTAAGTTCATGTCCCCGCCTATTACAAGTGCAGTCCACGTTCACTAACTTTGTCAATTCTTCGGTTAGAGTTGACATCCTTTCGACTCGAGTGGTTGACTCACCTGTTGGAGAGTTATATGCAGCAATGAGACGAATTTTAGTGTTGCACATGTGGAGATCGGCCGCAACAATCTCCGATGTGTAATTGGATAGGTCCACTTCGGTACAGGGCAAACCGCGGCGAACGAGAATAAGTACACCGCCCCCTCTGGATCCTCGATCCCTTCGAAATACTTCGTACGTATCTCCTCGACTTAACTCAGCATTGTTGACAGCTGTTTCAGAAAGCCACGTCTCTGTTACCACGCAGACATCAATTTGCTTGTCAAGCAGGTAATTGTGCAGAGAGTCGATAGCATCTTTTTTTGCGAGGGATTGGGAGTTTAATAACACGCACTTAAGCTTACTGTGAGCTTGTAGTTGCTGGGGAATAGTACGATTGGAGTGTTCGACGTTTTTGATACGGTTTCTGGCGAGTCTGGGTACGAATCCTGAACAATGTTTGGATTTGGTCTATCAATGTACTCTGTCATACGAGTTCCATACGCCCATATCTCTCTATCGAATAGATTATCATAATCTATTTCGATAACTTAAACGTAGAAGGTCCGGCCCGCTCTACCATTTTTATTTTTTAGCAATTTAACGGTGAGTGGGTTAATATTGGCATTTGCCTTTAAAAAGTTGGAACCGTTTCTGCGCCTACCGAGGGACAGAGTCCGCTGATTTGCACTGCCTTTGTAATTATTTTGGTGCTTACCGTGAGCAGGCTGGTTCTGCTCTCCCCTGGAGTAATTTCCTTTTTACCAACAAAAAGAGTGCGTGGCTTGAGTTTCTTCTTTCTATCATTGACGGTAACTTTATTTCTGTGCGACTTGCTAGTCTGTTGCCTCTTCATTCCGGGCTGACTATGTATATCGCGAGTACCCGTCTGATGTCTCTCGTTTAGCGCAATGCGCACCCTAGAGCAGCTTCAAGATCGATCCCGGACCTTATTTTCGCGGTCGCAAGATCGACCGGGACGAGAGCGTTTCTGTAGTTTCTTTTATAGACCGTGACTCTCTCTTCATGCTTAAGATTGTTCCGGGGCTGATGTACGGTCTTGACAGGGTGTGGAACCACCTCACGCTGGCGAATTTTAACCAGCTTGAAAGGTGTTTTTCATTATATATGAAGCGAGTGCTCTGCTTGCCTATCCGAGCGAGGAGCCGCTTTGTGTATCTCATGTCAGGCTGCCCACCGGCTGCTGAAACAATCCGACTAAGGCTAAAGATGCCGCGTACAGTACCTTACGAATGTTTTATCTCGGAGTGGGAAGTTAAAGTCGAACAGGCCAGACGGGAGGTCGGTGGTTTGGACGTTTTCAATGCCTTGCACCTTTGGTCTGGTCCTGCATGTGACAATCGCCACGTATACACCAGGTACATAGTGCATGGTTATCACTACCTGGTATGTTCAAACGCAACCTTTCACGAGGAGTACGAGTTGTGCACCTGCCGGTTCTGCCTGCAGAGGTGTGCCAAGTACCATGCAGTGGAATGCACAGCGCTGGACCGAAAATCGCTGCACTACTTCTCTCGTCGGAAGCGTGAAGAAGATAGAGCTTCATGAGGAAACATTTTGAAATGTATATTATACTCAATTTGAGTGAAATAAACATAATTGTAATTGTAAATGTTTAGAAAATTTTCTAGACCGTGAGACCTACTTGTCAGCTTTTTGTTTGCGGCCTCCAGTTGTTTAATGGATTTATGCATAGCCTGCAGCTCTTCTAGCATTCGATTCATCAGCGCGCCATTGGCTCCGTTTGAATTCGCCCTCACCACACCATCAGCCGGTTCACCAGCGCTGGATTGGAAAGTCTGACTGTGTTGGCGGTTCGCACTTGTGACACTTCACAGAGTTCAGCCTACTCTTATTTGGTGGCTTAATATCACTAGAAGTGAGTCCACTACACTTAAGATGGATCCACAATGCACAGGCAGTGCACTTCACTGTCGTTTGACACCATTCGGGGATTCGGCCATCGCAGTTGGGACAGGTAAGCGCTTCTCGCTTTTGTCGTTGTTTTCGCTGCTGAGTTTCACTTTCATCATTTTCCTGGTCTTGTGTCCTCTTTCTCGATGCACGGGTCATGTTGGACGCTTCTTGTAACGGTAAAATCTAGGCTATTTTCCAGGAGCTTGCCAAAACACGTCCTCTGTTTACCTTCGAACAGCTGACTCTATATTAGCCCCTTCGATGGTCGGTGCAGTACGGACCGAGCAGGTCATTTCTCTGGGTAAGCAGAGGCTAACAAATGCAGAAAATACTCTAGCGTTGAGCTTAAAAAGACGGCGAAACTTGATGGCATTCGTTTTCCGTGAATTTACTTGCAGGCCCTTACGGTGAAAGTAACTTTTTAATTCACCGACAATTCGTCGAATGGCACCGCGGTTCCATTGGGCCACTACTATGTCATCCACATACATAACGACGACGGCGTTTCTAAACTCCTTCTGCACATGGCGAGCGAGGTCTGCGATGAGCCAGTAGAAGGCCAGACAACTGAGAGGGTCTCCTTGAGGGTCCCTACGTTTTGACCCAGCTGCAAAGTGTCTTCGCCCCTTATGTTTTTTCAAGGCGGTCTTCAGCAAAGGAGCTAGAGAGCACCCGTAGAAAAGAACCACCCATCCCAGCATGTCGGAATTAGTCGACTACTAAGTGTTCTGTGTGTCTCGACCCTTCCAGAACCCCAGTTGCTCCTGAGGTAGGGCTTCCTCCACATTTGGAAACACCCTCGAGATAATCAACATAGCAAAACATTTCTTAAGAGTGCGTTTCCGGCGCGATACCCTGGTAGAGATTTGAATCGTCGACGTTGTCACCGTACTTGTCCTTGAATAGCAGAGTAAGTCTGGCCTCGTGCCAAACCTTGGGTATGCGTCCCCCGTTGACTATCTAATTAAACAGATTACACAGCTCCCTGCTAAAATCATCGGATGACTTAGCCTAATGTTAGAAATAGATCCCATCAAGACTACTACTCTTCTTCTTGGGCAACCCGCGCAAGATCTGCACCACTTCTTCCACCGCAAACAGCGAATTTATGTAGTGCTGCTCCAGAGTGAGCAATTAAATGAGGTTGCCGTTTACGGTGAGAGCCTACTGAGTTATTGAACGTGATAGGTCACATTGAATTATTTCTATATTGCCGTCTTAGGGATCAACTTATAGTATCGACCGTATCACATCTCATCACCTACTGGTAGAAACATTATTAACAACGTTCGTTTGTACTTATACTAGACAACAAAACCAGCAGCACTACACCACTAGCGATAGACGTAATAAAAAAAGTATACACTATCATAACAAGAGCAAACAATAACGACTCAAATTACGTTACTATGCAGTGTGAACTTTGACATCCAAAAGTTCGTAGTTGTTGGTTAAAAGGTTAGTAATTTAGGGAAACAATGGTACTAATAAATGTAGAGCATGTGGGCTAGAAAATGAACAAATCGAGCATATTGTTAAAGAATGGACTTAAGGGGGGCAGAGATATAGAGCTGTCGGAGACCCTAGCTCTAGGACCAAACAACAACAACACAAACAACATTTGGAACGGTAGTAACAAAAGCAAACGCGTTATGATCAACGAAAAAGCTAGATTCAGTCTACACAAATAAACAGTAAATTATTATCAAATTAATTACTTTTAATGATTACTGTTTATATCTCAGGTAATCTTACACGGGCTATTTCGTTTCGATCACTCTTGTCGTAACGCTCGCACAAGAGCTTCAACAAAATAACGCATCGATGCACTTAGCATGCAATATGTAACAATGTTAACGGTTAGTATTATAGTTATAGTAGTGCTATATACAGGTAGTTCAACAAGTTCTTAAAATGAGCTTTTTAGAATTCGAATTTTGGCGCGCTTTCACCGCTATTGGAAACGGCAACTTTTCGAATGCTAGCAGTCAAAATAATATGGTGATTGGCCGTTGCGATTTCGTTTGATCGCTTTTCCCGTGCAACGTATCGGCGTGATTTTGAAAAATGGAGAAAAAAGAGTTTCGAGTGGTTATCAAGCATTTTTATTTCAAAGGTTGGAATGCGACCCAAGTGAACACTGAGTTAGTCGAGGTGTACGGTGACTCTGCGCCATGTTTTGCCACTGTTTCCAACTGGATTAATGAGTTAAAAAGAGGTCGCAGGAGCACCGAGGATAAACTACGTTCAGGACGCCCAAAATCGGCAACTGATGAGGAAAACATGGAAAAAGTGCGGAAAATCGTTGCCGCAGATAAGCGAGTGAACATTAGGGAGATAGCGGAGGCCTTGGGGATCAGTTTGGGTAGAGTGCATTTCATCCTGCACGAAAACTTGAAGATGAAAAAGCTCAGAGCAAAATGGGTGCCGCATTTGCTCAACCAAGGCCAAAAAGACGCGCGTGTTTCCGCTTTACAGCGAAATTTGGCCAAGATGTCGAAAAATCCGTCTGATTTTTGGCGCAGATTCGTGACCGTCGATGAAAGCTGGGTCCATCACTACACTCCCGAGACCCAAGAAGCATCTCGTCAATGGTGTGCACCTGGTGAAGGACCTCCGAAGAGGTGCGGACAACGGCATCGGCCGGAAAGATGATGGCTACGGTTTTTTGGGACCAACGTGGAATAATTCTGGTCGACTACCTTGAGAGTGGTAAAACGATCACGGGAGAATATTATGCAAGACTGTTGGACTGCCTGAAGTAAGAACTCATCGTGAAACGGCCCGCCTTGCAGAAGAAGGTTGTCCTGTTTCACCAGGACAATGCTCCCGCACACAAGTCGCGGCAAGCAACGGCAAAACTGGCCCAACTGAGGTTCGAACTTATTGAACAACCTTCCTATTCTCCAGACCTGGCCCCCTCTGATTATTTCCTCTTCGGACATTTGAAGAATAGTCTCGGTGGAAAGCGTTTTTCCAGCAATGAAGAGGTTAAGGCTGCTGTCAATGCCTATTTTCAGTCTAAAGACGCGGAATTCTACTCAAGAGGTATAAATGCTCTGAAATCTCGGTGGGAAAAGTGTATTGAGCTTCTCGGGGAGTATATCGAATAAGAAAAATTAAAAACAAGATTTGGAAAATTCTTGGTTTTTATTCTAAGAACTTGTTGAACTATCTGTATATATATATATATATATATATATATATATATATTGGCTAGGGGACGCCCGGGCTACAACAAACGTTGTAGGCACGAGTGTAATGCGCCTGAGACGTTGACTCATGTTGCTTAGTTATGCGATGCAGCACACAAGCAACGTATAAAGAGACATGACGACGTCTGTGATCGCGTGGCGCGGCTTCTCCGCGAGAGGGGGTCATGAGGTGGTTCGTAAGCGAGTATTCCGTCGACCGGTATAAAGAGACATGACGACGTCTGTGATCGCGTGGCGCGGCTTCTCCGCGAGAGGGGGTCATGAGGTGGTTCGTAAGCGAGTATTCCGTCGACCGGGCGCACCGGGTCTAAAGCCCAACCTCGTAATAACAACACCTACCGAGGTCTGGGTTTTAGATGCCGAGGTTTGCGGCCCGAACCGGAACCTGGCAAAAGCGTGGCAGGACGTCGAGTTCCTAAGGGCGGCGCTTCCCGACCCGCAAAAACCTCGCAGATTCAGATCCATCACTATCTCTATGAGTGGTGTATGGGACTCCGAATCTGCGAGTAAGCTCTTGGGGCTCGGCGTCACGAGGAATCTTATAGATCTTACCGTTTTAACGTTGCTATACCGCTCGCGTTCTTCATCCGGTCCATAAGAGCGGGTGCTGCCAACAAGCAAGGACACGGACAGCTGGATCCTAACTTCACGTGACACCCTTTCACCACAATTTTTATTAAGGCGAGCACTGCCGAGTGTGTAATGTAAACGTATAAATAATCATCACAATATTTTATATATATATATATATAACGAAAGAACCACAGGACGATGTTTGTGTCGTAAATCCGTGAAATCAGGTAAAGCTGTCGATTCGAGGGAAAAGAGAAAACGCAAAACGCTACATTGCGACGTGGAAAACAAGAGCACCGGTGAACCATCACTCATGTACAGCAACGTAAGCGATAATGATAACATTGACAACAGAGCGCTGGTGGCATTATAGCGATCAGTTTTAATCGTGTCTATGTAGCTTCTTACACCAATAGTTTGTAAACTGTGTCAACCTAACACAAATGAATTTATAAGCAGCGTTTTCTAGATATGCTGTTTTGCTACTTCCTCTATCGACAGAACCACCGGACAAACCGTGGCATAACGCCGTTTATAAACGCTCCAACAACTTACGCATCTACATCCATCTTGCTGTTTTAGAGAGAGCTTGATGAAAGATGACGATAAGAACCCTTCTTGCTGCACAGTACACGATGGAACTCGTGGGCCACGAAAAGCCGTCGCTAAATGCCTATATATTGCCCCGTTCATAAGGCGATCTTAAGGTATGCGCATTTTTAATCTAAATGTTTGTCCCTCTGGTCTAAAGCAGGACGCGCTTGACCAGGTCAAAACCCCTTTGAAATCTGATTGCCAACGTTTCGCCAACTAACTTGCAAACCCTTGTCATCGCTAAATGTAACCAACCATCTCATGGCTTGGCCCTCACCCCGAAAAAAGATGACTACGTCATCTGCGTTCAGTAGAATGCTAGCACACTCTCGGGTATAGCCCATCTTCACCTTCTCTGGTAATCGCCTCAAATGCATGAACTCAGTTCATTGCGTCGTGGCACTCCTGTAGCTTGTGTCTCTTCCCTTCAATACCCGCGACACCAATCTTATCAGTTATAATCCTAGTTTGCTTAAACTAATAGTAAGTAGCCTAAGTAATTGTTCCAGTGCTCTAAATATAGCTTACTTATCGACTATTTTATTTGTCGGTGCTAAATCAAGCACTGCCTTTAAATTGACAAACACAACAAATAAACCAATTCGCTGTCTAAATAGTGTGTCCCAGACCCAGTATTGCTATAGCTTGACCTTCTTCCCCTAAATCATTGTTGGTATTACTTATTCAATTCTGCTAGTATCATTTGTTACTCCTACATAAATAACTATTGCAAGCATTCATATAAATTAGATCCAGGTTAGATATATGTTGTGTATGTAATGGTTACATGGTAGTTGTTTTAAAGCTTACCAAGCTTGTAGGATAGCAGTGTCTGTTAAGCAGCAATAGAGAAAATAGAGAAAATCGGTTGGGCCGAGCAAAATTCACGGAGGTTCGTGCGGTCGTGCCCGGCGACTGGGTCAGCATACGGAGGCCAGCCGCCGCCGGGTCGTACGCGGATGATCTGGCTGTGACAATCAGGGCCAGAACTAAGATAGAGCTGGAGACATACGCCAACATTGCGCTGGCGGATGTCGATAAGTGGATGAGAGGTGCCGGCCTAACACTTGCACCACAGAAGAGTGAAGCTATTCTACTTATCGGGAAGAAGAAATGTGCTCCTCTAAAGCTTACGCTGTCAGGCGTAAAAATTGAGCTAAAGGACACGGCAAGATACCTAGGCATACACTTAGACCGAGGATTGCGAGGAACTCCTCATGTAAGGATTGCGGCTGGGAAGGCGCAAAAGGCGGCTAATGACATCGCCCGTCTATTGCCCAACACGTGCTGCCCGAGAGATAGCGTCCGGAGACTTCTGATGTCCGTATCTGAGTCGATCATCCTTTTTGGCTCGCCCGTTTGTCACGTACATGCTTACGTCGGTCAAAAACTGGGACGCGACTGCAAAGCCTATTAAACGGATCATGAAAGCAAAGGAAGAGACAGGAAGAAGGAAAATGATGGAAAGCGTCCGAGAGTTCGTGCCAAGGCGCGACTCGACAAGCAGGACCTAAAGATTTAAAATTTCCGAGACTTCCCCGCCGCCTGTGTGTAGTTACTCTTCTGCGTTAAGGATCCCGCAGGTCGGAGGGTCATCTTAAGGAGGATACATATATGTAGGCACTGCCGTCTATATATGTAGGGTTTTAGTGGGTATTGCCTTAATCCTTCGGCTCGACTTATGTCAAGCGCCAAGACTTGCCGTTAGGTGGCTGAGTCCCACACTGTCTGAGCGTTGGCATGTTAGGGGGCTTACCAACTCCTGTTATGCTTTCTCTCAGTCGTACGTAAATGTATTTTAAGCCCTCAACCTCCTCAAAAAAAAAAGCCGCCGCCGGGTGCGCCACATGATGAACATGAAGACGACAGCTCACCGCTCTGGAGGACGTCTACGGCGGGCTGGACGCGAACCAAGCCATTCACAGGAGTTCGTGAGTAAAGACGGGATAGCATTCAAAACAAGCCTATGAAGGGGGGGGATGTAGAATAGCAGTGTCCGTTAAACAGCGCCGGCATAGAGAGAGTCGGTTGGCGGCAATGCCGAAGCAAGCTATAATAAATACATGGCGCCAAATAGAAGATGCTGCCACCCTATAGATAAAACGCGGGAACTCACCAAATGCGCGGGCAATCTGTGAGTATATAAGGAGGCATGAGAATAAATGAGTCAGTAGTCGTTGGTGCAAGCAAGGCAGAGGACGTGTGTTGTTTGAGCGAGAGAATGGCGAACTCGTAACGATCGCCGCCCAGCCATGGGGGTGGTGGACACTACAAAGCTGCATTCAACAAAGCTTTAGCTCTCTCCGATTCTTTTATACCTAGTCTTCCATTCAAGTCCGCTGCCCAGCCGCCCTCCACAACACTTTCGCCCCCTCGCTTATCGGCTTGTTAGCTAAGCTCAAAGTATAGTTAGTCCATTATTATTGCATTGCTACTAGCATAACGTCTTGCTTGACAATAAGCTTGGAAAATCTAGCTAGAATTCTTAAAATTACTTTCGGTCAAAATCTTTTATGCATACATTGGTAAGTACAATTTAACGAATCATTACAGCAAAAATCCTTCTGTGGGCCTAAATCCAATATTTCCCCCAGAACAGCCGTTATCCATCAGCCGATCAGCGATAGCCGACATTTGAACTGGTAAACAAGAGTGCATTTTTAGATCTAGTTGAACAGATCATGATCTTATCTTGGAGCGCATGTTACTGCACGAGCCCTGCCACAAGAATCCCCGTCGGCTATGCACGCGTCGTTTAACCCTCGAAACGTCAGCCCTTTGGTATATTGGCCGCTGTAGGAGCAGTAGTATGTCGTAGCTGCTGCAAATAGTTATCAACGCGTATTGCCAAGACGTTTCACACCTGAATGTATTTCTTTTTCAATCGATCATTTATCGATAACCAGCAAAACATTATCGATATTGACGGAGCAATATTACGACGCCCCGCTCTGCAACCAGTTCCAGAAAGTTTGTGAGCCTTCACTCGAAAGTGCTACCCCTGTGCTCTCTCCGCTGCGGCAAACCTGCTCGTGTCAATCCACCAAAATAGAATAAATCGCCTCCCCCCCTTGGCATATTGGCAACCGCTAGCAGACAGCATGAGTTATTGCAGTTGCCTCGTCACAAAGCATCTGTTCTAGATATATATATATATTTTTTTTTTTCCAGCAAGTGAGACTATATATATATATATATATATATATATATATATATATATATATACCTGTATAGATGCGTAATACATACGTATACATAGATACAAAGGTTTATATATTCATGTTCTATATTTTAAGTGTAAAATACACCGAACTATCTGCTTGAACAGTGTAAAATTACTCTATCACAGATACTTCTCCCACTTAAACTGCATGTGCTAGATTTAGATCGACGTTCGTATACAGTTGGAGGTGGAATACGTTATATAAATATATATATATATATATATATATATATATATATATATATATATATATATATATATATATATCTCTATATATATCTCTACTCAGCTGTTGAGCCGGACAGTCGCACTGGTGCGAGCTCCCGCTTAAATTGCCTAGATCGCAAGTTATATCTGGCTTTTTAACGGGAGTTTTGCCACAGACCATCGTGGCCACCAGTGTGGCCGAACTGTGAGATCCAACACCGTCAAACAGTTCCATTTTGCATTTAAAAGATGCAAAATTGTTATAATTCGCCGCGTCACTGTGTTAGATAGGTTAGCAGTGCGTTCACCATTGCAAAGGCCTGTCTGAAGTGCATTTTAGCGTTTTTAAGTGGAAGTGATTGTGCCGGTTTTTAGATTTAGGTAAGGTGAGTCTACCTATATAGTTGTTTTAGTGAAATATAGCGGCCCTAATTATATTTCACTAATTTTAACTTCTATATTGGTAAAGTGTATACACTGGCTACAAAACCCAGACAGTGCATAGAAAATATTATGGTGTATCGATACGCTTTGTTTTGAACTCTAAAATCGAACACTGCGTAGAGAATACAATAAGCAACGATATATTGGGCAGCCATATCGTGTTTTTAAACCACTATATATTTTAATTGACTACCTACATACCTACTATATATTTGTAATAGATGCTTCTATTCCACTGAATCGAAGAGACAGCAATTAATCTGTCTGATGCTAGTCTTCCATCTAATTACCACAAATATATATCTTAAACCGACACTACTATTGTACATATTAATGTGCAATTTTTAACTTCTACTTTTGACGCTATTTTGCATAAATACAGTACGTGACGAAATATGACATAGTGCTCCCTGGGTAGAGACAAACAGAATGATGGTCTAAAGACCGCTTCATTTTAGCGATTTTAACAACAACATCTGCGTAAAATCGCGCCATCGTTCGCGTACAAGACTTTTAAAGAAATCTTACCACCGCTGTGGACCAAGACAACGATGGCATCACGTGACGGCAGCAACACCGCCGGAAGACTCAGCTGCCAGACTTGCGGACGAGTATGTAAATCTGGCGCGGGCCTCGCGAGCCACATTAGATTGACTCACAATCAACGAGAAGTTCGTGCCACCTCCCAACCTCCTAACCGATCACAGACTAATAATTTGATTTTAAGTTCCTCACAAAATGACACTGCTGCTTCTAATAATAATTTAAACCCCCCTAGTACTTTACGCGTCTCCCAGCCAAATTGTAAATGTCCATCTAGTACTTGCTTAAAGGTCTTTAATTCTAAATCAGGTCTTAATTTACACCGTCGTCGTGCCCATCCGGACGAATATAATGAGAACATTTTAGCCCCCCCCTCTAAGAAGGCCAGATGGAACCCACAAGACCGTGAACTTTTAGCAACATTAGAAGCAGATTTTATATTAGATAATAATAACGAAACTCCTAGAGAAATTGACCACCTTTTAGCTACTAATTTTAACTCACGCACACCTGGGGCGATTAGAGGCCAACGTAATTCTCAGGCGCATAAGGATCTGGTAGAGGACCTCCTTAAAAAGAGGTCTCTCCTGGATTCCAACCTTGACGGATCTGAGCTTCCTGAGCGTAGTCGGCCTCGATACTCTGAATCAGATGGCCCCTATAATCCATCCCAAAAAGATATTATTATATCTAAAATACAAGCCCTCACAAACACATTTCCCAAACGCAACATAATTTCAACAGACCTTACTCATCTGTCAAATATAATTTGCTCAGGTGAGGACCACACTATCGCCTTAAACGAATTTCTGAACAAACATTTTACACACACTGTCCGACGTCGTGCCTTTAGAGAAACACCTTCCACTGAAGCGCGAGTATCTAAAAGGCAACAGCGACGTCACGCTCATGAGGTGCTGGACGGCAAACACACCATACACAACATGCAGGCCACCGAAGTTGTAGAACACTGGGCCAACACGATGACACAACCACCCCTTGAACCACTCCCTTGCCCCGTATACACTCCCAACTCTGATCTCTTTGAGGTTTCCATCCCTATCTCCCTAAAGAAAACCCACGTAGCTCTCCGCGGACCTTCTAAAGCACTAGGCTTGGACGGGATTTGTCTTTCATCCCTCCACAAACTCCCGTTAGAAGTAGTCTGTTGTATTCTTAACATACTAATAATTAGCGATATTGCCTCAGCCCATGAAACTGCTCGCTTAGCGTTCATCCCTAAAATTAACAATGCCACATCCCCAAGCGATCTGCGACCCCTATCTATTAGTTCATACTTACAACGAACGCTTAACAAAATTCTCTCTAGACGCCTCCAGAACTCTATTAAGCTTCTCCCAATCCAGCGAGCGTTTCTCCCCTATAATGGTACCTTCGAGAATCTTGCGGTTCTGGATGGTATCCTTAACGATGCCAAGTCTGCAGGACGTGAGCTCAGACTCGCCTCAATCGACCTCCGTAAGGCGTTCGACATGGTGAGTCATGACTCCGTCCTGTGGTCACTCCGGACTCGCGGATACCCGGAGGTGTTCATTAACTATATCGAACGCTTGTACCTCTCATCTAAAACTCTTATAGAATTTGGACAAGAATGTCGCACATTTCGGCCAACTAGGGGTGTTAGGCAGGGAGATCCTCTGTCCCCCCTCTTATTTAATCTAGTTCTCGACGACATTCTTTCAAAATTAGACAAAACTAATATCGGGTACCAACTTACTGATGACTTCCGCCTTATGGGCTTAGCCTTTGCGGATGATCTCATCCTCCTAGCCTTCACGAAATCTACTCTCCAACGGCTCCTTAATATTGCGGACCCACTTTTAAAATCCCGAGGCCTTGAAATTAATACTAATAAAAGCTTTACTATCTCCCACCTATTTAATAGGAAGGAAGGTAAAGGTTTTATCAATACCGTATCAGAATTTAACGTTGGAGATCGGCAATTGCCAGCTAAAGGTATGAGCGATCGATGGAGATATCTTGGAGTCGACTTTGACAGCAATGGCAGAGTTGACTCCACCAAGGATATACTCCTTAACTTACTCAACAGACTCACGATAGCTCCCCTTAAACCCCACCAAAGACTCATATTTTTGAAAGACTTTCTCATTCCCCGTCTCCTATATAAACTGGTCTCCGGTCCCAGACCATCTTACGCACTCCTTAGTGACCTAGATAAAGAGATCAGAAAGGTTGTTAAGTCGAAATGGCTTAAGCTCGAAAACTCCAAACATTCATTCCCAGAATCCGCCTCTCCCGCCTGACAGCATTACAACACTCCACGCACCTTGGGGTCCAATGGATGCTAACCACCGAGCACTTTAAAAAAGATCTTGCGAAAACAAGACTTCTTTGCGAGCGCTTGGGAACCTTCATTGAGACCGCTACACAAGAGACCGATTACTGGTCTCAACAACTACACAACACGTTCGATGGGGCACATTTTAAAAAGCACACGAAACGCCCTTTGTACATTATTGGATTAAGGGTATGCCCTACCTATCTGGTAAGGAGTATTTAAACCTACTAGAGCTCAGGATCAACGCACTACCAACGCGTGCCAGATTGGCCAGGGGACGCCCGGGCAACAACAAACGTTGTAGGCACGGGTGTCATGCGCCTGAGACGTTGGCTCATGTCGCTCAGATGTGCGATATAACACACAAACAAACCATAAAGAGACATGACGACGTCTGTGATCGCGTGGCGCGTCTTCTCCGCGAAAGGGGTCATGAGGTGGTTCGTGAGCGAGTATTCCGTCGACCGGGCGCACCGGGTCTAAAGCCCGACCTCGTAATAACAACACCTACCGAGGTCTGGGTTTTAGATGCCGAGGTTTGCGGCCCGAACCGGGACCTGGCAAAAGCACGGCAAGACAAGATCGCCAAATATGATGTCGAGTTCCTAAGAGCGGCGCTCCCCTACCCGCAAAAACCTCGCAGATTCGGATCCATCACTATCTCTATGAGTGGTGTATGGGACTCCGAATCTGCGAGAACGCTCTTGGGGCTCGGCGTCACGAAGAGGAATCTTATGGATCTCACCGTTTTAACTTTGCAAGGAACCTTGAGGATATATCGCTCGCACCGGGTCCATAAGAGCGGGGGCTACCATCAAGCAAGGACACGGACAACTGACTCTTAACTTCACGTGACATCTTTTTACCACCATTTTTATTAAGGCGAGCACTGCCGAGTGTGCAAACGTATTGTGAATGATTAATAAATCATCACAATATTTTCTATATATATATATATATATATATATATGTAGATAGGCTAATGTTAGGATCGAACACGAGAAATATTCGTAGATCCCCGGGACACGCGGGATGAAGTCTGCACATCAGGGGCCAAGGAAGTACTGCGCCTAACTAGCTATTCAAACGACGCCTCTATTAATCGAATTTATATAATTAGCACTTAATCGGCAATCTAGTAATTGATAGTTAGTTTTTGCTTAGCACTAAAGCCTTACTAGTCAAAACTAGGAGGCACGGAGTAGGAAAGATTAGAAGCGACTTCGTTCGATACTAGGACACTATCTCAGCGCGAGACTTATCTTTTAGAAGGTATGCTTTGTGTGACGAGTAGAAGCGGGTCGAAAATAATATATGAACAAACAGACGATTGCTACTCTTTACGAAGGGCTTAGTTTGTTCTATTCAGAAGAGAAGTGGACTGGAAATGAGTCTATTAACCTGGCGACTCGTCTCTACGGATTTCGTTAGTGCGCAAGAAAGGCTGGCTGACCGTATTGTGCAACGCATGCCAAGCGACGATGGATCTGAGACTAATTACAACAGCCAGTTGATCTGTCTTCAGCGCTGGGGTGATAGTCTGTTCAACCAAGTAGGCTAAATGACTGGGTTTGCTAGTGTGGGCAAATGAAAACGTCAATCTTACAATAATGCGCACTGCACTGATTGAGCGTCATCTTTGGGGTGAATGCATTCGAGCGTTGTGATGAATGACGCAATTGATCGTTATTTGACGCCACTCGTGTTCACTTCCGGTTAGGATCATCCATAGTTAAACTGCAATAAAGTTCCTTTATCATGCGCTTAAGCAAGATCTTTTTTAGGCATGTGGTGTAGTCGTGCCTTTAAAGCTCGGTGCGTGTGTTACCCGTTTACTGAAACAGGCCAGCCGCCACCAACTCATCCAGTGCTGTAGAATTCAGACAGCAATACATGTAGATGTAGTAGGGAAGCATCCGTTTTTCATACAAATCGTTAAAGTTCGCATTATAATCGCAAGTCTTTGTGTGATCTCTGACTGTAATTGATATCTAAATATATGACTAAAGGGCTTGTTTACACTCCTTTTAAATAGGTTTAGTTTTCCAGAACCGTCAAATTCTGTATATTTATAATGTAATTTTAATTGAAGCATTAAATTTGCGTTGGTAAACCAATATTGTTGAATAATAAGGAATTTGTACGTTTGTCAGCGAAATCATCCTACCATTGGAAACGAAGTACTTCTGTAGCCGCAGTCTCAACGGAGAAATGTCAAAAGAGCCTTTTAACGATTATTATCATCGATAGAACTTTAAAAAGCGCTAGAAGGTTACGTTTGCCGCTAAATCAACCAGAGAAATAACACTTTGATGTTGTGTAATCTGTTTTCGGCGCAATATAATGCGGTGGATAGTGGATTCGCTTAAGTAAACAGTCGATTATAATATACATTTCAGATATATTCCAAAGCATATGCTCGAACGCTGCATGCATTTTTCAGACAGTGGGACCTGTAAAAGTATACTAAAAAAATAGCCTAACATATATCACACACATTTACCAGCGTGAGTTCATTGTGATGCAAATATCCTACACCAGATGTTTGATATAAATGAAACACTGTCACGTTTGAAGAAGTCGGTTAGTTACAACAATATTAGACATACTTAACTAAATTAACTGTTGGTTTGCTTTCATATTGCGCGTAGAAGGAAAACACACATTTACATACATATATTTCTGTGCCACAGGTTTCAAGGCTTATTGCGAGCGTCGAGACATATCTTGTATTGAGTATATGCTATGTGAAATAAATATGACTGTTAAAAACCACCACGGTTTCAAAAGTCGAGTCATCGGAATTGCTCTACCGCATTGTTGGAAGTAAAATAAACCACACTGTCGCCCGCAGAGTTTGCGCAAATACAACGAATAGATCTCGTGAAACTTCTCTCTAAGGCAGATTTTTATTCGGAAGCCATGTGCAACAAATCGTGCAATCAGATGTCTATTCTTATAATGCAGCGGTTCCACGAACTACACGTCGTTGCCTGTACTTCATAAAATAACGGGTCTGCCAGCTTATTCTACTATCCAGACATGTGTTCGTTGAGCGCTATAATTTTCGGTAGAATGTCCATCTACCTCAACAAACAAGGGAGACGACACCTGCAAATATACTAACCTGTTGGGACTAATGCGGTGACTCTGAAGCGCCTTCTTTAAAAAAATTACCTTGATTTAGTCAAGCGCCCCAGGCGATATGGCCTTATCGCTACTGATAGGTAGGCATATCACCGGAAGAAGCGGTGAGTGCGATCTTCAAGTTGAAGTGACTTGCAGCGTCGTCAATTAGTAAGTCTATGAGAGTTTTCGATTCTCCAAAAATATTGTAGTCCTTTTCGAATTATGTCATCAATGTGCCTCGAGAAGTTCTGATACATATTTCTAAACAAATTATATTTAATCAACCTTCTAATGTATTTTGTTTCCTGCGAAATAGCTCCTGCTGGCTGTAGTAAACTTGTAGCACATTATTTTCCACTTTGCGAAACCATTTCCAGACGCGTCTTTCGGAGTCTAGTAGAGCTCCTGCGAATATTTTTCTATCTCCTCTAAAGTGTCGAAACGGTAAGGACTGTTACATTTTATCTATAAGATATCTCCAATTTCTCAGCTATCTCCTTTATAGCAATACGGCAATTATTGGTTAAGATATCACGCTTCTTTCTTAACGGTTTACGTCTGTTGACGTCGAAGGCGTTCCCAAAAGGGGGTCATCTTCGGTCTCTTCACGTTCGTCACGAAATTGACAATACCACGTACACATCGTGTTTCGGGCACTGTTTGATTCGCGTAAACGGTTCTTAACATTTCTACCACTTTAGAACGTATGATTTAATTTTAATACTGAATTTGGTGCACATTTGTTTCTTCTTCACGTTCGGCTTTCCTCCAAAAAACCTTGTTAGTTGAGGTTCAATTTTGAATTAAAAGTACTAGAACTTGCTGATTCGCGCTCATATATATGTATACATATATATGTATATATATGTATATATATATATATATATATATATATATATATATATATATATATATATATATTATATACATTAGTTTGCAAGCAGTGCTATTAGAAGTAGACTACAAAGGCTTCAGTGAATAACGCGATGCAACCAGAATTATCGGCAACCCAGTAACAACTTACAGGAATAAATTAATATCACATCTATTTTGCGACATTTTACGTAAAGTAATCGTCAACCGCGTTTTTCTGGCCTGTTTGCTAGCCATCATCTACAAAACGGAGGGAATATATCGCCTCTTTCACACTAGAGCAAATGTCTCAGAGCTGGGCGAGCCGTAGGGAAATTCTCACTTTCCGTAATTGTCTAGGTCAGCAAAAGCCCTGCACGTACTTTCACAGTTGCATACACACAAAACTGGACATATACCCACGCAGGACAGGGCACAATCCAAATGTTCTCTCAGTCTAGCGTTCAGATAAGCATCGTGTAGCTTAGTGTAGGTTCCCAGAGGAAAATAACCGAACGCTGATTCAGTTCTCGACGCTCTATCAAATAGGCAATATGGGTCTGTACATATATCAAAACGCCCCAATTTATCGGCGTCGAGGTATTGGAACTCACTTCTAACGTCTCCATGCCCTTTCCTGGGACTTCCAATATGCGTCAATGTCTCAGCATATCAGAGGCTCTGATCGAAAACAGTCTAAAGAACAACACAACAGCTTGCAAGCATTCCTGAGTATATATATATATATATACATATATATATATATATATATATATATTTTTTTTTTAGTTAGACTGATTATATACTAAAAATAATATATATATATATATATATATATATATATATAAACCTTTATTTATGTAAAGATGATGCGTAGAATACCCAAAACAGCAAGAAAGAATGTGCTGGAATATCTAGTAGAAGTCGTCACATAGGTAAAGGTTTATATATATATATATATTATTTTAGTATATAATCAGTCTAACTAAAAAAAAAAAAAAAAAAAATATATATATATATATATATATATATATTTTTTTTTTAGTTAGACTGATTATATACTAAAAATAATATATATATATATATATAAACCTTTACCTATGTGAAGATGATACGTAGAATACCCAAAACAGCAAGAAAGAATGTGCTGGAATATCTAGTAGAAGTCTTAAATAACGTAGTGACTTACAATCATAATTCGACATGGTTGTCTCTGCTATCGTTTGGTTCTGTTATACTTCGCTTTCCAAACGACAAGAATAACTCGCGCGTTCCTTGGAAGACATTATACGCTCAAACCTCGGAGACTGTGAGAACGGTCTCGGACTTGAGGGGTTGACTGATTGAGTTGGTCACCAGAAACGCAGAAAGTTGGCACTTCTGAGGAAGACTTGAAGAAAAGAGTGATTGCAAAGTTAACTGGTAGTGATATGTCGGGCGCTGCAAAGCTCATAAGCTCATGCGACACGTTTGGTGTCGAGTCCGATCATGTGGAGGCTCTACGTGACAAGTAGTCTTGCGCACCAGCGAACTTAAGGTGGACTTACCCCTGCCGAAGTTTTCTTGGCGGAAATATTTTACGTGCCCAGAGAAGATATCTACAGGGCAGTAGGAAGGTTTTCCAGAAGCTCCGCTGCGAGTCTCGATTTTAATAGACCAAGGCTTCTTCAAGGTTTACTTTCTCGAGCAATGGGTAAAAGAGCGGAGGCTTTGCCCGATGCATTTGTCAAACTCATTTAAATTTTACAACGAGGGGAGCCACCAACAGATATCTTGCCAATCTTACTTAAAGCAAGCTCTGAAAACTAAAAATGGCACAACCAGCCCTATCGCATGCTCATCTACATTTTATAGAATTGACGATTGCAGAGGCCCTAAAACCTCTCTTGGCCCTCCTTCCACTTGCAGAGAAGCTTAAAGCTTTCACATCATAATGCCAGATAACGAAATCCCAAACGGAAGTGAGGCCGATCATGCTTTTGTTGTCGGTGACCCCAACAGGGCAACATGTCCTGTGTGTAGAGGTGTCTTCACGAGGAGGGGTCTCGCCAGACATATATCGGTCAGACACGCCGATGCCGTCAACAGGCCGTCCACATCCCACCAGGCTTGGGCAGAAGACTTTGATGTTAACACACTACTCAGCAATATCCAGGCAAACATGCGTCATGCCAAACTGTTACGCATTTTACCTAAATCTGTGCGGTCTACTGTTGCGGAGGAGCTCACCAAGGTCTTCCTAAATGTCGCCAAGGACAACGACCTCCCCGCCTGGTACTCCTTGTTCTCCTTCGCTCCGGTCGTGTTGCGACTCCCTCGAGCCAGAAAGGATGCTCAATCCCTGTCTGTTCTGATCAGGAAGAACCTACGCGACTTTTCGTCGGGATTAAGGCTTAGGGATCTGACACACGAGGGATCAGGACGCAAAATGATGGCCCACCTCGAGGATGACCTTCCCAGACGAGTGAAAGTCAAGCTGTCAGAAGGCGATATCTCCGGTGCTGCCAGATTGGTGAGCTCCCAGGATATGCTAGCGACAGTCAACGAGAATACAGAAGCTCTCCGCTCCAAACATCCAGATGCGCCTACGGATCTCTCCATGCCCATACCACCGGCAGTCACACTGCCTTCTTCAACCTCACGGGAAGAGGTACTGAGTGCGATGAAGACATTTAGCAGAAGTTCAGCAGCCGGCTTAGACTTCATACGACCCCGTCTGTTGCAGGACTTGTTGTCTGGTGCGCTGGGCAGCACGGCCGGTCGACTGGCGGACGCCATCGCTAAAGTCGTGGATGTACTCAGATGGGCCTCGCCCCCGTCTTGTCTTTTACCGCTCATCTTTGGGGCAAGGATGTTTGCATCAAAAAAAAAGATGGCTCATTACGTCCGATCGCTTGTTCCTCAGTCGTTCGCAGACTAGCGGCCAAAATCGGCTGCTACGATAATAGGGAAGCTATTTCAGCAACTCTTGGCCAACACCAGCTAGGATTCGCTACCCCGGGGGGTACAGAGGTAGTAGTCCACTGTGCTCGTGCATTTTTGCAATCGCGCAAATTGCCAACGGTGATGGTTAAGCTGGATTTCCGAAACGCCTTCAATAGCGTCCAGAGGGATCATTTGCTTCGAGCCGTCAAGTCGTGGGCACCGTTACTGTTTCACCATACGAACCTGGCCTATGGTTTAGAACCATCCCACCTGGTAATGCCCCACAACGCTATGCTATCGCAGACAGGTCTTCAGCAGGGTGATCCCCTGGGTCCTCCACTTTTTTGTTTGTGTATTAAGGAATTGGTGGATTCACTGCAGTCCCCCCTTAATGCCTGGTACTTAGATGACGGGATTCTGGGCGGGGACCTCCCGACCGTACTTGACGACATACGGAAAGTTATTGAATTTAGTGCTATTAGCGGTCTGACATTGAACCCGGTTAAATGTGAAGTATATGTCACAGCTCACAACGAAGTTGAGCCGTTAGATTTAACTAACCTTTTTGACTTACTTCCGGGCTGTCGTGTAATGGACAAGGTTAATCTGGAGTTGCTAGGTGTCCCCTTATTGCCAGAAGGCATTGCAAAGGCATTAGACAGTCGAAGGGACAAACTTGACTTTGCGGCAAGCAGACTACCCCAATTGGGGGCCCACTAGGGCTTATTCCTTCTTAGATCTTGTTTTTCAGCCACGAGGTTAACACACCTGCTTAGAGGATGCAACCTGTTTTTATCACAAGAGCTCTTACAGCCTTTTAATGGACTTAGCTTAGACATTTTAGAGATCATACTAAATCTTAAGCTGACCGCTGCGGCAAGGGAACAGGTAATGCTCCCGGTTTCTTTAGGCGGCCTAGGTGTGCCGGACGCGGTCATGACGGCAGGACCTGCAATCGTATCGTCATTGACCCAGGCCGCGGACAGGGTTAAAGCATTATTGGACAGTGATGGGTGGGACGCCTATAACGGTGAACTTCAAAGACTGACCGACGAATTGTCGTTGTTATTTGATTCTCCTCCCGACGATAGGGCTAACCAGGGCAATTGGACAACCCCGCTACAAGAAAAGCGACTAGCAAACTTGATTAATAGAGCACCGTCTGGTGCCGATAAAGCCAGGCTTCGAGCTGTTAGTAGCCAAGGGGCTGGGGCTTGGCTACACGCCTTACCATGTCCGCGAATTGGGACTCTGTTGGACGACGAGACCACGCGCATAAGCGCAGGGCTGCGGCTTGGTGTTGACCTAGTCGTGCCCCACCGATGTCGTTGCGGTGATTTTGTGAACGCGTTGACCCATCATGGTCTATCATGCGCGTTAAGTGCAGGCCGACGAGCACGTCACTCCGCTCTAAATGACACCTTTAGTCGCGCACTTCGATCTGCCGGCTTCCCATGTGTTTTAGAGCCCCCAGGGACTATCGAGGGATGACGGAAAAAGACCTGACGGCCTGACTTTGACGCCCTTTGAAGCGTGGCCGCATGCTTGTTTGGGACGCAACTGTAACCGACTCATTAGCCCCTTCGATGGTCGGTGCAGGTGCGGACCGAGCAGGTCATGCTTCCAGGTTAGCTGAGGCTAACAAATGCAGGAAATATTCTAGTGTGGATTATCCGCACGAATTTTGTCCGTTGGCGTTCGAGACTATGGGAACTGCAGGCCCCCTTACGCTCAAACTGATTCAACGCGTAGGCAGAAGCCTTAATCTTTCAACAGGAGACTCGAGAGCATCCGAATTCTTGCGTCAGAGGCTGTCGCTTGACATCCAACGAGGAAATGCAGCGTCTGTTCGGGGCACATTGCTGAACTGGGCTAACCCTGGGTTAGAGAACCCGTAATCACACGTTCGCACGGAGACAATTGTCCACTCCAAAGTGCTAACATAAAGAACGTTTTTATAGAATAGCAACGAAGATTGTCTGCTGAAAGAATGCGTTGCGAATTGGTGAAGCAATAGGTGAACACCAATTTGGCTTTGCTGCTAGAAGTGGGCCAGAAGTGGCAATTCATGCCGCACGAGCCTATCTTCAATCCAGATTAGAAGACATAGTCATGGTCAAACTAAACATTCAAAATGCTTTCAACGGCGTTCGACGTGACCACTTTTAAAGGGCTGTTGTCTCACATTTGCTTGACCTATACCACTACATTATGCAGGCATACAGAAATCCAACTTAACTGCTGTTGACAGACTGCATCATACATTCTCATTCGGGCCGGCAGCAGAGCAATCCTTTAGGTCCACTGTTTTGTCTTGCCATTAAAGAGCTGAGAGACTTTCTCGAGTCCCCGCTTAATGTATGGTACTTAAATGATGGCGTGTTAGCTGGCGACCCTGCAACAGTAGCTCGTGATACTCAGAAGGTACTGGATTTTGTAACGAAGAGCGTGTTATGCCTCGATCCACAAAAATGCGTACCCTTGGTGTTAGGATTATTAATATCCGACTCCTCGGTCAGACTGGTAACCGACCTTCTTTCAGACTGTATTGGTAGCCGACCATCTTCTAGAAAAAATCAGATATCTGGTTGGCTAGAGAAGTTAGAATCGTCTTCATGTCGCTTGGGTTTCTTGGGTGCATCCAGGGGATTGTTCCTATTAAGGTCTGTTTCTCGTCATCACGGGTAAAACCCCTGCTCCGTGGGATTGACTTAACGGAAGATATACATCTTTTAGGACAATTAAACATCCACACGTCGAAGTCTCTGTCTTTCTTACGTGATCCAAGTTTACCACTGACAGCTTGCAGGCAGGAGACCTAGGCATTCCAGACGCTGTCTCGGTCGCAGGTCACGCGGAGATCGCACCAATGTCTAGTGCCTGCCAAAGGATACTAGACACCACCGCTGTTAAAAGATTACGTGCAGTACCAGAGAATTCCAAGGAATGTCTCTTAGCACGCGCTGGAGTAACCCCTCCTGAGAACCCGACTTTCTAGGCAAACTCGACTGCGCCTTTGGAGGATATACGTCTAACGATCTTCTTACTTTAGCAGAAGACAGGGTGGTCAAAGCACGGCTTCGCGCAGTTTCATCTAGTGGTGCTGGTGCATAGCTCAACGCTCTCACGGTGAAGGGCAAGATCACCGGGGTTCATACTTCTATCTCGGAATCGGCAATCCTATCGACACTGCAGTCCTTTGGAGTCACAGAAGCGACTCGGGTAAAAGCGAAGAACCCAAGAATCAACGCTGTATTGATAACGGAGCACGTTATCTTGACGCCAACTGTAAGGCCCCAAAACCCAGATGTCGGAAATGCGGCTTTATGAGTGCTCCAAAAAATATTGCAGCGCTCAGGCCCGCTGCTGGTTATGCAACGGGAAGCATGAGGCTTGCTCCGCAAAGACTGCTACGCATGGAACAACTAAAGAGAGCCTCGCGAAGTACAAAAACAGCACGACGCCCCGTCAGTCCCAATCTGCGTACCAGCATGTAACGTCCAAGCATCCGACAATTTCACGAAGCGAAGCTGGTCTTCGGTTGTAAAGAATGGGGTAAAAGGAGTTGACGGTGGAAGTCATATCCTCACGGACACGGCACGCATAGAGGACGCTGACCGTATCGCATTAAAGCCGGCAGTTCCGTCTCAACAGCCAGACATCGGCACAACCATCAACGGACAGTATTGTAGAAGTGCTCCGCAGACTATCTCCAATCATACAAGAAACTATAACGAACGTTATCTTAAAAGTTTTAGAATGCGTGTTGCCAGTTGTCATACGCTCAGTAAGCGGGTCAATGGAACAGCCAGAGAAGAGCTTAATGAACGCTACCTCGCTGGCTGAGTCGAAGACCCAGTGACGCTCGGGGAAGACTAAACTCAAGTACTAAAGCGTTTCCACGCGTACGCCGAATACAAACATTTAAAGTCCGCAAGAAAACGTACGAACATGAAGAAGTCGCATTTAAGAAAAGCTTACGCAAGTTATCAAGATAGTGCTATGGAACTGCGAAGGGCATGGCGTATTAGAATTGTTAGGCGCGGAAGCACTCCGAGGAGTGGATATTCTAATTTTGACGGAAACCTGGGCTGTAAAACCTTTTACTTTGGGGGACTTCTACGGATGTCACGCACTTGCACATAAAGGCGAGAGACGGGGTAGGCCAAGTGGGGGAGGGGGGGGGGGGCAGTATTTACGAGAGCAGAAATTGAAGCAATGAAACTAGGAATAATAGCGGAAAATTTAGTAGCAATAGTGTCAAGGAGGGTTGTGAATGTGGCAGCTTAGGTAAAACCGGCAGATATAGAGTCCACTGAGACCATGACAGAACGCAATATGCTCGGGATCGAGGCGGTTCTGTGAAAAACACCTATGATTCTAGCGGGGGATTTTATTGCCAGGTTGGACAAGGGAAACTCTGAACGAACTAAAGCATTTTTGTAGATTATAACGGGGATAGGATGTTGGTTAGTCAGCAAGCCAGATCTAAACACATTTGAATGTAGCACTGGAGCATCAGTCATCGATGTTTTTGCCACAGACGAAAACGTGAACAATATAACATTTTTAGGAAAAATTACGTCGTTTCAGGAAGGAGTGGGAAGGAGTGCCATGGGAATGGCATTTAAGGTTAGCAGCAGTGGGGAGGAGTGTAGCCGTAGGCTGGGGACCGGAACAAAACTGGATAGTGGGATTTTCTTAAAGGAAGTTGGGGAAGTGTGTCCACCAGGAGAAATTCACATAGAGTCCTATGAACGTAAACTGGTAAATCTTATCAAAAGTGCAATAGTTCCGCGTCAAGCACGAAAAGAAAGGCCTTGGTTAAACGAGCGGTGTAGAGCAGCAAAAAATGCCAACAGGTTATTTAGGGCCTACGTAAAGATTTTTCTGGTAATAAGGCCGTTTGCTATAATGGTGAAGGAAATGACGCAAAGGGCATACACGGAAGAAAAACAGAAGTACTGGAAAAGTCGGGAGTGGAAGTTGTTACAAGAGGCAGAGGAACATCCGCACATGTGGCTTAAACATACGAGAAAACAGCTGTGCCCAGTGGAGATTGAGAGACTGATTAAGCACTTTGCTAGTATGCTACAGGGAGCCGACACCACTCTAAAATAAATAATAGTATACAATGTGCCTTGGGATAAAGACACAGAGCTTGCACGAAAATGAGTAGTTCGTGGGGCCACAATCGAAGACGTTGTCAGGGCAATTGAAAGGGCGCCTAGAGGCAAAGCGGCCGGAAACTATATGATAAAAAATGAACACTTGAAGCAAACGCTGGCACTGGCATGCTGGAAGGCTCTATTCGATAAATGCCTTAAGTCTGGGAAAATGCCTTATAGATAGCGCCGAGAAACATATTTATGGAGAAGTTAGTCTTGGAAGGAGTTCTGAATCAGCTGTTAAACATTTTGGGGGCCATCCTTAGAGAGAGCATAGTAAGCATCGACAACCGTATAGGGATTGTGGAAAGAGTAAAGCAAACTACAGGCGTGGTTTAAGGCGACGGACTTAGCCCGTTGCTTTTTGCGGTACTACTGAGAGGGCTACCTAACCGGGTGAGGCAGGGGTGGACTCGAGAGTGGGCAAGCATTTCAATGTATGCAGATGACATTGCAATCTATGGTAGGAGTCTACCTAGGGTTAAACAGGGGCTGGAAAGAATAATTGATTTTATGGACGAGACAGGACTCAGCATAAACTAGCAAAAGACAGTAGCAGTTAAGTTTCGATTAGCAAATGACGAGGTTCTTTGAGATAGGGGCAATGTAGTACATTTTGTAAATAAATTTACTTATCTGGGAATCATTATAACGTCGAATGGCAGCAGTTTTCGAAGGCACATGGAAAGCAGAGTTGGAAAAGCAATTCGAGCGGCAGCAGCAATTAAGAACCCGCACATGTTGTCAATATATACCGCGTCCGCCGTCTTCAAACTTAAAATAGAACCAATAAAAACATTCGGTATATCACTTATATGGGAAAAAATTGGGAAAAGCAGATCTGCAGTTACTAGATAGAGCCAAAGTTTTCTTTATGAAACGGGTTTTAGAATTAGCCAATTCTTGTAGGAATAGAATAGTACATATCTTAGAGGGAGGGACTTTAACGACACATGAGCTACAACTTCGATGGGGTTTACCTAGGACGAGAGCGCTTGAGGCCTATACTTTGAAGAAGACGGAAACACTTAAGGAAATCGATTTGGGAATATATAATACGGTAGCGATGACAAGCACGGCCTGGCGAGCAGCCAGATATAAGAGCAGACATTTAACTACGGCGTTTGCAGCCCACGGGTTTCATCACGTGTTATGCAGCACGGAAGAATTCCACGACCCTCAGGAGTATTGCAGGTACACAAATTGCTCTAGCCAGTGCGATAGATACCACACCGCAGCATGTCTAGCAGTTCAGTCAATAGCTGAGCTAGCAAGATGAAAGAAGACCCAATGACGTGACGGAAACACTAGTTGTGTTTGATGCATATGTTTATAATTTTACCCAATTGGGTGTTAATAAACCATAATAGCTCAACGCTCTACCAAGTGCTCCTGTTGGAACCCTCTTAGAGGACTTTGTCGTCAGAATCTGCGTTGGTCTTCGTCCTTGGGATCCCACTAGTCGAGGAACATGAGTGCAGCTGTGGCGAGAAGAGGTCACCCCTAGATTAGCATGGCTATTCGTGCTTCTCTAGCTTAGGTCGTAAGACGAGACACGCTGTTTTGAATGATATCCTTGCCCGAGCTTTAAGGTCTTGTGGCTACCCTTGTGTTCACGAACCTTGCAGGTTTGTCTACAGACAGCGGCGATGAGACTATTGTGGTACCTACAGACCGCGGGATCTTGCAGTTTAATAAACTACCGCCCCCTGAGGTGCTTTTGGCTTTCAAGATGCATACGGTTGTCCTTCACGCCGGAGCTCCTACTGCCTGCTATAATTGCCTGAGGCTTGGGCACACGCCCGCCAACTGTCGAAACAGTAAATTGTGTAAACGGTGCGGTCTACCGGGTCATATTATGGCTAGTTGCAAGAACGACCCACGATGTGTAAACTGTAAAGGGCCGCATCCGTTTCAATCAGCGGTCTGTCTCCGTCGAGCTTGTGAAATTGAAAAAAGAAAAGCTCTTATGGAATGCAGGTTTATACATCAATGTCAATGTGGAGCTTTCTGACGCCAAATCATTAAATGTCCTGGACACGGTGGAGTCATGCCCTCCAAATAAGCCTCAAGACATTTCGACTAGTCAAATGGGCTCTGCTAAAGCCTCCTACGCAGCTGTGGTCCGGTCCCTAGTCGTGAAGACTTCTTCAGATCCCGAAGTTCGTGTGAATCTGCCAGGAATTTTCGATATTTTCTCGAAAAAGCCCTTGCCATCTAAGAAGACCCCAAACAAAAAATTAAGCAATCTTTCTGCAAATGTTCAACCTCTTATTCAATTTTTAAAAGCCATTTGTCGGAAGGCTGCGGCCAGTCTGGGTAGATTCTTTGTAGCGATCTCTCCGCTTATATCAGCATTTTTAACTTAGTGGTACGAACTCTCATTAGCCTGAATTGACTCTCTCTTACTAATTTTATGCTCGATCTTATACTCTCTGATCCACAAAGCTGTTCTAATATTTTTAGCTGCGAGGACTGGCACGACCTTCCTCCCCTGTCTAGTTCGTTTACAGCAATACATCTCAATGCTGGCACAGAGGGATTAAAAAAATCGGGGCAACACGAGCACCTGAGCAGCGTACTCTGTGATGAGTGGTCATACGTAGATGTAGCAGTTATAAGCGAGACTTGGCTTAAATATATCGATGTCCCTCTGTTTGCCATTGACGGCTTCAGCTATTAGGTAATTCAAAAAGTTCGTCGACTTTTTTACCCGATTTTAAAGAGCCTTATTTTATGCAGACAACAGTATTTTTATTCAATGATATATTGACCGTTTTGTTCGATAACCTTCGCACATTGCCTCGGTAGATCCATGATTCCTTTCTCCCAGAACGTCTAGTCCTTCTCGTCGAAATACTGAGTGAGGTGATTTTTTATAGCCTCCAAAGATTCAAATGTTGTGCCATCAAGGGAGTTCTGGAGAGACCTGAACAAGTGATAATCAGATGGTGCGAGGTCGGGACTATAAGCTGGGTGCGGCAGCACATCCCAGTCAAACTCCGCCAATTTTTGCCGGGTGGCCAAACTTTTGTGTGGTGTCGCCTTATCATGTTGAAAAGTGACGCCCCACCTGTTTGACAATTCCGGACGCTTCGTTGTTACTGCAGCCTTCAAATTTTCGAGTTGTCTGCAGTTAGACGACGGAGTTGATCGTCTGACCCATTGGAAGCAGCTCAAAATACACGACGTCCCTTACAGTCCCACCAACAGCACAGCATAACCTTCTTCTGATGAATTTCGGGTTTAGGGATAGCTGCGGCCTGAGAACCTCTGGGGACCCCACTTCTTTTCTGTGTTACGTTTCTGTAGAGTATCAATTTTTCATCGCCGGTTATCAATCTCCTCAGAATTGGCTCATTCGAGTTCTTCCGGAGGAGTGCGTGACAGGTATCGACTCGCCCTTCAAGCTGCCTATCATTGAGGTCGTGTGGTAGCCAGATATTCCGCTTGCACGAGAAACCTGCATCATAGAGGCAATTCCAAACGGTTCCGTGGGAGATTCCCGTTACATCTTCAATTTCTTTTATGGTCAAACCTGGGTTCGAATTAACCAGGCTTATGACTTCGTCGGTCTCCACAACATTGGGTCGTCCTGACCTCGGTTCATCTTCGAGATTGAAGTTTCCAGCTTTGAAACGGGCGAATCGCTTTTCGACTGTGGATTTGTGTACTGCGTTTTCGCCGTAGACTGCACATATCCTCCGGGTTGTTTGCGCTGCACTTATGCCTTCACGGTAGGAGAACAACATAATGTGTCGAAAATGCGTATTTTTGTCCTCCATTGCAAACAGCTGCCAATTCCGCAAACGAAACGGTAAAGTTGGAACCGGTACACCGTCGCGCCGCTACGGGTCTGCTCCTGAATGTAAACACCCAGCCGCACTCTCAGGCGGCCTCTGCTGCAGAGCGCGGGAATTTCAAAAATGTGGTCCCAGAAAGCCGACGAACTTTTTGACTTACCTAATAAGTGACATCCAATCGTAAAACACTTAAGCTTGGAGGCGGAGTCGGAATCTATGTACGTGCCTCCTGTGTGACTGTATCCACGTTAGCACTTAGTAGTCTTGATGGATGTGTTCAAAGCCGTTTGTATACATCTTCGGAAAGGATCCGAGTTCGAGGGTAATATCATTTGGTTTTACTCGAGTAGTACTCTACATAAAAATACTCTTCTCGACCTATTAGATGATATTCTACCATCTAATTCGTTGCTTCCGTGTTTGCTTCTTGGTGATTCAAACGTCCACCTGCTCGCTAGCCCACCGCCGTTAAACTATAGATCCTTCTTCACTAGCAACGACCTTATGCATCTTATCGATCGTGTCACGAGACCTCTTTCTAGAACTTGCTTTCATCATATTGCAGTTAGGGGCTGTTCCGCATTTTATAAAGTCCAACCAGCGGTTCTAAATACGTTGTCATTCTCAGGACCATTTCCCTGTTGTTGTCTCTTTGCTCAAATTCAGAGAAACATCGACGACGCTTCAGGCTGCTACTTCCAACTTCATTCGGGTTCACGACGCTGCTGGTGTGGGTGGTTTCTTGAATCGTCTAAGCGACATTCCTTGGAGCGATGTCTATGATTCAAATGATGTTAATCTAGCGTTCGAGAACTTCCAACAAACCCTTCGGAGTATTTATAACACATCATTCAGTCTACGTCGCATAAAGCGTACGGATGCGTCAAAGGGTGCCACGTTTGTGTTCTCGCCAGGACTGCGTCACCTAAGAAGGCATGCTAACAAAATATACATTAGGCACAGAAAGATTAATTTCCCAGAATGTAAACATGCTTATCTGGTGAGCCAGAAAAGGTACAAAACTGCTGTTCGTATTGCTCGGTCAGCGTTCTACAAGATGCGGTTTGATAACTTACGTGGAGATGCCCGCCGTCTCTGGCAGTTCATTAACAGGTCCTGCGATAAACATAAGGGCTCGACCGAGTTGCCTTCTGCTCTTGTCATCTCTTCTGGAGAAACTTCCACAGATCCTGTTTTAATAGCCGATGAGTTTAACTGCTTTTTCGTGTCGGTGGGTTTGGAGACGGTCTCATCATTGAGTTTAGAGTAAGACATTAGACTGCGATTAAGGAACCTTTGGCCCTGTAATAAGGTTTCCTTCAGTTTTCGAGTGTAACGGTAACTGAGGTGGTCTCGATATTACTTAAGCAGAAACGGAGCTGGAGCTGCGGTGCAACGGGACTTCCTGCTCAACTTCTAAAGCTTGGTACTCCATACATTGCTGGTCCTCTTACGCACATAGCGAACCTTTCACTCGCATCTGGAGTGTTTCCAACCGCCCTTAAGGCTTCTTTTGTTACACCTATTTACAAAAAGAAAGGCGACGTTGCGGAGCTTAAAAGCTACCGACCTATCAGCCTGGTTGACTGCATTTCTAAGCTATTCGAGAAGCTTGCTCTCGTGCAGCTGTAACGCTTCCTTGAATCCTGCAGCTTCCTATCGCCTAATCAATTTGGATTTCGTCACGGTCGGTCCACGGGCCTGGCAGTAGCGCATCTATGGCAGTTTGTGACCGACTTCGTTGAATTGACAAAAGCCTGTCTAGGCGTCTTTCTCGACGTCACCGCGGCATTCAATAGCGTTCGCCATGATGACACTTCACTTTTATTTAGGGTTGACTCTTCAGCCCTCGATATAACGCGCTCACTATCCCAAGTGAAAGAGGTAATCAAAATATTTAATTATTTTGGCCTCGTTGTTAATGCTAGCAAGACTAGCCTTACTCTGTTCCGCTCTCCTCAATTAAAGTTGCAGGCAGACCTTGAATCGGCTTTCTTCTGAATTCCGGTCTGAAGTTTTCGTCAACTACTAAATGTTTGGGCCTCATCTTACACGAAGTTTTAAGTTGGCGCGCTCATATTGTTCATATCACACCCAAATGTTACGCAGTTATATCGGCCTTGCGACGTTTGCGCCGTATAGGAATTCCGTTGGATGGTCTGATTTTAATCTACAAAACGCTGTTTGTGCCGGTACTTACGTACGGCATTCTCCTGTGGGGAGGTGGATACGATCACGTTCTGCGTCGGGCTCAGGTAATAAAAAACGATGCTCTGAGGGCCTATATTTGGGATGAGACGTAGCCAATCGGTTAGAATTATATATTGTGACTATAAGATTGTATGCATCGATTCGCTGTATCGTCTTCAAGTAGCTACTTTTGGCTTCAAGATCAGTCGTAGTTTAGTATCTACTGAGGTTGCCTTCCCTCTAGTTCCTCAGCGGCGGAAAACCTCGCGACGGGCCACCACTTTTGTGATACCTCGCGTGCAGAAAATATTTAGCATCCAATCTCTTGTGTACAGACTGCCCGTCGTGTGGGAGAGCATCCCGCAGAAAATTCGTTACTCGAAGTCCCTGACCTGTTTTACACTAGACGTCAAAAAATGGCTTTTAAATAGGAATACATGACCGAAAAGGGGATTTACTTAGAGCAATGGTCTAATTTTTCAGTTTTTGTTGTTACTTCGAGTTATATTGTTCTATCAAGTTATAGCTCAGTGTGCTCCTTTACTTGTGTCATTATCGCCAATCATATGGTATAGGTGTTAACCTCTGTTTTTTATTATCTTATTTTTCTCTTTTTATCCCCAAACCCTTGTACCACTTTTTATAACGAGAACTTAAGCATGTGAATGTATGCAGTTCCGTAAATAAACCATATTTGAATTGAATTGAATTGACAACATCCGAGACGCTACAGTGACTGACTTTTTAGTACCTTTAATGGTCAGTCACGGCGCTGCCCAGACTGGTTATGTGTATCTATCGGAAACTTTATAAATGTTTGACCTTTTGCCTTTAACATTTTTGGCTGCTGGTGAATTTTTTTTTGGCAAAGGCTGTACCTAGCGCTCATGCAGTTTCACGCTCTCTGAGAAGACAATGGTTTACACCTCATTATGAGTTACTTAAACCGTATATATATATATATATATATATATATATATATATATATATATATATATACATACATATACATATACTTAAACCGTATATATATATATATATACATATATATACGTACTTCATATTTCATACGTAATTCATGTGGAGAATGGTTATATGCCATTACGCGCTACCATTACGAGTAAAGAATATCACTTTCCATCTCGAGCTGTGTGGGGCTCGACCCCAGCGGATGTATTTTACGCCGGTGAGACTCAAACACTCTAAACGCACCTCCCCCGTTAAACTTCACTCTCTGACGGCTCAGATCTCTATAGAACAGCGCTACGGGCCATCAGGAAATATGGCTACTGATTATTGGATTATTTGGCCGGGGTCGCTCCCGGGTTCTTCAACCTGTCAAGCGCACTTTGTCCCAGGCCCTTGCAAACCCGTTTGATTTAATGTTGCGCTTTCTTCTGCTATATCGGGCTTGAAAAGATCCTACATTTCCTTACATTTTCTGTGCTTTGTTTCTAACACATCATGTGCTACCTCCGCTCTCAAATGCCACGCCTGGGTACAACTAGGGTGTACTCCATAAATCCTTTCATACAATTTCGCGGGGGTCTTAAACTTTGGGATAAGTTCTTCCCGCTCTGGACCGTCCCTTGCGAATGTGTCTAATCGCCACAGTTCTGGCCTTTTCCCATGCCTTGCAGTTGAGGAGCGTGTGTTTTTTAGAGCTTCTTCGCAGAAAAGGCATATTCTTGATAGGGTCTTCCCTATTCGGTAGAGGCATGATTGGAAGTTCTCATGCCCCGTGAGAACCTTTGTAATGTAGAAGATTAGGCATTGATGTCCCTGCTTGTATAATTGTCAGCAGATTGGTTAGGCTCTCTCCGGGGCCCGAAGAGAATGGCATCCCAATTGGCTTGCCAGTCTTCTAAAGTGGCGTTTCTCGTTCTTTCTTTATTGCTCTCTGTGGGTGTGCCAAGATCCTACAGGTGCTGACTCTTAAACGCATTGAGCAACAAAGCTGCGCTTGTGCTAATTGTTATGTTGCTTTTTTACAGGTTGTTTTTCTTGTTTACGTTGCATAAGCCCGTCCTTGACCTGTCCAGCGTGACCCCAAAATAGCGTTTTTATTTCACAAACTTGATTGTTTGCCCTGCAACCTGTACGTGCAACAGTCGAATTCTCTTTTTGTCTGTTACGAAGATTATATCACTCTTTTCTGGGGCGAGTGTTAGGCCCACGGCCTTCATCCGCAGCTGAGCGCAAAGCTTTGCTTGTGTTGAGCTCAAGCTTGCCCTCTGATTTAGCTTGCGCCGCGACCGTTAAGTCGTCAACGTAATCATGTCTATTTTCGGGGGTAGACTGGTTTGCCAGAGATCTAACCGGCGGCACCCCGGTAGATGACAACCATGACTAGCGCAGTAGTCCTCCTAAACCTTGCCGACACTAAACGCTACTAGAGACACCAGACCTAGCCGACTGAAACACGCATGAGTCAAAAGTGCTGAGCAAGGGACAGGTTCTGTGTAATAATCAGGGTTTCTGAGTGCCTGTGAATGAATTTCAAAGCGTTTAATAACCAAAAAAGCGGTCTAGGAAAGCCACCTATCTTGTCCACAGACAGGCTAGAAGGCTGACAAAGCTACAAATTCAGCTTAGCAGCCTAACTTTAATAGACCCCAGCTTTAAATACTAGCCGAAAAAATTAACAGAACGCTTTTACTTAGAAAGTGAATATATGTTTTGCTCGCCGCCTCGGAAAGAGACCGGACAAATGTGACGAGCCGGCCCCAGTTTGATGGAAGCGGCGTTCTAGAAGAATATTATTGCGGGCTCCTAAGGAACTGGAATTAAAAAATTAAGGAGGTTCGGCTCTTTTTGACCCCTTCGGGTCTTATCAAAAGACGTATCTTAAATATACGAGAGCCGGACACGTCGAACGATATAGGGTTTTTCCAAGAGTCATTGTGGAACCATTGCCGTCGAACTTTTGACAATGAGCATCGCTTAATGAGAATCTGTTCTGAAGTTGACAATGAGCATCGCTTAATGAGAATCTGATCAACATTGAACAGGCGGCAATTCTGGTACATGGTAACTATCACTAGCGCATCAGTCCTTGGGATCACACTACCACATTGGCCTATTCAGGCAGCCGTAAAGATTACCAAATAATATAATCGGATTTTGTCGGCGCTGAAGCCGGCCCACAGACAGAAAAAAGGGAGCTCGCCCAACTAGCCCAGCAGTAGAAGTGCCAATACACTTCGAAGATTCTTGTCCCTGGGCAGGCAGAAGTGATCAGTGCAATATTTCTGAAATGCAAAACCTTTAAAGACACTTTTGGCGGGAGTAGGCTGGGAAGACAATGCACACTCCAGGGAATCAGAGCACCCCAAAGGCAGGCGGAGAAGAGTAGAGCCACTACAACAATTTTCTATAGAAAAAGGAAAGAGTCGTATACGAATACGACCAGAGACTTGATTACCTAAATGTCAAATAACATCGAGGATACCCCATGCCAGGCGACGGGCATAACCGTAATCATCGGTCTATCCCCCTAAAGCACGTCTGGGCGGCCGATATTCTTGAGATCCTAGATCTAAAACGGGTACAGCTGGGACGGTCTTCGTGCACCATCATAAAATCACAAAGAGCACACGGCTAACGGGACTTGTCCGAAACACAAAATGCAACTAAAAGAGGTCCGCTGTAGCCGTCTCCGGCCCAAGATCTGGCCGGCGCTCGTGTCCCCTGCCACAAGGTTAGTTCCATCCACCGACCGTCCCTGTGCAATCTACTACCGGGACCCACCCCGGCACCGCTGACGGCTTCACGTGTCCAGGATGTGTCGAAGAAAAAACCAACGGTCACCCCTCGAAGACCCTTTGGCTGCCACCTCAAGAGACATACCTCCAGAAGAACCCAGAACCGGAGATGTTCTAACTAACAATAACTGATATTGTCAAAGTTCTTCTGCTGAACTGCAACCGCAGCAGTGACTAGGTAGCAGTGACATGTTGCTGCTGAGCGAGCCTAACACCCGATAGGCAGAAAACCGCCGATTGGATTGCACTTGACAGCCGTTGCTGCCGTAACTTTACGGCGGGCACGACTTTTCTCGGATCGACTAGGCTAACATTGGAACGCGTGGCGAAAAATCTTATTTTTCTTAACAGTAGTGCTTTTGCCTGCCGCGGAAGTTAACGCAGCTTGTAAATCCCAAAGCCGCCGCGTCTCTCCGACTCACGACCACATGTAAAAAAGCTGAAATCAGCAATACTTTGGCTAGCATTTCAGCGTTCTTTAACCAGTTTTTACAGTCCAAGTACTTTACGCTAAAGTAGTATTTTTTTACTGCTGAAACCTCTCAGCATTACTTTGGGGAATTACAGGAATCCAGACGGACATGCGCCACCCCAGCCATGGTGACTAGTCTGGGACTCGCAAACTCAGTAAACCCACTTCCCCCCACCCCCAGGGATCGGTAACTGCGTAGGCATTGCTTCGAATCCATGGGAGTGGTGTTGCACCAACTCCTACATTCAACTCCAATCTGGCATCATCCGGCGTCTCATGTCTGCCTTGGTGCAGCTCAGACGCGTCAGCCAGACCGTTAACGCCTTCCACAGCTCCGCCACCTTGGGATGCGTCGACAGTCATCTCCTGCCTGTCCCTGCCTAATCCCAAGGCACAGGACTCCCTCCACGCCTTCCTCGAAGTCAACATGTGTGCTACAGCCTTCTTGATCGCCTTTCCTCTCACGGTGGTCGCACCCGCGTCTCTGGCTTCTTAGACGGCCGATCATCGCAGAACGGTGTGCTTGACATCGTCCGTCTCACTCGATCTGCATAACACGCAGATGTCGACACTCGCCTTGTTAATTCTTACCATGTACGTTTGAAACTGGCCGTGCCCGGTCAGCACCTGTGTCGTACCATAAGACAGCTTACCGAGGTTGCAGTCGTACCACGCCTTCAGGTCAGGGATGAGGTCTCTGGTTCAGCACCCCGCGGGCGGCCTCCGAGGGTCTCCCGGCTGCACTGCGACCCAATTCTCATGCCACCGGGCTATTGTCCTCGATGTAGCCGTTGTTGAGTCTAGGTCGCCATCCTTGCATCTTTCGGCCCGTTCACTTGCCAGCAGATCCCATGGCAGCATCTTAGATAGGACCAGGAGGGCCGCGGTCGACATCGTGCAGTAAGCCCGGCAGACACGAATGGCTACCGGCTGCTGTGACGATCGAAGCGCTCTCCTGTTTATTTGTGTCCTCAGCGCCATGTCTGCCCACACTGGAGCCGCCTATAGCGCTACCGACTCTGCTACACTGGCCAGCAGGCGCCGCCTGCCTTCTGTGCAGCCGCCGACTCTGGGCATAAACCACGCCAGGCCGGCCGCGACCTTGTGGGCTTTACCAGCCACATGCTGGATATGCGCCGATCCATTGAGACTTTTGTTGAGCACCACTCCGATATACTTTGCTGTCCGAGCAAGCTTGACAGGATAACCGTTTAGACGCAGGCGGATGTTCCTGGTTTTCTTCTTGCCTGTAAGGTACAGTGCTTCCCTCTTGTGCAGGGCCAGTCTTAGAGAATGTTTTTCCATCCACTCTGCCAACCTTCATTAGCGGCATACTCCAGGGCCCCAGTTTCCCGTGCCGTGATACCCAGCGCCAAGTCATCGGCATAGGCCACCATCTCAACATCCGCCGGTAGGTCCGGCAGCTCGAGGACCCGTCATAGGCTAGGTTCCACAGAATCGGCCCTAGGACCGACTCTTGAGGAACCCCCGCAGAGATCTCATACTCCTGGCCGCCGGCCGACTGTCTTCTTTCCGATAGGTAGGACGAAATTATCCGGCGAATGTATGGCGAGATGTCCTTGCGCCTCATCGCGTCCATGGCCACCTCTCAGCTCATCGAGTTGAAGGCATTCTTGACATCCAGGAGAACGAGCACAACGAAATCCCTTGTTTTCGGGGTCTTCGTTATCTGTTCGGTCGCCCGTTCCAAAACCCGTGTGTGGACTTCCCCTCACGGAAACCGTGCTGGGCGTCTGACAAGGCCCCTTTGAGCTCAATCTCAGCGTTGAGCCTCTCAACGATAACATTCTCTAAGATCTTGCCCATTGTGTCAAGAAGACATATAAACCGGTAAGCAGAACTACTTGTTAAAGCATTGTCCTCTCCTGTTAGTGTGGGTATTAGGACCAGGTTGGCGTTTTTCCACAGCCGCGGAAATCGCCCTTCTCTTAGAAGGCGCATCACCAGTGCTTAAAACAGCTTCGGCCATCGCTGCACCAGCAGCTTCGCCGCTCCAGTGGGTACTCCATCCGGGCCGGGTGCTTTACCGGGTGTCAATCGCTGCCATACTAGCTGGACTTCCTCCAACGTCACCTCGGGAATAATTTCTTCAGCAACCAGAGGCTCCTTCCCGTCGCCTCTTCGCAGGTGAACCGGGAACAAGCTTTAGGCCCGATCCTTTAGAACATCCGGCGCGAGTCTCGGAGAAGGCGCCCGGAGCCTGGCCATAACGATTCGGTACGCCAACCCCCACACGTCTCTCTCTAAGTCCACTGCCAGCTGTTTCCACGCCTGTACTTTACTCTTTGAGATGAGACCTTGAAGGTCTTTGCGGGCAGCTCTGTAACTTACCAAGAGTGTGGCCGATTGCTGGCTAAAGAGCCTAACATCTGTTAATGTCTCGAACTGCCCTGATATTCTATGAATGCTTACGAAATTATTATAAGTTTAGGGAATATTGATCTAAGTTTGACAATTATCAATATTATCAGTTCTCAGCATTACTAACATTAAATATGAGCATAACTATTTAGGGGAATTTTTGGTCTCCGTATCGATGTTAAGTATAGCAACCGTGAATGACCCTAATGCATTTCGTAAAGACTTCGTAAACACTCCGCCGCTTCTAGATAAACTACCTTAACAATACTCAGTATGAACCTTATAGATAAATGCACATGTTTATTGTCAGTGGAACTTACGATCTAGGAACTGGTAAGATGTTTTCCTGAGGTGCTTGGTGATTTTTCTTATTGGGTTCACGGGTAGCGCTGACTTGCGCGGGAGTTGAGTCCCGTTAGGAAGGTTCATTCTAAGTTCAGCCGCAGTGTCAACAACAAATTACATATTTTGTTACGCTTTTACTGTTGCCAGCCATATTCTGATTCGCTGCAATTTTTTAGGCTACCTCGCTCCTGTCCACTGCAGCAATCTGACCCAGTCTTTGGTATCGGCAACACTATATCAGCGTTCCCGCATTCGTTGCAATCCTATCTAGAAGCTTTGCAGGACAGGGGTAGAACACCAACAAACACTCCGTTTGGTAGAAAAACCAACAAACTGCAACAGGCCTCTATTCGTAAGAGTTGTTAAAAGCTCGTCCGCCACCCGTATTTTTAGCACTTTTCTTTAGACGGAAATCACCCCAGCATCATCTAGAGCTGATAGTATCTCATCTTTAGTGAAGCCACGGCTCGTGATTCTGGCCCAGACATGCGCCAGTTGTCTACACTGTCGAGCCCGGTGGCGTGGTGGCTTAAGTCTACGCCTCGCAACCGGAAGAGACACATAGATGCGCTGGTTCGAGCCCCACCGTTGCACATTTGTATGTATGGGGTTCCGTCTATGAAGAAACGTGAAAAACAGTTCCGTGGACGTTAAATCTTGGCTGAGGGTCGTCCGCCCGAAAACGTTACATACTTAGTTCTCTACACTGTGTGATACTTAGCATACCGAGACCGTTAACTTTACATCGTCCAGTCTTACCGTCTTAATATTGTAACGAAGCTGCCTGTCGGCCAGATAGCGATAGTACAACCACGCGGCCGCCACGTGGTCCGCTGCCTCGCGGCGTCACAACCCTAACATTGTCTTCGTCCGACTTAGAACGAGCACGCTGCCGAATGTTCGAGATGATCATACCTGACCGCAGCGGCGGCACGAACCGACCAATCGACGACGAGAACGAGCAGAAACTTCTCGATGTCGAATGTTCGAGATGATTGATTCTATCGGTTAACGTTATTGCTATATGAACGCTACGGCGTACCTTGAGTAAATAAATAGACCAAATAACATGGCTTAAGCCATCCGTTGCTCGGCCGCGCTACGCGCTAGACCTCACACTGCGTGTTGTCATTTCGTCATTCCTCGTGTTGTAGCAACTGCCCGGCTGAGTCTACATTCCCCAGTTAACTTAGCGTAACAGAACAACGTTACAATATAACATGCGTTAAGCTAAATTTAGATTTAGATTTGTAATGGGAATAAGGCTTAAATATATTGCAACCTAACGGCAGAACGTTTCCCTGAAATGATCAAATCGTCATTGTATACTTCTAGCTGTTTTCTTCACTTTGCGTGCCACTACAGCACGGAACATTTGCACTCCTAATAACCTTTTCATGAGTAGCGACAGGTTGAACTTTTGCGTTTTCAATTTTATTCGCCGCACTTCCATTAATCATTTGAAAACATTATTTTTCATTCACAGCTTTAATACCAACTTCAGCGGTTCTGTCTTGAACCTCTTTACTATGAGCAGTTATATTGCCTGAGGGTTTTTGCGTTCCACTTGTTGCCGCCAGCCTTGTTTCGGTCGAATTACTGCCTAATGTGCACGCGCCAGCCGCAGTTGCCACGCAGCTTGCATTTTCACAATTACTTTCTCGTTCTGTTTAGTAGTAGCTTTACTTACTTACGAGGCCTTACTTCGAGTTGTCGCAATTATCCGGGCACCCTGTTAGCACCACAAAACTATCAGCACGCAACAGATTGGAGGGGTAACGAGCGGGGTACAACAAAGACTCGATAGACATGATTTTTTTATTAGAGCTCATCGCGTTCGAAACAAGACGGCAGACTGCAGACATCGTGCAAACAGCTAATTCGATCAGCTTCCAAAAATAATGCTTTTAAAGAAGAGAACCTTTTCATTCTGGAAACCGTGAGATACTTGTATGAATAGCTTCAAACTATGCGTCTTAAGAGTTGCCACAAGCCAATGTCGCTACCTAAGTGAAGTAAAGATCTTCCGATTTCCCTCGGATTATTTGGCGATGATCTGAACAGATTTTTAGCGACACTCTATAGGTAACGGCTGACACTTATGATCCGCTGCTGTTGTCACTTGTGCAGGGCATGCCGAGTGCATTAAGGTGGCCCGCTACAAAGGTTTTCTGGTAGAGGCGAAGGACAAGTACGCCTGACATTATTTTGCCCTTGTGTCAACTCCTATTTAAAGCCCAGCGTGAAAACGCTTCAATAACGGAATTGCCAGCTTTGCTTACGAGTTTTTTTTACAGTATCCATACTTTTTGGCTTAATTATTATTCAAGCAGCAATACAATTATCTCCAGAATTCAGACTTGACAAGATTACGACGAATAAGATAGAAAACGTTCTGATGAGATATTCCTGAAAATTCGTTGGACTAAAGATTCCCTTTCCATCGATGCTGCGAACTTCAAAGAAACCGGGTAAAAGAATAAGATCAACGTAGACGACACAACAGGCCAACCAACCGCAATGAATATCGAGGGCCTACCCCATGTCATTTGTTGCGGGTAACCCTCAATGATGGCAAACCCCTACCTCTCTCACAATCCGTTCGCTGCTCTATCCGAGATGGGCATGGGTCACTAACCATTTTGATGTAGTGTCCTCCTGCGCGAGACGAACGTTGGAATTTGATAAAAATGCAGTGAAATGACTGGGGCGCCAGAGCATATCTGGATCTTCTCCCAGACACCGAATTATACGCGTTTGACAATGCTGTTGAGCAGGTGCAAACTGCTAATCGGCACATTACACAAGCAATGTCTGTGACTTCTTGTGGCCACCACCCCGGAGGTGTATACATTTGTATGACTACATGATCGATCTATAATACATATCTTTGCAGCAAACATTATAGCCATGTGAAACCTGTGTGACAAACCAAGACGTGCTATCGCAACTGACAGTGTTCGGTGCCAAATCGCATTATGTGGTGTAACTCGGCGAGCAACTAATGATGACAAATATTAGCTCAACGGAGACTAAATGCCATGTGTGAAGACCATGTTGTAAGGAGGTCCCAATCAAGTTTTCGTCTATTCACCAAGGCGCAATATTGCACAGCGCTCGCACTACTCCCGGATCCCGAATGTTAGGGTTTCAAAAAGAACGCATTAGTCCAGATCAATCGCGGGTCTTATTTAAACTCCATGAATATTTATTTAATAGGGTGGAATAGCATTTGGGTCCTGCAAACCTGTGCAACGTTATGGGGAGGAGGGAGATAAAATTGAAATGTGTATTTCTGTAAAATGTGTCCTTGAGCTTCGTTTTATGCAAGCCAATGAACTCGCAGTAGTACTTTGTTTCTATTAGGCCAAACATTTGGCGGATCTTCTCAACGAAGCAAGGCGTGCCGAGCAATAAGTATACAAGACGCTTGCGGGTCGACGTATGAACGCCCAGAACCAGCTTCAGAAATACTCGTTTGACTCTATCGATTATAGCTGCGTTTCGAAAAAAGAATGATCTTCCAGTGCTTGAAATTGTTAGGCCAAGTAAAATTAATTAACCGTCTGCAGGTTTTTCGCCATCTAGACGAAACGCGTCGGACCGACAGAGTGTAGTTCCCGTTCCGAACTTTCATGGCTACAGTTTTAGACTTGTTGATTTTAAGTCCGACGTCCGCAACATAGTTGCAAACGCTTAATGTAAGTCAAATCTGCTCTCGCAATACATCACGAGGCCGTCCGCACACATAATTAGGTTCACGGATTGATGTCGTTAAATATCTCGTTAACCAAATTCCGTGGTTTGCTCGACTACCTCCTGTTCCGTGACTTCATCATTCAAGATTATAGAGTTCTTTTGTAAGATATCGTTCAAGATGCCTAGTATATTATGCGGTGCTCCTTGCAGCACCAGTTTCGTCAGTTTCTCTTGTGACCCGGAATCAAGCGCGGTTTTTAAGTCATTAAGGGCGGCGTAGATGTACCGCTTTTGTCGTCTGAGTGTTCTTTTAGGAAACCAGCTTGCAAGCCGTCATTGTCGACATTCCAGCCTGCAACCCGTGCTGTTCATCCGGGAAAGCATTACCGCAACACTTACGGTAGAAGCTTAGGCACCGTACGAGGATGTTAGACAAATGTTTGTATATACAATTCCTTTTCGCGATTCCTCTCTAAGACTTTATGTCGCGGCGGTCTCCATTACCTTTGGGAATAACTTGCATTATATACTCTCTTCATGCTTCTTTGGGAATTTGACCCGCGTCCAGGAAAGCGTTAAACAGTCTCGTCCGACAGGATATGAAGGCCAGCGCGCCCGTGAAATGCTCATTGTAGTCTCCATAGGGTCTACATGCTTTATTGTTGGACAGTCTCAGATTACTCTTCGTTACCTCCTAAATCGTGAATTTTTTCCGCAGAGTCTCTATGAGCTTGACGTCCTCAGGCAGCCAATGCGTGTGCAGACAAGGGACTTGTTTCGGGGTTGTATTGCTCGAGTTTAGGATAGCACAGAAACGAGCTTGGAGTTTATCAAGCTCTTTCGGACACAACGGGCGGACGCTAGAGTATCGGAGCCAAGCATATGTAGATTATGCGGCTTGTTCGAGGAGTTTGATTTTGCGCTGCCCGCTAAACTTCAACTTTGAGTTCTTGGGACAGTCTCGGTACTGTTTTTTTGCTGCAGATGGTGCCAGACACAGTTAAAGTTTGACCAGTTCTCGAGCTTGACGGTAGAGGCGTCCTCGAGCACTTTCGGGACCTCGAAGGTCTGGAGGGGGGCGGTCGCTTAGGAATAACACACTCACTCAGCGTCACACTGAGTGTTCGTCAAGTCACTGTTCATTAAGTTCTGGATTCCCATGAAGTTTTGTCGTCTCTAAAAAAGTTTTGGGCTGTTGAGTACGCCAGTCATATTGTTTCCATCATACAACGAAGCATCTGCGAGAAGCAATCTAGGCGGAGCGTCCCTTGAATAAACGTAGGGCTGCGTAAGTTTAAACGCAACCAATAACACCGTACCAGAGGATGTCCCAAAATGTATGTCTATGTGAGATGAGGGGACTATGCGAGCCAGAGAGAGCTTGCGCCAGGTTATACTGTTGCCCAACACACTTGCCCTGTGCACTCTATTTAAAATATATGTATGACTATTTTTGTCCTCGTCATAGAGAGAACTTAATTTAAGAGTCACCCTGAAAGGCAAATGTGGCCCACTTACTTTATCATATTGACGTAGTGTTGCAAACAAGAGTGTGATGTTCAAACTCTTAGCAAGTATAGGTGACCCCCAGATAAAAAAAAACTTATTTACAAATTTTACAACATTACCTCTCTCTCTACGCTCTCGTAGATTTATTGGTGGCATCTGATGCCTGCTAAAGTTTGTACGTGCTTAGGGTTCATAACATAGCTTGGTATTCCTCTATATTAGTGTATGATTCATATTTGACTCTAAAGTTTTCCGTACACACACAAAACGCCTTGATCTTCTTTTTTATAGGAGCTTTCGGAATGCATAATGGACATGCGTCGCAAGCAACTGTCAGCAACTTGTGTGGAACTCATAAACCCATTAAACTCGTACTCCACCTCCAGGCTCGGAACTGCGTGACATTTCTTCTAAGGAAGCGCAATGGTGCACTGCGGTCGTGGATTCCTCTTACGTCCGCCTTTTTTGCGGCTCTATTGTTCTCCGTAAGAGCGAACTAAGTTTGACAGTTCAAAAAGATTTTCAATCAACTATACAAGCGGCTTATTGAGATTTTGCAATTCCAGCTAATAGTCGGGAACTCTATGCCGACGCGGCGCGACCTGTCATGAATTCGAGTTCACGACAATTGATGCACAAATACGGAGAAACTGTTCTCCGCAATATTTCTCTATAATTAGCAACAAATGATTTGAGCGCTACTATAAAAAAAAACTAATCACATATATAAGGCCGAGGGGAATATAGATAAAACTCCCAAAACGTACTTACGGGATTTAAAGATAAAGCAATCGATTTTTACGACCATTTTGAAAATCTGCGGACTTCTTAAGCTGTTGCTTTCTCACTGGACGAATAATAAGTCAGCCGCAAAAAAGGCTGTTTTTAGCCTGGAGTTCACATCTCAACTTCGGGTGCCGAGATATAACAGCCGCCTTTAACCTTTCTAACAAAACCCCTCAATTAGATTTACTAGGGCTGCCAATAGGAGTTCCTAAAGATGTATTGGGTTGAACCATAAGTCTGTTCCGATTTCGAAAGACACCTGTCATTATAACGGAGAGCTTTTACTGAATGCTGTATTGCCTACTTTGTTCAACGACCAACGTTCAGGTAAGCTCCTGATTCCATTTCACCAGAAGGTTGCGTCCTGGCTTCCGAAGTAATGGTCGTTTAAGTAAACGATATACGTTTTAACACCTTTCAAACAATCGAATCCTTGGCCATAAAGAGAATTTGGAAAGGACTGAAACAGATGACAATCAGATGAAGCAAGATCAGGACTATACGCAGGATGTGGTGAAATATCCCATCTAAATTCCATTGACTTTTTGGTGGTGAGCAAAGAAGAAAAAGAACGCAGATCACCCCTTCACATCCCACCAAAAACTCAACATCACTTTCTTTGTATGGGCTCTAGACTTGGCAGTTTCTTGGAGCTCACTCCCCTTTTAAGTCGCGCCTTTCTGCGAACAACGTTTTTATAGAGTATCGACTTCTTACGAATCCCTGGCCACGATCTCGCGCAGCGAGAGGTGTAGGTATCGTTCGACCGCCGTTGTTAATGCAATCATGTTCACCGTCACATGGCGTCCGGGCCGGTCTCGAGCTTTAACGTTGAAATCGCCATTTCTTAATCGGCCAAACCACTTTTGAACTTTCCTGCCTGTTACTGCCTCTCCGCCATACACTTTACATAGCTTAGTTACGACTTGGGTTGCATTCTTTCCTTTTCAGAATCAAAATATCATATATTGCTTCTCTTTCCTTTTCAGAATCAAAGTAGCATAAATTGTTGCTCTTTCCTTCTCAGAATCATTATTCTTTTTCCATTTCAGAATTATTCTTCTCTTTCCTTTTCAGAATCATTCTTCTCTTTCCTTTTCAGAATCATTCTTCTCTTTCCTTTTCAGAATCAAAATAGCATACATTGCCGAAAATGCACATTTAACTCTGCCATCGTAACTCGAGCTATACAGTTTGCGCGAGCTGGAAGTTCGAACGAATTCCACGGTATAATACACGATCTGCTCTTATCGCCATGTAAACAAACAACCCTCTCGTAACAGTTTTCGTCTTTCCCCGGGTCTGCGCAGTGCGGCGCACGCAATTTTTGGAACGGACTTATGGAACAACCTAATAAGTAAACGACTAGCCATAAAGCTCACAACATAAGAAACATAATTGACGAAGGGTCTAAACGCAATTTAATAATGTAATAACGTCTATTATGTTTGCTTTTAACAAAATACAGTTGGCAAAAACCAACCGATTGCCTAGCCATACTAATTACCCTCCGCCCCCCTCCAATCGTCACTCCGAATGAGTAGCAGTGTAGTTTTTAGAAGACTTAGCGTTGGTGCTGCAACTCGAAAGTTTCTTACTTATTACATCGAAACATAGGGTTGACATTGTCGGGGACACACTGCTAGATCAGAGGGGAGCAATTCGATAATCGCATAATACAAATAGGTTCAGAGGTCCAGACATAATTTATTCGTAAGGTAAGGCCACCTTACGGATGTCACCGAGCAGGAATATTGCAGCTGTGCCTTTGGCCCGCAGCTCCTTAATATGTTAATTAAATGAGAGTACCCAAATTGTTATACCTAAAGAGAAAGTCATAAAAGCAAAGCCGGAACCTTGCAGGGAAATATATTAGCACTAAAACGTTGCCCCGATAAGTTTTGTTCGGAGATGATATCAGAAAGACTCAAATACGTTCTCGAAATCAGAAACGCGGTAGCGGAAAAACAACATGGGGTTTAGAACATCGAAGCCGACTCATAATCAGGCCTTGCACTTATTATTAACAGGAATTTGGGAAACTCTATCCAAAACAGCCGAAACAACAATAATACGCGATATTTGTTGATCTTAAGGCCGCATTTGACCCTGCGCTGAGAAACAAAATTATAGAGAAGTTAACCTTGGAAGAAGTCCTGTATCGCTTGTTAAAACTTTTGGGGACCATTTTTAGGGAGAATACTGTATGCATCGACAACGGTATAGGGATTCTGGGAAAAGTAGCGCACACTACAGGAGTGTCCCAAGGCAACGAACTCAGCCTATTGCTTTTTTCGGTACTATTGGGAGAGGTAGACCCGAGAGTGGACAAGTATTTATTGTACGCAGATGACATTTAGGGTTAAACAGAGACTGGAAAGACCTGTTCAGTATGTGTACGAGATGGGGCTTAGCATTAAATAGCAAACGACAGCAAGGTTTGAAGAGGTGGTCGACTGGCAAAAGACAACGTTCTTTGAGCCAGAGGTATTGTTGTAAAATTTGTAAATAAGTTTTTTTTATCTGGGGATCACTATAACATCGAATGGTATCAGTGTCCGCAAGCATATAGAGAGCAGAGTGAGAAAAGCAATTCGCGCGGCGGCAGCCATTAAGAACTCGCAAATGTTGTCAACACATACCTCGTCCGCCTTTTTCAAGATTACAGTCGAACCAGTAGACAGATCCAGCATGCTTATAAATTATCTGAACTGGGTGTTAATAAACCATAATAAATCCATAATACATTGAATGAGAGGTTGGAGCTATGGTGGTTTGGAGCTAAAAGAAGTAGCAGACAAGTTCGTGAGATTGTCCGCGTTAATTAACGCGATGGTCTGTCTCGGCGTACGCCGCCTCTCTGCTAAAACGAAGAACCTACGTCTCCGCGATGTTGAATGTAAGCTTCTTTTCGTTGCAGAATGTTTTTGTTGCGTTGAGGTTACACCTGCAGGTTGTCTCGAGATTTTGATAGTTATTTATTTGCCAGGGCTTTGTTAGCATAAAATACGTGCGGCGCTTTGATGCCACATAACAGATTCGCTAGTTCGGTCACAAACAGTATGCGTAAAAGAGCTGACTAAATTGCCCCGTGCCACGCCCGTATTCTTCTCCAGTATATAGTGGTATCCGCTGTTAATGCGTATGACGTTATAACTAAACATGTTTTGCAGTAGATTAAACATCGTACCTGTTATAAAAAAAGTTCGAGAAGTCGATTTCTAGATATATAATCGAACGCAGTTTGAAAATCGAGAGACGCCGCCTACGTCAAGCAGTTTCCAGTCAGAGGGGGGACGAGGTCATGACTGTTTTTTGTTGGTGGGTTGGCATCCCACACTATCGGTCCGCGCTTGCAGGGAGTTCTCCTGCTGCGGGATCCGTGTGTGCAACCGCATTTTTCAGTTAGTCCTCTAAAGAAAGAAAAAAGGCTTTCATTGCATCTTCTCAGGATCGGGCACATAATGTTTGCTTTGATGTGTTCATAAACAATGAAATCAATTCCACCGATTTTTCCTGAATAAGTCTTGTAAAATGGGCCGCCCAGTCGTCGTTGTTCATTAGTGGGCACTCGCATGAGACGACTCATGCTCTTCGAGCGTTCGTGAGATCGCGAGACTTAATGGTTTTAAATGCTGTTTTAGTTCAGTTGGCAAAGATCTGCGGGAGCTCCAACCTTTTGGCAACAAATAGCTCCAACAACTTCGATGTAATGCCAAAGTAATACCGAGCCTGGGGGGTGGGGAGGAATCCGGGTTTAGTGGGTTTGCGAGTCTCACACTAGTCACGCAGGCTGCTAGTGGCGCATGTGCATCATGCATTCCCAAAACCTCCCAGAAAAAAAAAGCTTCAACAAATAGGCAACAAACGCAAACCGTGGTTCAAAATTTTTAAAACCACGGTTTGCGTTTTTGTACCAACGTGCGATGTTTCATGTTTTTTAGGACGTATGAATTGCCCACCGAATTGTTCTTTCTGTACAATTACTAATCTCTCTGATAAATAAGTGTCAAGTAAGCGGTTGAGTCAAATGTTACATTTAAATTTTGACTACGCTAAAGTGTACAACCTACTTTACTATGTTTACGACGGGCTGACGGGATTACCGTTAATTTGCTAATGGCGGGTTCTGCCTGAGAGACTGATGATAAAACTAAACCGATACAATTTCACCCCGTCCAATTGTAATATGCATACAATTATTCTTAATAACTAGCCTCTAAATCATTGGTATCTGCTTAAAGATCCGTTTGTCTTTTTCCTTCCTTGGTCAAATCACAATTACAATCAACGCTATTTATACTATTTGTAGCAAAGTGCCTAGCATTTGCCAACATTTTGTATCACTTGATGCAGGTTCTTCCCTAGTGGAAAAATGCAGATTAAGTAGAAATCTATCAACTCTGCGACATTGCATCTAACTGTGCGACGGACGACCTTTGCATGTTCTGCCGTACGTACTCCAGGACAAACGCCTCTTTTTGCTCGTCCCCTTTCCTCTACTTTTACCGCTTGTTCGTGGAATAAATTGATCTTTAGTATTTACTACATTTTACGACCATGTCATGTAACGTCATATACAGCAAAATTATATGCTTACAATAAAGACTCGCAGATATATATATAAAGAATGATCAAAAACAGTCACGGGTCAAGAAGGTTGCGTCATCATAGTGCCAGATACATGCTTAATCCAATTTTAGTAGAAAAACAGTCCAATCAATTTACACTAGATAAATATATAATTAGTAATAGATCGAATACATTTTTATTATGTTCATTTAAATCAAGTTGAGTACAATGTACACTTCACAAGGTTTTCTTTATTATCCCTTATCTTATTCTTTACGGCGAGCAAAGTAGTGCGACGATTTTTGCTCAAGTGCTGTGCATTCCACTACATGGCACACCACGGAGAGAAGTGCTTTTACGCACATCCGTGGATGTTGTTGACGGATGGTGATATACCCGGCTCGGGCGGAAAGTATGTGACTCAATCCATTGCCAAACGTGTAATGCCCGCTAAAAACAATTTCCCTCACCACCTCATAATTCTAAATTATATAACAGTACCTCGAGCCTAGAAGAGGGGACACTCACGCTTCAACTTTCTCCCAAATCTACGGGAAACTCACGAACTGATAGTGGGACTTCATGGGTCACCGCCAGGGTAGATTGACTCGACCGGAGGCGTCACCTCCGCGTCAGGGTCCTTGAAGAGGTACCTTGGCTAGGTTTTGCGTAACCTGTGAAACCTTCTGAGAGATGTATTTGACATATGGGTTTCCCGAGAGCCTGGTGTCAAGGATGACATCCAGGCGTTTTCGCTTTTTTATTTTCAGACTTAGGTGGCTTCTTTCTATCCATAAGTTGATCTTATCGAGAGCGGTGTTAGCTTGCGTCTTAAATGACGACTCCCTGCGGGCCGTTACCAGCACCGCCAAATCGTTCGCGTAATGGTTTCCGCCTCCTGGAAGATCTCGGAGCCACAGAACTCCGTCGTAAGCCAGACTCTATGGAACCCGGCTCAGAACGGAGCCCGGAAGTAGAGGTGGGCAACAGCAGTTTACCCATTACAGGCTTGTGCGGTAAGCTCCATGGGTCCCTTTGAACTCTCTCGATAACGTTTTTCCATGCTGCTGCTTTAACTCTTACGATAGTATCATTTAAGCCCTGCCGCCTAGCACAACTCTGCAGGATGAATCGGCAGATGCATAGTCCATACTCCCTGTGAACGGCGGCGTTTGAGCATACCAGGAAGTGACAACCATGTACTATGTACCTGGTGTATACGTGGCGACTGTCACATGCAGGACCAGAGCAAAGGTGCACTGACTACGTTCAAACCCTCAACTTCCCGTCCGGTCTGCCCAGCTTAGCTTCCCACTTCAAAATAAAACATTTTTAAAGTACTGCAAAACTATTTTTGAAGATCTTCAAACGCACAAGAGAGTGTGTTTTAGTATATATCTACTGAGTCACTAAAGCCAAGTGTCTCCTATTTTGTGTGCACGAAAGTTGGTTTCTATGAGGCAGACGAAGTGTACCTGTCGGCACTGTGGAACAACTTGCTTAACCTACATCTATTGCATTGCCGGAACCCACTAACACTCCGGCAAATTCATATGTAACATACACTCAACTTAAGTAATAAGTTCTGTGCTGGCCTGAATGAGCGAATGTCTTTCCTGAGCACGCCTAACGAATCAATTGACTACCCTCTTTATTACGCGGGTTTTGTTATGCCAGAGACTATGAAAATGAAACAACATAATGCAGTAGCGCTTCATTTAGAGATTGGTTTGAAGCCCTGCTCTCTTTTCAGCTTGGTGCCTAGCATGCTGGATCCTAGGTGCGTTTGCATAGCGCGCGTGCTGCGAATAGGCGCTCCAGACCGCGAGATTTGTACCTTAACTGTATGGGGAGGGGCTGTGTACTCCAGTAACCTAAACATACGGAGCTGTTTCAAAAGCATCGGTACTCTCCCCCTGGTTCGCACGATGGCGTAACCACCTTACTGACTAAGTATTTCCAATTTGCCATTATAACCAAATACTTAGCCTACAATATGACGTTATCGACTATGGCGTCCGTATTCTACCTGCACTATGGCTTAATGACGCCGAGCTCGATGGCTAACGTCGTTAGCAGATATATACATTCTGATTCCGCTAAGACGCGTATTTTATGCGATGCGCGCCTATTACAATAGAAACTCTGAAATTTCCTACACTGGCTTCGATGTTCTTCTTCTTCGAGGCTTTATCTACACGCATGTAGTTGATTACGTGAAGACTATAGGGACACGGTTTTTTCAGATTGGTGCTGTAGAAAAGCGTACTTGCTGAGTGTTGCGCCCACAGACAAAGTGGTGGGCCATCCTAAAATAAGAGTTAAGCGTCGATTTGATAAAAGGCACTAATTCAAAGATTTGCACCACAGATAAACCGTGTGTTTAATTCGGGCGGGACTAGCAGGGTACGTCAGCAGGGCAGTCTATACTAAGGTGATGCAGTTAGTCAGTTTAACAAATTTTGAATATCTCTCTCTGAAATGCATTCAAAACAAACGAGGACCATGGCCTCCGTTAGAGTGCGCTATGGGGAGGTAGGTGCCGTACTAGCCCAGTCGGCAAGAGGGCGTGCGATTCGTATGATGTTAGGCCGATTATGCGTAAAGCAGGCAATACGCAAGTGAGAAATATGGGAACGAAGGACTGAAGGGGGATTTAGACATGGATCCAACAAAGCATGCATCGGGCTAGCGCATCAGAAATGCGAGCCTCGAGTGGAAATTGCTTTGCCTGGGGGCTGAGCACTTGAATGAGGGGCAATCGTTAGGTGGCAGATACAGACAAACAAGGTAGGACAACAGCAGCAACAGATACGGGGATAGGAAGGATCGTAAGGGAGGATACGGATACGGGAAAGTGTGGAACAGCAGAAGCGAATGCAGGTACAGGGAGGATCAACGCAACAATAGGAGACATTTTATGAAGAAGAGGAAACAAATAGAAGCAGCAGAGCTCGAGGGTACGTTGGAGGTAATCAAACGGTTGGCAATCAGCGGCATCGAGAGCCAGGGGTGAAGGTAGATAGCAGATGCATAACAGAAAGCAGGAAAGGAAACGTAAGGGCAATGTGTCTTCCGGACGGGTTGCCATGTTAAATCTGAGTGAAGGAAGTCGGAGAGATAGGTAGGAAGAATTGCATAAATGCTAGAAAATATTGTCAGTCGATGTAATGATAGTAACAGAAACTTTTGAGAGTGCGGATACAACCGACTTTTGAGAGTGCGGATACAATTAGTACAAATCGAAATTGGAAAAATAGGGAAAGCATTTGAGGGAGTTGGGATCAAAAAGATAAAGATACACTTGAGAAAGAAATGTGGGAATTTATGAAGCGCCGATCAGTACGCAGGAAGAAGTTGAAAAGCTATTTAAAAGAATACGTACTTTAATTGGAGAATCTCAAACTGGCGGGGGAGGGTGTAAAATGTCTTCGAGATTGGAATGCGCATCGAATAGCTGGATGGAGAAAAGACAGAGCTTGCAGGAGACGGATACAACTAGCATAGTCAAGTAAAACTCAAAATTTTAATTTGCACGTCGGCAATACTTGCCTTAAATTGTGCAGACAAAGAACACTTATTGAAAACCTAGCACTTAAATAAATACTATACTGATGAGATACATATTGTAAGACCGCACTGTGACATTGTAAAACATAAATCAACTTCTACCAATTTTATGGTGAATCAAATTAGATTAAATTAAATGTGTACCTGAGAGTAGAAAGTATATATGTGTACACACAGGATAAGTGTCGTACGTATAATATGTACTGACGAACAGTAAACTATATAAATGAGGAGAAGACATAAACTATGGGAAGATATTATAATTAGGCAGAAGCGAGCTGCAAGCGGAATAAACCGTGTGATAGTTACACAAAAGTATGCCAGGACAAACACTGGATTTTCGCAGCCAGTATAGAAATGGTAAGAACTAGCACTGAGATTACGATCACAGCAGATGAAATCGAACACGTGGTCGAGAAAATGAAGACAAAACGGTATGTGACATTTACTGAATTTCGATAGGAATTATTCAGTCACTGGGAAACGAGTGCATGTGTTATTTGAGTGTGTTGTTAGAGAGGAGCTTGCGTGACGGGCGTTGTACTGACCGAGAAAGAGGTGGAGCATCCGAAAATATGAGTTCATTGTTGATTTTTGGAGTTTGCCATGGGCATCATCAACTTACCGATCTGCACTATATCCCAGTCGTGTGTTTCTTTCGAACAGCATTCATACGTTGTTCGAAATGTTGCCAGTGGTGACGGCTCCTCATTGTCGAGGGATGTAGCTAATCGTGCAAACACGTGCAATCGTGCATATTTGGTTGTGCGTGTTTGATTAAATACACCCGAGCGGCTGACTGCAGAAACGAAGCTGACGAATGGGAAGGAAAGATGATGCATGGGGTGCAATGCGGCTTAAGTCATGCAGAATTGCAGATCCCAGCAAAGGCTGAAGAGAATCTAGGAGAGATGAGGTTTAAATCGAGAAGAGAAAGAGAGACGCACAGTGGTGATACAGCAGGAACTGTCCACAATACTCAACGACGTCAAGCGGAGGCTGAACGACAACATGAATCTAAAGCGCAGTGGCCACAACAACAGTGTAATAGTTGATGAACTCGGATAGCGAGAGAGAGAGAGAGAGTAGCTGCTGTTGAAGAGACAACGTCACCTGTAGCGACTGATGTCCAAGAGATGAAAAATGGATCCATACAGGGAAAAGGGGATGAGGAGGGGAGGTGCGCCGTCGAAGATGAGACAGCGGTGTTGGGGGACTTAAGCCACAGCGGCGAAGAGGACGAAGAATCACAAGAGACAAAAGGAAAACAGGTGCGGTCGAGGTTAATGGCGATACCGGACGATAGCAACAGCGGAGCAGGAACAGGACCGCGAGAAAGGGTGCGCCACGAGAGCCACAAGTGGGGAAGACAGAAGACGAGAGACTGATCAGCGACGGGAGGAAGAAGAGATGCTAACGGTGGGGAAGCAACAGGAACGACGCGGCAGCATCCACAGCAACGGCAGCAGCAGCAGCATCAACAACCGCGATAGAACAGCAAGTGGAGCAGAGACCTCGGCTAACTGTGATCGATCGACCACGTGATGTGTGTATGTGTGTGTTTATTCAATCTGTGGGAAAACGGGATCTAATCGCTCGCAATTGAAATTCCAGCAGAATAAAAGAACAGATTCATCCGGTGGCTGCACATATACATGGTGAGTTGATACTATTTTAGCAAGGACCCGAGAGGCGAGAGATATTGCAGCAGCAGCAGCAACAACCAAGCAACATTTTGACATGGCTTAAAATGTAGAACATAGAATTGTGTTTCATGGGCGATTAGTGGATGTATTTTAAGTCCGGGATATGGAGGCTGCTGTAAATGAGGTCGGTGCACAGGTGCAGCAGTTGATGTTTGATGTGTAGAATTTTGCACACAGCGAAACGCAGTGCTGACAATGTATTCGCTTTTAATGGTGGTGGGTGTTAAAGAATGGCGGGACTATAGGGAAACGTGCAGAGCAGTCCACGTAGGGTGATGCAGTTAGTCAGGGCTGCGAGCTTTGAGTACCTGTCGCGTCGAGATGATGTCGAGAAATGCCTGCCAATATACTTGCTAAGAGCTTGTATACTGCACCCTTCTTCACAATAATTTATCTCCATGACGAGGAAAGGATGTAAATGGTTGTACCTTGTTGAATAGTGTACATGCAGAGTGGGATTCAGCAGCACAACTTAGTACAGGTGATATTTTGCCTGCTGCTTTACGAGATTTTCACTTTAGTATTGCGTTAGTAATATAATTTATCTCAATTTTAATCAAGAAAAACGAAGCTAGTATTAAAAGGGAAGAGATTGGGTTTGCTAAGCAAATACAAATATCTTAGGGTGACAATAACTGTCGAACCCGGTGGCGTGGTGGCTTAAGTCTGCGCCTCGCAACCGGAGGAGACACATAGGTGCGCGGGTTCGAGCCCCACCGTTGCACATCGTATTTATGGGGGTCCTTCTATGAAGCAATGTGAAACAATGTGAACAGTTCCGTGGACGTTAAATCTTGGCTGAAGGTCAGCCCGAAAACTTTAGGGTGACAATAACTACAGGGAATCTTTATTTAGGCGAAGAAGAGATGTTGCAGAGGAAGAATGTTAAACGCAATAATCAATCAAGCTTTTCAAAACGCAATATTTAAAACGCAATGATGTGTAGGCGTCTCGGGGGTTTTAATAATAATATAGTTAAAATAATATATTAAATGGCGTGCATTTACTAGGTTGTTGACTTTTGCAAATGCCACTCTGATCCACAGCGCGGGGTTTTGGAAGAAGTTTCTGATAAGTGATATCATTTGTACTAGATTGCCATTTTGATTGCGCCAGAAAGATTGTTTTTTAAGGGGGAAAGGGGGATGTCAAAACATATATAAAGGGAAAGGAGATGCCAAAACTTATTTAGTGCAACATACATTAATTTTCTGTATTGGTATTGAGATTGTCGCAAACAAAATACTAGTTAAACGGATTCACGACGCTAAGGATAAGAACGAAGTGGAATCGCAGAGGTTGGGTACACTGTCAGCAGTGGACATGAGTCAAGGTCTCAGAAGTAATAGTGAAAACAAGAGTGAAAAGGCATATGCGGAAAATAGAAATAGGCGATTGGGGCCAGTTCGAATTTGGCATGGAGAGAAATAGCGGATAATGGGTGAGGTACAATGAGTATACGATAATTCAGGAGGGCTAATAGAGGGATGAACGTATTGATGAAGCAATCAGCGATGCGGGCGGTCCAACATGTCATCTAAAGACGAGTTGTGGGAAGCGCGCGGCATCAAGCCCGGTGGAAGACACTCGCAACAAAGATATGCGTGTATCGCAGGTTGATTCTTCTCCAGCGAGCACGGAGGTTGCCAGCGAAACAACCGAGGGGGCGTTAACGGGAGAAAATAAGGACGTGGCGCAGAGAACGCTTACTGAAGAGAGGGACGATGTAACAACAGTCACTACGGACGTTTAAGAAAAAGAAGACATCACCGACGATGATGGTTTCCAAAGAGTGACGCGCAACAAACGATTGCGTAAGTCAAAGGTGGTACTTGCCAAACAGGTGGCTGTAATATTTACAGCTGATGATAACGCTTTGGATACGCGTTTCAATGACGTATGTCACTGCATTGCGCAACACATCAAAGGCAATTTTGAAGAACCTCGATTTACTAGAAATGGGGAACTCGTTATTGCAGTAGAAGACGAGGTTGACAGAGGTACTTTGTTATCGCTGCAAGAGTTGGCGGGAGTTAAGGTATCTGCGATAATAAGCGGAGCTCGCTCCTCAGTAAAAGGCAAGATTTCTGGTGTGCACCCTTCTATATCCGAAGCAGCCATATTAGCTTCTCTCACATCTTATGGAGTCTCCGAAGCAGTCCGAGTGAAAACAAAGAATCCAAGCACCAATATTGTAACGGCAACGGAGCATGTTATTCTGACCTTTGCGGGCAACAACTTTCCAGCAGAGGTCCGCCTGGGACTTAAACAACACGGGGTCATGTTGTACCGCGAGCCAATGCAATGCTTCAGATGCTTTAGCATGGATCATTTAGTTACCAATTGCAAGATGACAAAGCCGAGATGCCGGAGGTGCGGGTCACAAGAGCATTTAAGGAAAGACTGTAAGGCAGAAGCCCGCTGCTGCCTGTGCAATGGTTGCCACGAAGCCACCTGGGGGTCCTGCCCACATAGGTTGCGCCGCATGGACATGCTAAATAAAACGTCGCGAAACATAATACAAAGGCAGACGGGAGCCCCAAGTATTCCACTCTGCGCTCCAGTAGCCTACGTACACGCGTCGGATAACTTCTCCAAACGCAGTTGGTCTTCTGTAGTAAAAAAACGGAATTAAAATAGCCAACGACCCCGCAGAGAGCAAGATGCTCGGAACCCAAACTGCGCCGGCTGAAAAAAGACCATCTGTGGCCAAAAATAGTGATGGTCTTGTCCAATCTATCATGCATAAGATTATCCCTTGTATCGTAAAAGAAGTACAAGCGGCAATCACCAGTGCCATTGGCAAAATAATGCCATCTCTATTCTCGCAGCTGTTGGGATCAGCGAGCTCTTTTAAAACAAAGAAGCACCCTGAAAATATTGAGATCGGAGATGCACTCCGGCACTCAATCGAAGCGTCCCTACGAGAAGCGCTTCATGTCTCCACGAATGAGGTGACTCCAGATACTGACGGAAAAAGCAAGAGTAAAGGGCACTCGTGACCAAAGCACGCACGTGCAGGTAGTGTCACGGCGAAAGACCTTTCAAGACCGAGCCAGAAACAGCAACATCAAATCACCTTTTTTTCAATGAAATTGCGAAAATATAAAATCAACCTTGGCATTTCTTCCTCTGACTATGGATTCTTAATATGACGTGCTGGTTCTCACTGAGACCTGGGCCACAGAACCAACTGTTGTTTCTGGCTGGTATCTGATAGAATGTCTTGGACAACGGAGTGAAGGTCTTGGAAGAGCAAGCGGTGGAGTAGCTGTACTATACAACAGTAAGCTTAATGGTATAGAAGCACTATACACAGAGGACAACTGCGTTGTACTTGCAGGAAGTCCATAAATATAATTGCAATGTATTCTAGTCCATCAGAAGCTATTCCCGACCTCTTGGAAAAGCTACTGTATTGCTTGGACAAAGTCGATTTTAACAAAACAACAGTGCTTTGCGGGGATCTCAACTGCCCTTTCGACAAACCGGACAATGTTAGAACAGATGCACTTATCAGCACCTTAGCGTCCCGTTGTATGTGGGTGGTTCCCACAGCCGAGGAACCGACCTATGTAGCCCCACAAGGGAGGTCTACGATAGATATATTCGCCACAAACGCCAGACACGATAGCATCAGGTACGAGGGTTCACAGTTAAACACTCTGGCCTTTGGTACTAGACGACATCTTCCTGTTGCAATGTCGCTTACGGTACATTGTCAGGCAGCAGGCCAAAGGCGGCAACGGTTAAACGCTGCCGTTGACTCAACCCGCTTACTGGAGCTCTCGCCAGATGTTCTCCCTGTTCCGAACCCCCTGAATGTCAAAGTATATGCAACACAAGTTCAAAATACTGCACAGCGTGCGTCCCCAGCCGAGTAAACCTCGAAAAACCTGTTTGTATACCCGAGAATGCCGATCTCTGAAACACTGTATGATTCAGACGTATATCTTGGCAAAAATTCGTCCGGAAATGACCTTCCTGTATACTAATGCCAGTCGGATCTATAAAAAGGCGGTGCGTAGAGCTAAACTGGAGCACGAGATAGAAGCACAAAACAAACTTCTTAGACAGTCCCAGCTTCATCCACATAAATGGCTACGCTCCGAGATGCGCTCAACAGCCTGTCCAGTATCACCTGAGAGGCTGCATAATTATTTTCGACAGATGTTTGCCAGCTCATCAACGATTCCTAGTTGCATCCCGATATACGTCTCCGTTTGGGAACAAAGGACAACTAAAGGTCGACAGGAGCTGGTTCGCCCTATCGGTATCTCGGAGGTTGTGGATGTGATAATGGAAGCGCCGTCAGGAAAGGCTGCGGGCCCAGACCTCGTTCGGAATGAACATCTGCAGCAGGCGATTATTCTGGCTCCTTGTCTTGCTTCTCTCTTAAACGAAATCTTGAAGACATCGCACTTACCTGAAGAATGGAAAGTCAGCCTTTTAAGTGTGTTACCGAAGGGAAAAGAGGATCCCTTGATACCTTCGTCGTACCGTGGCATAGCAAAGAAAAGCGTCATTTACAAAGTACTGTCAGCATTGGTAGCACGTCGACTAGAAGAATTTTTGGAAAGTACCGAGTGCTTGCCAGAGCAGCAGCACGGCTTTAGGCGAGGGAGGTCGACGATGACGGCTTGCTCCGTTCTTCTCAATAGTATTCAAATGACTCTCCGGGTTAAACGTAACTTTCTTTTTGCTGTTTTCGTAAACTTTAAGGCGGCTTTTGATACGGCGTCACGAACAATAATCCTAAAGAATAGTGCCATGTGGTGTTCCAGCGGTAATACTGAAGTTATTACAAGCTATGCTGCAGGAGGGGTATGTAATCATCGACGACGGGGTAACTGAACACACCCCTATTACTCAGACTACAGGAGTTGCACAAGGCGATAATCTTAGCCCGCTATTATTCTCAATATTGGTGAGCGATCTCCCGGACAAAATCCAGCGTCGACACTCGCAAGTTAGTACACTCATGTATGCTGATGACCTCGTCCTCTACTCGCGGGTCGATTTCATCTGCAGCAATCGCTTGCTTCATTCCAAAAGTCTGTTGACCTAAATGCTCTAGTGATAAACGTAGCAAAAACGAAAGTAATGAAGTCTCGCCGCGGAGGTAGGCTCGCAGAAAAAGACGAATTGCGCTTAAGCTCAGCACCAATAGATTTTGTTCAACATTTTTCTTATCTTGGAGTAATCTTTTTAACGCAGGGTTTAAATTTCACTAAACATATCGAGGTAAGAGCTCATAAGAGCATTTTATCGTTTCATAATATCCCAGAGCCTCATCGGTTGTCACTAGATGTCGCTCTCAAACTTTTTAATTTAAAGATTGCGCCGACCGCTGCTTACGGGATACAGGTCATATGGCCCCACCTATCAAAAGCAAATCTGGAAGTACTTGACAAAATCAAAGCCAGCTTTCTAAAAAGAGTGCTAGTAGTTCACCGCACTAGCCGCAATCGTCTTGTGTATCTGTTGGCCTCGACACCACTTTTTATGGAGGAGCTCAGGGCAACTTATGCTTTACCGAAAACGGAGGCCTTTGAAAATCATCTTGCCGAATGGGAATATAAATTTGCGGATGTTGATTGGCGTTTTTATGAGACTAGAGCGATGACTACAGACTACTGGAAGAGCCCATGTTGTAGAAACAGATACTTCGTTACTGGGTTTGCAATGCATGGATTTCATATGAAGATATGTATACGAAAGGGGTGGCATGAGATATCAACCGAGTGTGAATGCAACCTATGCGGAAAATCATGTGATCTGTATCATCTCCAACAGTGTACAAAAGCAAAGTCGCTGATGAAAGTTACTTAGGAGAGCTGTAGCACATATGTGCATAAACCAAATATTGGTTAATAAACAATACATTCATGACAAAAAATAGAGCGAGCTAAATACATGGAGGAGGCAATATAGAATGTCGATCCTGTGGGTTAGTGAATGAGTCGATCGAACGCATTGTAAAAGAACGCACAGTTCTGAGAGGCAGGGGTAGACCCCTGTCGGAGGCCCTAGCTTTACGACCACATGTTAGAAAAAAAACCAGGTCGATCAGGATCGACCAAAGAAGATATTGTTGCATTGGAAGACACTTACTCAGTAGGTATTGAAGGAGCATACATTGGTGCTATCGATGCTTAGGTAACATATATGTTACCCTCTACGCTCCTGGAATAAAAGTGTAACAAATGACTTTAAACATACATGCCAAGCAAATAATAAAGCTTTAATTGTGCATTCATATGTAAACACACGTACGTTTATATATACAGGGCTAACTAGGTTAGCTGACCCCTTTTTTCGTGCCTAGCTTGCCGTGCTGGCCTGAATAAATAAATGTTTCTCTTTAACACCAAATCGATTAGTTGAAAACTCTTGTCAGTCGAATTGGCTCGTGGCAACACTTTTGTTTGGTTGTGCCGAGAATGGATCAGAGAAGTACAAGCCCGGCTGAAGAGGATTCCGAAGCAAAGCGCTATAATATATTGCTCGTGATTTGAACTCTTAAACAGCACGGTGGTGCAGATTGCGGCGAATCATCCCAAGCCAAAGGCCTGTAAGAAACGACACGTTTGGAATCTTACGGGTAAGCTAAGACAAGAGCTAAAGCCCTTTCTGTTAGTCACGTTTGTGCCGGGCTCCCAAATATGGTCTTTTTTTAAATTAAAAATGTTCAAATGTTGAACAACCTGAAAAAGGCAAAACGATCGGTTACGACTGCAACAAGGGTCTAACTATGCGCGACAGCAGTTTGAGGCCACAAGCATGCAAACGCCAGCCTCAGTGATGGTGTGGGCCGGGGCAAGGAATGGCATGCGCCAATCGTTGATGTCATCTGATTGTCAAATTGACGTAGCGATCGCCATCTGATTTTAAATGGTCATCTATTGCCGTAGACTAGAGAGCATTTTATAGACCAACATTTTACGTTTCAGCAGGATTCGGAGAACTCTCATAAGGCCAAACAAACTCAGGCCTGGCTCGAAGTTCACAGACTAGTATGTATCACATCTGAAGCATTGCCAACGTACTGGCCGGAATTGAGCCCGCTTGACTAGTCCCTGTTGGACGTTCTCGACGTTATTTGTATTTTGTGGTTTTGAAGTTATCTGTATTTTTTGGTCATTCTTCAAGGGAACACATAGTCTGTTAACGTTGTATATACACATATTTATGTATATATGTTTGTTAAATCCAAACAAATGTATTCTCAAAAAATGTCTTACTTCTAGCCGCCAAAAAATAGCCAGGATTATTTTGATGGTATTTATATTTGAGAAGTTGTCTCTACAAAAGAAGGAGACGTTTAAGGACAGCACAACCAAGAATCCTACGTCGTTAGATCAGGCGTGCGTGTGACGAGAGTATGGTGAAATAACAGCTGATTTCGCTGATGTGTGGATGTGACTTTACTTTCCTCCGAGTAGTCATAATCAAAGCAGTGGTTAATTGGCGTTTACAAAGTGAATTCGTACCAGAGCGGATAGAGTGCAGTTTCCAGTACCGTGGATAATCTCTATAGCTCTCACTTAAGAACACAGTTTTTCCAACTGCCGTAACCGGTCAGTTCACGTCAGTCACTGCACGACTATAATGGCACTTGGGCTGCAGCAGTTAATCTATTAGCTATAGCAGCATAGGCCGTGATTTTGCTGTATATGTTCAAGTGCGTGAATAGTCTACATCGAAGAGCTCAGTCGGTGTACATCCGTATCCCAGCATTGCCATTTGTTGGTCACAACTAGAACCGTCTGCCTATATTATCGAAATTAGCATAAAGCGTACCAGAAGGGTTGCAGGTTTGCATCCCATACATTAGTCGAGCCCGGTGGCGTGGTGGCATGCGTCTGCGCCTCGCGACCGGAGGAGACACATAGGTGCGCGGGTTCGAGCCCCACCGTTGCACATTTGTATTTATACGGGTCCGTCTATGAAGCAATGCGAAAAGCAGTCCCATGGACGTTTAATCTTGGCTGAGAGTCAGCCCCAAAAGGATCCCATACATAAAAAAAAAGCATATATTAGATCGCTTTTCAGGGCCAGTGACAAGAATTATATAAATTCGATAAAGGCTATTTACACAGTTATTATTATTGGGTAGACTTGCATTGGGTATTTATTTAAATAAAATGAATAGTTAAAAAGTTTATATATATATATATATAAAACAATTCAATTGTTTTACTAGATACCTTCTAAATATATGCACTGCATTTCCAGGCCAATATCGATAAGGTGACTGTAGAATTGGCGCTAGCAATGTATGATGCTCTTCACTCTCTGACAACCCACCTTGACTTGTTAACAATCCCAAACTAAGTCTACCAGCGTATGAATTTTCCTGAGAAACCCGTTAAGTATCTTGAGAATCACTGAAGATAACGCACGGAACTTTTTTTAATTTGAGAGGCTTCGGGAATGCATAATGCACATGAGTCCCAAGCAACCTGCGTGATTAGTGTGGGACTCACATACACACCAAACCCGGATTCCTCCCCACCCCCCAGGCTCGGTGATACTTTAACATTACTTCGAAGCCGTGGCAGAGGCGTCTCTGCCGTTCTCCTCTACTTAGCTCTATTTCCCCTATCATCCTGCATGTGTACTTGCGGTTGAATAGGGGGTTACTGCCATTTTGTAAACGGTCCTGTGAGGGTGCGTTGGAACTAGGAGGGCCGGGCTGTTCCCCCCTCTCCCTCATCGGCTCCTCGTTTCGACCACTTCCGAGAGATCTGCTCAAGCCTTTTCCGCCTGGCCGTTTCCTTGGCTGCCTTGAGTGTCAAAACGGCGTCGAACAAGTTGTTCGCCTCCTTCCATGCCTCCGCCGAAGTCATGATATGGGCGACCACCTCCCGGATGGGCCGGCATCTCACAGCGGTTGGGCCTGCTTCCCGCGCTTACCTAAGTGCATCACACCGCAGAACAGTATGCTCCATGTCCGCTTCTCCAGAGTCACACAGTACGCAAGTATCGCTGATGACCTCCTTAATCTTTGACGTGTAACTCTGGAACTGGCCGTGTCCGGTCATTTACTGAGTCGTCCAGTAGCACAGTCGTCCAGTAGGCACTCCTAGCTCTGGTGAGACCCAGCCCTTCATCTAGATACATTTTGCTTTCTTCAACCGCTAGAAGCTCCCATGGCAGCACCTTAGCTAGGGCCAGGAGAGCTTCAATCGAGACCGTCCGATACGCCCGGCTTACCCTGATTGCCAACGTTCGTCGGCGACTCAAGATTGTCGGCATACTCCATCCCATACGGAAGACCTCGGATCCCGAGTACCCCGTCATAAACTATATTCTAGAGCACGAGTCCTAGATTCGAGCCCTGTGGGACTCCGGCGGTGATCTCGTGCTCTTGTCCCTCTGCAACCAAACCTCTGTCATTCTAGTAGGATGAAATCATTCGACGGGGTTGGGAGAAAAATACTTTCGTCTCCATCGCCTTCACAACTACTTTTTGCCGGATCGAATTATAGGCGCTGACTCTTTCACAGTCCGTCTATCAATAAAAAGGGTTATCCTTTTTGGAGATGTTTCTGTCAAACAGTTGAGACAAGCAACGAGTGCTTTCAAAGAAGGCCAAAGTCAAACTCATTGGTTTCCATCAAAAGTTTTGGAGCAATTATTCTACATACCAATGTGAGCTCCATTGCAAGACGACCAACATGCATATACATATTAGCAGATCCTTCATCTCAGATACGAGGACTGCACAGACTTTAAGAGAAACAAATTGGTTTTTCCATGAACTCGTTTGCTGCCGATCTCCGGCAAAAGCTGCTCACGGCCAAATTCGACATCGTATCTATACCAGTACCATTAAGCGAGTGGAGGTCAATAAAACGTTTTTCCGGTTATTCACCCTTAACCTGTTTAACTTCGAACCAGTCACCAGGCTTTAGAGCTTGCCCGCAGCTTCGAGCTGCAAGAAAGATGACGATCCTGACACTGTACAGCACATAGGTCACGCTCTCGCCAAGCACGCAGCGGGATTTCTTGAGATTTCGATAGACCAATTCAAAGCGGGCCTAACTAGAAATACTTCAAAACACAATAAATCATGAAGGAACCACAGGGCAATCTGCCGAAATACAAGGAATATCTGACCATAGACTTAGAATATTTGCAGGTTATCCCGTCTTCCACCGCCTTCAAGGACAGGCACATAATGCCTCTAAAGAAGTTAGGAGTGGCCGCAAAGATCTTTAATAGTGCGCAGACTAGCACGCCCATCAACGGAGAATGCAAAAGACCATCAAACAATCCCCATTCTAGGAAACATGGTTCAGTGCATGAATGCAGTACTGAAGTTCTACAAGAGTCTCAGGCCAGCGTCCCAAACTCTCCAAGTCATATTGAAAAAAAGATTTGCTACGCAAGTATTTGACATTCTGAGATTTCATAGTTCTCATTATCCAGTAGCTGTGGATGAGACGCAGAGACCAACTAAAAGTGTTTCTGTGTTCGTGAGTCCTCCTATCAAAACTATCATATGCTTATAGCAGAAAATATTACCGTCGTAATAAAAACGTCAAAATTTAAGTAGTAGCAGTAACAAAGTAAAAAGTCAAAATTTACTGCAGTGAAGGCGACAGTGACTTAACAGACCACCAACGATCTCACCGAGAACTTCTGTACCACGTCCTCCAAAGCTCCACCAAAACGCCCCGTCACTCTTGAAAGCAGATCTGAACTGTCAATTGGATGCACCAGGTCCACTAACCATTGCTTTGTAACTCCGCAGCCGCTCTTAGACGCCCACCTTTTTTGGAACCTTTGGTCGCAATTCAAGAGAAGCATAGCCTCGTCCGGGATCATCATGTACATGTACATATATAAACATTACAACATGTACATGTACATATATAAACATTACAACATGTACATGTACATATATAAACATTACAACATGTACATGTACATATATAAACATTACAACATGTACATGTCCATATATAAACATTCCAGTAGAAAGATATCTAACCGCTCATTCTAGACGGGGTGTGTCCAAACAAATGAATGCGGGCGTTTTGTGCCAGTACCTGGACCCCGGAGTAATTACAAACCCGTTGCTTGGATCGACTTACAAAGCTTGTTTTATCGACAATCGTTGCTGCAGCTTGAGGGTCCCACGTCGAAAGTGCTACGAGACTCATTGACAAACTCTGGACCTTCAGCTTGCCTCCAGAACCAGAGCAGACGCTTGGCATGCATATTCGGCGATGCGCAAGTTACATCTGCACAGCACACACGTCAGAACGGAAGAGTTCGGTTTGTTTTTACAGCAAGGGCGACGCATTGATTCAGAAGTACTGCACCGACCATTTTAAAGCAATGTTTCAATCATCGGTTACGGATTGCATAGCAATGCCAATCGAAGTCAGAAGATTAGGAAGAACGTTGGTTGTTTCGATGAAGTCTCCCATTCGTGACCTGGGGATTTTAAGGATGTTCAATTATCTTGCTAGGTAGTATCAAAAATACCTTTCAATTGTGGCCACTCCTCACATATCTATTTATAAAGGCCGGACACCAGAAGTCTGGGCAAAGTGTGTCCTTAAAGTTGTTCTTCTTCAGGTAAAAAGAGCTTGACAGAACTGCGACATGCCGAAATGGAGGGGACAGTTTCCGTATACAGCTTCCGTACATATAAAAGCTGCTTTCAATACCGCTTCTCGGTCGAAAGAGCTAAGACAGCTAGCCAGTACCGGCACACAATCCAGGCTACTTCATCTGCTGGGACGTATTTTCCAGCAAAGTCAGTCCTATAATCATCGGGCTTCTTACAGGGTCTAATCATCTTTCCCTTCTGTTTTGATTCTTCTAAGCGACTTTCCATAAACTATAAAATTACACAATTCTGAATGCCGACGATAATGTATTGAACAGTCGTCACAAAACGAAGGCTTTAATTTCAGGGGGTAGGGCTACTGGCCCGCTCCGATCGGTTAGCCTTCGGTGAAAAACCAGAAGAATCCGTCAATGACTTCGGGTTAGACTTTTCCGCCGAAAGTATCACAGATGGCAAACATATTACAGAGCGGGCTTTAAAGGACACCATAGCCACATGATTTGTAGAGAAACCTCATGAGTACTCTCTGGTTACGCTTAAAAATCTTTTCAATCTCAAAGTTGCCTTGTTGGCCTTTGTGTGGGATACCTTACTGTATGCTAACTCGAGAAGCTTCGTTAACACCCGCAATATTTAAGCTGGGTATCTTCGCAACCCCTGGTGGAGGACCTAATAACGCGGTTCATGCTTGCCATGATTTCAGCACGTAAACAATTTAGGTTAAACTTTCGAACAAAGCTAATGCGGTTTTTATGCGTAAATATGTACTCATATCAGAAAAATAAAACAACAAATAAAAAATAAGGATTTACTGCAGTCCCCCTTAACGCCTAGTACTTGGATGACTGTGTTCTGGGCGGGGGCCTCCCGAGCGTACCTTGCGATATCCGGAAAGTTATTGATTTCGGTGCGATTAGCGGGCTCACACCGAACCCGGTCAAATATGAAGTATATGACACAGCCCACAACAAAGTTGAGCCATTAGATTTAATTCACCTTCTTGACTTACTCCCGGGCTGTCGCTTAGTTGAAAAGGTTAACCTGGAGCTGCTAGGTGTCCCCTTATTGCCGGACGGCATTGCAATGGCATTAGACAGTGGAAGAGACAAACTTGACATCGCCACAGGCAGACACCCCAATTGGAGGCTCACTGCGGCCTATTCCTTCTTAGATATCGCTTTTCAGCCACGAGGTTGACACATTTGCTTAGAGGTTGCAGGTGTGTCAACCTCGTGGTTGACAAGCTGCGAGGTTGTAACCTGTTTTTACCACCAGAGCTCTTACAGCCATTAATGGACTTAGCTTGGACATTTTAGAGATCATACTCATGATGGCAGGACCCGCAATCGTGTTGTCATTGACCCAGGCAGTGGACAGGGTTAAAGCATTATTGAACAGTGATGGGCAGGATGCTTATAACGATGACCGCTTTAAATGACACCTTTAGTCGCGCACTTAGATCTGCTGGCTTCCCGTATGTTCTAAAGCCTCCGGGGCTATCGAGTAATGAGTCTGAGTTTAACGCCCTTCGAGCGTGGCCGCATCCTTGTTTGGGACGCAACTGTAACCGACTTATCAGCCCCTTTGATGGTCGGTACAGGTGTGGATCGAGCAGGTCATGGTTTTAGGTTAACTGAGGCTAACAAATGCAGAAAATACTCCAGCGTTGATTATCCGCACGAATTTTGTCCGTTGGCGTTCGAAACTCTAGAAGCTGCAGGCCCCCTTACGCTCAAGCTGATTCACCGCGTAGGTAGAAGCCCTAATCTTGCGACAGGAGCCTCGAGAACATCAGAATCTTTGCGTCAGAAGCTATCGCTTGACCTTCAACAAAGAAATGCAGCGTCTGTTCGGGGCACATTGATGAACTGGGCTAACCCTTGGTTAGGAAATCCGTAATCACACGTTCGCGCGGAGACAGTTGTCCAATCCAAAGTGCTAACGTAGCAAAGTTATATATATATATATATAAAACTAGCAGATATATATATATATATATATATATCTATATATATATATATATATATATATATATATATATATATATATATAAAACTAGCAGATATATATATATATATATATATATATATAACTGCAAAAACTTCTGAATATGTTGTAAGTCACATCTTGTTTGTTAAGCAAAACTAAAATATTCTTAGCAACAGCTTTTCTAAGGCGATAATCTATTTTTAAAGGTAGGATCAGGTGGCAACTCTTCGATTCGTTCCTATAGAGAACCCCCTTAAAAAGAATAATAGTGTAAGGATGGTTGTTGGCGCTTACAAGCTGTTGAGATACAAAGGGTTTGTAGTGGACAGTTGATTAAAAGTCGGATTTCCATATCTCAGAACATTAAGGCGTGCGTAAACGCGTTTCGTAGATACAACATGCACACAATATGTATTTTCTACTTTAAGATAGTTCTAAACGGCAACGTTTGTACACCACTGTTGTTATTACAACAAGTAACTGTTGTTATACCGTACAGCTTGCTTTGCGCAAATAATATGTACAGACAGCTGGTAAAGATATGTTGTGTAACTACACTTAATTGAGAGGAAAGATAAAGGGATTTACCTTCAACTGTTCTACTGTTTGTAACGTTGTTACCGTTATTCCTAATTAACCATTACTACCAAGAGTATTGTATGTGTGCATTGCCCCCCTTCTGCTGACTGAATGCAATAATTGTATCTGGTAACATTTTTTGTGGGGGTGGAAAATGTGCGTGAATGCATTTTCCACCCCCATACAAAATTACCGGATAAAATTATTGCATTCAGTCGGCAGAAGGGTGGGGGGCAATGCACACATAGAGCACTTTTGGTAGTATTGGTCATGACAGTATCGTTTGCTCTTGTCTGTCGAGTGACGTGATGCTACTGCTGCTATTTATTTGAGTGGAAGTGTCACTGTGTGCGTCTATATATTTAGATGTATTCGCAATATATATATATATATATATATATATATATATATATATATATATATATTCGCCGTGATGAGTTTGGGTAGCTAAGGCGCTATTGCATGGCACTTTACTTGCCCATAATCATTGCGGGCTCTTTTTGAATTAAAAGCTGCAAGAACCAGTAACCAATTTTACTTTCGAACACTCGTCCCTTAAATGCAAGTATGATAATAGTCTTGTTATTATCATATTTCCATTTAAGGGACGTAAATGAATCCCTTAGATGCAAATACAATCATCTATTACATCTCTCTCCCAAACATGGTAAAGAAATCGAGATACAAATATGGTACCGAATATGACCGATATATGAAGCTATACAAACGCCAGTCTATGCATTTTCGAGAATAATTACAAATGAATTTGTGTCTTTCAAAATACAATTGTCTTGTATGAACGTTTTAAAAACAACTACGATAAAATTAGGAATTCTGGGATTTTTTATCAATAATGCATAGTTTATTATATGAGTCGCAAACTACATTTGACGACACTCAAAGCTCACTCTCCTCCGTCGGTTGTACCGGAGTTAGTCATATTCCAAAATCTAAAGTTACCAACAGCTCAATGCCCCATCATTTTTGCCTAGATTTGTGGATTTCTAATTATATTTGCAACCGCCGTCTCTGTTACCAATTAGTCAGGTCTTTAAGTGGTACAATAACATCGACATAAAATTTCAATACTTAAATACGCCGTAGTCTGCTCAAATATATTGAGGTCAAATCTTGTTATGGATCCATATGAAATTCAAATCACACAGGAACGCAAGCCCATGGACCATACCGAATAACTTAACTGTGCCAGTTGGGCTTCCGAAATGATGCAGTCTGATGTCGATTTTGTGAAGAAAATGATCGGTTTCGATGAAGCCCATTTCTATCTAAGCCCATATCACGTTTCAATAATCTGACTGAGGTAAGTACGCGAATTTCTTTGGGAAGTTCGGTCCAGATAGTCGGCAGGGTGTATGCGAGAACATGACGAGTGGACTGCTTTAGAGCTACTGGCCTCACAAATTTCGTTGCACGTCGAGTTGTACTTCCGGTTTCGAAATCGGACAGTGCGGACGTGTTTTTTGTAGGTCTGTGGAAAAGATCTTAGGATCCTAGTACTAGCCTGATTTAGTGAACTTTGTGATAGCAGGTAGGTGCACTGACTTGCAGTGAATGGTTGAACATCGATATTGTGAACATTAGTGGCATTTCTGAGGTGAAAGTCCGAAGTGAAAGGTTTGGCGCCAAGGAATGCGGACTTAGGACTACGAAGCTCCGAAAGAACATGCTTCTCGTGTGAGTGCACCATGACTAATCCATAGAGTGAGATACTGTAGTGATCCGTGAAACTCAGTGGTCATTTTGGTGTTTTGTGCGTGGACGTGCGACATAGCGACGTGGAGCTAGGCCGCTGTGAAGCTTAAATGTTACTTCTTCTGCAAGACGAAGCGAAAACGAAACTACTCGAGTAGCGGGTGGGAGGCTTCGAGCGGCCCGCTGCCTATCCAAATTCGAACGAAATAACTACTTTTCAACTGAAATAAGTTAGCGCACATTGAACTATATAAGGACCGTACCACATTGTACTGTCTAGTACACCGCAGTGTGTATATATAAATATATATATGTGTATATATGTATAGCATCACATAGTACAGCAGCGCAGATATAAATACGTAAACCGCAAAAAAAAGAAGGAATGGATCCTTTTAAGGGTCCGGACCGTGTGCCTCAGTCCCCGGCCCGGCTGTTCTCACAATAGACCCAATCGAGCTGGAGAAGAGAGTAGCGGAACTGGAGACGGAGAAAGACACGGGCTCAAACAACGACTCGGAGGACAAGGAGAGAATGTCTGCTGCAACGCCGCAGACTCAACGAAAGAGAGCGGCAGCAATGGCGATTTCGCCAAACGATGCTACGCAAGGTGTGACAGGTCGAACCGTGGCCAGCCAAAAGGCCAAAGCGGCAAAGAAAACGCGCGCCGAAGAGGGCCTGCAGGATAGTGCAGGGGGTTTGAGTGAGCTATTGAAGGTGGTCAAGCAGCTTACGGCGCTTAAAGAAAAACATGCCACTACTCAAACGGACATCAAGGCTGCGATCACTCGCCTCGACAAATGCACATGGGAGCTTGAATTAAAACAGAAAGCTAGTGAAGCAGAGCACGTGAGTTCTATTAGGCAACTAAAGGAAGCCAGCGCCGAACAGACGGCACAAGTGCAAAGAATCACGATGCTGGCTGACAATTGGAAGGCAAAGGCAGAGGGTCTGGCCAAACAGGTTGAGGACCTAAAAGTACAGCAATCGGCTCACTTAGAAAGGTTTCTAACGCCCAAAAACCTTATATGCAATACGTGCCAGAAAAAGCTAGATAAAGCGCAGCTAGATCTACAAACGGCTAAGCTCATCGAGGAACAACTGGCAGCGTTGCCGTCGCTTGAGGACGCTACCCAACTTATTCGACAAGACTGGCCGGAAGCCACATTCAAAGCCGCCCGCTTTTCGAATAACAGCATTGTAGCGTCGCGAGACGTGCGGGCAATGCTCATTACAAGAGAGTCAGAAAAGGACCTGGCTGTCCTCAAAAAACTCGCCACCCAGTTCCCGCTTGCTGAGTCGGCGTCCACCCTTCGGGCGGGAAGTGTGGCCGTTCTAACAAACAACGAACAACTGGAGCTAGTTGGCACCGACCTGGAATCTGGCGAGGACAAACCGTCGTCTCCTAGTAGAAAAACGCGCACTCTGGTGATCGGAGTAACAGGCCCAGAGGTCTCTCCACAAGGGTTTCTGCAGATACTCTGCAAGACCCTTGAGAGGAGCCACGACAAGACAAACTTGGAACCAGTGTCTCTCTATATATCCCAGGAGTTGATTGGGACATCGCTCCGAAGAGCAACTGAGGCCTGCTGCAGGCAGGTAGGCTGCTCGGCAGACATCACAAACGAGGGACAGCGAAGGCCCAAGCCAGACGTAGGTACTACCGGCCCACGGAACGCGCAGACTGAAATGATGTCAGTGAGAATCCGGGCGAAAGAAGGAACCTCGGCAAGTGAGATGCTTGACAAGATCCGTCCGCTTGTCGGAAAGCCTGAAAATGGTGTGCGAATTGGCCCCGTTAGAACCACTCGTACCGGAGACCTTATCCTCAAGATAGCGGAGGAAAGGGCTGGCAGCTCCGCCACCTTTGCTGCTGTACTACGCCAAGGTACCGGGGGTGAGGTTGATACCAGAGTGGTCACTGGCCCTACTATGACGGTTGTCCTGCGCGATGTTAACCCTTTCATAAGCGCGGAGGCCATTAGGACAGAGATCCGGAAGACCCTGAATCTTCACGAATCGACTCATATGCGCACAGAGGCTCCGCGACCTAACAAGAAGGGCAGCTGGCAATGTCTAGTAACGTTGCCAAAGCAGGATGCGCGCAAGCTCCTGGCGAGGAAAACCTTCAAGTTAGGAGGCTTCAATAGCAGGCCTGAGGAATGGATTACCCTGCCAACTTGCCATAACTGCCACGACATAGGGCACACAACCAGGGAATGCAGGAACAATAAAGCCGAAAGCCAGATATGCTACAGATGCGGCGACGCCGGACACGTCGCCCGAAACTGCGAGGCCGAAGCCCCCAAGTGTTACGTTTGTGGAAATGTAGGTCACCGCGCCAGATCTACTGCATGCCCCAGCTACCTCCGAATTCTGACGGAACGGAAACAAGCAATACATGGGGCCAAGCAGGCAGCACAAGCTAATAGAGGTGGCAAAACTGAGTCGGCCGCTCAGGAGACAGAGACCGACCAGCAAATCTCCCCACAAACAGAAAAAGGAGAGCAACTGACTGCGGAGCAGAAAAAAGCTTCAAGGAAGGACGCTCGCCGGAGCAGGACAAACTTAGAGGGATGGACGGAACAGGGTGCTCGAGGAGCCGCTCGGTTTCAAGACACGGACGGACAAACCCTTGCCAACCAATAAAAATGGAGACCAATGTAATTCAAGTTAACTGTAATAGGAGCAGACTAGCGCATGACATGCTAGAGGAAATAGCAGCTAGACGCAACGCAAGCCTCGTTTCTATCAGTGAACCAAATAAAAGTAGAGCAAGCACAAGAGCAGGTTGGTACAATGATCTAACGCTTAGCGCTGCTATCATTAACACCGGCTCACTACCAATAACCAAACACGGAAAAGGAGCAGGATACGTGTGGGTGGACGTAGCCAACAAGTGGAGACTGTACTCATGCTACATCAGCCCGAACTGCTCACAGGAGGAATTTGAAAGGTTTCTTACTGAACTCGGAGACTCAGTACGCGACACCAGTAAAGGATTGGGAACCCTACTCACGGGCGACTTTAATGCAGCCAGTGAAACATGGGGATCAAAGAAAACGGATACAAGAGGAAGAACCTTACTCGATTGGGCAGCTAGTCATGACATATACGTACAAAACAAAGGCAAGGAACCTACTTTTCACAGGGCAGGCCAATACTCTCATATTGACTTAACGCTTTGCGATGACACGCTGGCTTGTAAAATAACGAGTTGGAAAGTCCTCACTGAAGAAGAAAACCTCAGCGATCACTACTGCATAGAGTTCAAAGTAAAGGCGCGGACACCCAGGCCACCCGCAAGCATTAAAGCTCGCTACAGGATATCCGATGAGAAATCCTTTAGAGCAGAAATCAGTAATACAATTGCCGACGTTGGACTACCCCAAACCCCAGAGGAGCTGCAAGAGCTTCTAATAACGGCATGTGCTCGAGCTACAAAGCCCATACATCCAAAGCGGGCGAACTTACAGCCAAACTACTGGTGGAACACGACCATTGCGCAAAAGAGGTCTGACTGCAACAGAGCAAGGCGTAAACTAAAAAAGCCACACAAGACCTTAGAGGATGAAGCTCAAGCTTTGGTTAACTATCGAAAATGTAGAGCCACATTGAAGCAAGCAATTATTGATAGCAAGACAAATAGATGGCGCAACCTTCTCAAGGAAATCGATGGCGATCCTTGGGGGAAGCCCTACAAGATTATAAAAGGGAGTAACGCACGAAAGCCCAGGGCTGTGCTCACAAAGGAGCAAATCAGCCAGGCTTTAAACAAACTCTTCCCAAAACACGCTCGCTTTGACAGGGAGCAATATAACACGCCAGAGGCACCCACAGGAGAAGGGGACGAGCCCCCAGCGATAACGGTACCAGAGGTACTCAAGGCTGCGGCGAGACTTAAGCCGGGAAAGGCCCCAGGACCAGACGGCATCCCGTCCCTGGCAGTCAAAGTACTATTTAAGGAGTATCCAGATCTGGTTGCACAGGTGTTCACTGCAGCAACCAGAAAGGGAACAATACCTGCAAACTGGAAACAAGCTGAGGTTGTCCTTATCCCCAAAGACAACGGAGGATTTAGGCCTATCTGCCTACTGAATACCCTGGCGAAAGGGTACGAGGCAATCATTGAAGAAAGGCTCAGAACCTTTGTAGAGGAAAACGGACTTCTTTCGGACTCCCAATATGGATTCAGGAAAAAGCGGTCAGTTCTCACTGCTGTCCATCGAGTTACGGACAAGGCTGACCTTTTACATAGTTCAACGATTTGCACCAGAAAACTGTTTCTGGCAATACTTCTAGATGTCAGGAACGCCTTTAATAGCCTCCCGTGGAGGACAATACTGGACACGCTAGTGAGGAAAAAAGTCCCACATTATCTTGTCAAGGTCATCTCAGGATACCTGGAGGACCGAACTGTTTTCAACGGTGAAGTGGAATTATCAATGGCAGCAGGAGTTCCACAGGGCTCGATCCTGGGTCCTCTGCTCTGGAACCTAGCGTACGATGGCGTACTCTGCCAGGATAACCTTCCACAAGGAGTAGAGATGATCGCGTACGCGGATGATCTGGCTATCACAGTTCAGGCAAAGACTGCAGAAGAATTGGAACTTAATGCTAATAAAACACTAGAGTCTACGAGGAGATGGATGGACGAAGCCGGCTTAGCAATCGCTCCGGAGAAAAGCGAGGCTATACTGCTAACGGGACGGAAGAAGGTGAGTCCCATCAGACTATACCTGGCAGGACAGCAAATAAAGCAGGTCAAGGAGGCGCGGTACTTGGGGATTCGCTTGGACAAGAGCCTGACGGGCCTCGGCCACCTGAAGATAACCTCGGCAAAGGCGGCTAAGGCGGCTAATGCAATTGCAAGAATTCTACCAAACATTCACGGACCAAGAGAATGCAGACGTAGATTGCTGATGTCAGTGGCCGAATCTATAGCGCTATTCGGGTCTCCAGTCTGGCTCAAAGCTTCTTTGAAAACAAAAAAAGCGAGAGGGATCCTTGGAAGCACTCAGAGAGTGGCGGCTCTCAGAATTATCCAGGCGTATCGCACCGTTAGCACAAACTCTGCTCTCGTGCTGGCCGGAGCTCTTCCCTGGGATCTAAAGGTGGAGGAAAGGCGAAAACTCTGGGAAAACAGCTCGAGCAGCAGTAAGGAAGTAGAGAGAGAGAAGTCAATGGAAGCATGGCAAGCCAAATATGACTCCATTCCTTCAGGAGCACCGGGGCACACCCTTCGATCCCTCATCCCAAACATCAAACAATGGATTGAGCGACCGGGGGGAGAACTAAACCATTATCTCACGCAGATCCTCACGGGACATGGGGACTTCCAGACATACCTCTTTCGAATCGGAAAAGCTCCCTCATCGAGCTGCGTTTATTGCCAAGAGGGAACGGAGGATGACTCGACCCACACTCTTCTAAAGTGCCAGGCACTGGAACAGGCTAGAGCCACAGCAATTGCCAAACTAAGGAACAAATGGACCAATGAGGGAGACGGAAGAGGAACAAATATTCCAGATCCCCCCAGAGGAACCCTTAAGGAGTTCGTAGACTACATATGCGGTACGACTTCTGGGTGGAAGCTAGGAGCAGCTATGGCTACGGAGGTAATGAAAAAGAAAGGAACCCTGGGAAAGCTCAGGAGAGCAAGATTTCCGTCTACTGCACCAGAAAATCACGTTAGTCCGAATGATGCGGCTTCGCGGGTGTTAGTACAAGACACGTCGAACGTTGGGGAAACCCGTGAGTGACCCCGGCCAAATGATCCGAGTGGCACTCGCCACTTCTCCTGATGGCCCATAGTACTGTTCTATGGAGATCTGGGTCATCAGAGAGTGAAGCTTAAGGGGGGAGGTGCGTTTAGTGGGTATGGGTCTCAGCGGGCTAACACCCATCCGCTGGGGTCGAGTCTCACACTGCTCGAATGGAAAGTGGGATCTTCTCATTTTCTACTCGTAGCAATAGTACGTAAAAGTATTTAACCCTCCTCCATAAAAAAAAAAAAAAAAAAAAAAAAAAAAACGTCGAGTTGTGCGTCTAACCGCAGCTCTTATAGGAAAAGCAGCATTATCCGGAATAACTCTTCTATACATCTTAAATGCAAGCATACTATTGAGAACGAATTGTCCCGGACGACTAATTTTGCCTAACGGGAACATTTACTAGCCTCCAGGGTCTCGCAGTTTAGCGCCCTTAATCTTTTCTGTGGGATTTTGAAGAATAAAGTTTAAGCTAATATTTCCAGAGCAGAAACAATCTGCAAGCCGGGACTCAAACTTGTGATAGTCCGTCTGTTGTTTATGGCTTCACCATATATAGCATATAGATAAGGAGCCAATAGACAATGTTTGCCCATACAGGTATCTCGGTGCCATGATATATCAGTCACTCTAATCTGCAACACAATTTTATATGCTTTATTGTTGACGTGACGAAATAGTTAACATACGATCAAACAAACCTACGGGCTGCGAGGACTGGCAGGGTTAACAACATGTTCTCTCATAGAGTAGCTAGATCTCTGAATCAAACAAGTTAATGATTTGTACTCTGGAAAGTGTGTATGATCTGTGAGAGATTTTTGTGATTGAGAAATACTGCTAGACCCATTGCCCCCGTTCAACCTAACAAAATGTATATATGTATATGATCTTATTGGATTCTTGTTCTGTTGCGGACGAGGGCTGAAGATACACGATGAGACTACAATTTATGCGTTCGTTAGACGCACAAATGCTAACGACCCCGGAGCAGGCAATTTCGACGTTAACATATCGAGAGCATGTGTCGTCTATCGTACTTGGTGTCTGACACCCATTCTATGATGTCAAAGCGTGCTGTCGTATAGCCTCGACATATTCACGACGGCTTATGACTTGGTCACGGTTAAAGCGACCGATAACAGGTAATCCGTTCGCCTATAAACGATGTGCCTGAAGTTACTCGCTGGCATCTTCTAAGTGCCTGACTAATAGTGAGGCAAACAACAACAATTGATCGTTCATCGACGAACCGCCCGAATCCTGCTGTTGATGTTTGCGCGATAAGCCCTTTATGCAGCCATATGTATTGCCAGACAAAACACATGTTAATGGAGAAGCTGTTCGGTACGCGTTGTTGAATCGTCGTCACGACACGTCACCTATGTGATGCTTCTCGATTGTGCGTCATTCTGGTCAATCGGTTAGACGTTCCGCTCTTGCACGAGGTGGCGACTTGCGGCAAGCGTCCGAACTACATCGAGTTAATCACCACAACAGGCCCGAACAAGCTTGTCCTGAAGGCTAGCGCCTCCATTTGCTTGATAGCGGTCAGCTGACATCAGTCACTCTATTTTGCTTGGAAATGCAGTGACAACTGTCGGCATTTAAACTAGGAAGTTACCAGATAGAGCTAATAACCAAGCAGGGTGTCGTAATCTCGTGCCAACCGCGTTGTTGAACGACTCAACTTAAGGCGTTGATATGACTGAAGAGCCAGACCCTTTGCATTGGCGTTTTAAGTTTGATTGACGTGACGTTACGCGAGCTTAAGTTGTTGTTGTTGTTGTTGGTCAAGAACACGTTTTTTTACAAATAAATACATTCATATCTATATCACTGTGCACTAGCGTGGAATAAACGATTTACCAACACGAAATAAAGATTCGACAGTACTGTAAATTTGGTACAATTTTATTTAATTGTGTTTTACCCGACGCTGATTCGTATATTGGTGCCGTATAGGACTAAAAAAAGCATTTGTAATGGCGTTTCATCGAGATCCATGGGGTAGCTCGTTCCTGGATGACTTGGGGTTTATAACTGTCTTATGATTGATCGACGTTAGCACATTTACTGAGCATGGATGGCTTTGACGACGCACTCCTTGACCTTGGGGAGAGTCTCCTTCTGCTTCTCGTCGAAGCCGGAATCGGCGCCTTGCACCTTCTCCTTAAGGCAGGCCGCAAATGCCTCCTGGCGCTCCTTGACCTTCTCCTTGTCGATCGAAGCGAGGCTCTTCGAGCACTCATCCATAACGGGGGTCAGCTTCTCCACGTAGACCGCAATACGCTCGGGGGGCACCTCGTTAGTAAGAGGGGCGAGGCACTCCCTGGATTTCTCAAGACCAGCCTTGTAGTGAGTACGGCGGTCTTCGGGAATGTCCAGCTTGTCCAGAGCCGACGAGAATGCGGTAATCACGGTGTCAACGTTGTCCGCAAGCGCAAACGTCGCCATTGCGGCAATTGCGATAAGCTTGAGGGACAGCATCTTGTATGCTTTTTAGTTATCTGCACGCACAACACAATGACAGAATCATTTTAGAACTTTTCTAGTAACATCTACCGTCCACCACTGGTCCGCTAGCCATGCAACTATCAGTCGATGTTTTCGAAATATGCCTATCTAATAAAAACGCGAGCTAACTCAACGCTCTACGCAATTCACCGTATGCTAGCTTTGACGACTAACTTGGGTGCTACATTAATGTTACAACGAAGTGGCTCCTCCTTTGATTATTTCGTTTTGTGGTGAATTTGCTTCTTCTACTTTTCTGTTACTTCATAGCAACTATAGTACAAAAGTAGTTATAGCCTAAATGCCTGTATATATGACGTACGTATAATTAGGACAAACAAACCACGGCTAGACTCCCTCTGTCCAGACCTGGACCTGGACGGTAATTCAGGAGTGAAGAGGAAGCGTCATTCTGAGCTTGATGCGTCAAACTATTTCAAGTTTCCTACTGCGTTCCTACTGTCTACCACCTTTCGTACGTACTTCGGTTTGAGAACTGTCTGAGCTGTAGTTCAGTAGTAGACACTAGTACTCACCTGTCTGGCTTGCGAACCGTGTAGTAGGAGAGCGACTGATGATCGGTACGAGCTCTCGGTGGCTTTTTATGCGCGAGCCGTCATCCTTCCACTGACGGCCGAGCATTGACGAGTGTCGTCCCCTTCTCCCCACCCCCCACACCACCCCCCCTACCCGCCCTCCTTCCCACCGACACTCTTTCCACTCTTCCCCCCCCCCGCTCCCCACTTCTAAACGACGCTAGAGAACGCTAGAGAGACGCTGCTCAACAAGAGACGCTCTTCAACAAGAGACGCTCTCTCAGCGACGCTTGTCTGCTTTGAGACAGCGGCGACGGATACTTCGTCGTCGTCTTCCCCTCCTCCTCCTCATCATCATCATCATCATCGTCGTCTTCTTCCTCATCCTCAGCATGGTTCTTGGTCGCCGCCGCTGTTGCTGCTGGTGGCCGCGGCGACGGAATCGCAGCAGCAGCACTTTTAGCAGTCCTCTCCACGCTGGATCGCCATCACTGGAGTGGTCTCGGCGGACGCCGCTACTGCGGCCGCCGCGTCCCATATCTACCTAGCTAACTGTTTATCTACCTGCCTATTTACCTGACTATCTACATATCTGTTTACCTATTTCTCTACCTATCTATTTACCTATTATCTACCTACCTATTTACCTATTTATCTACCTATCTACACAAACACTCACCCATCTAGCTTGCTGGTACTGGTGGCTGTGCGGCGGGGCGGTGGTCGGCGGGCGATCTTTCGGTCGGCACCGTACACCGAACCGGGGGTAGCTAGCTGTCTATGATATTTGGCGGCATGACGCCACCCGTCGGTGACGGCAGTCCGTTGAGCGCCGCGGTCGCCAATCAGCCAACCAGACAACCAAGCCAACCGACCCACAGACAGACAGACCAACTGACCGACCGATTGAGGGATGCCACCACCGTCTCGACGAGGCGACTCAAAGGCGATCGAACGAAATCAACAGATCGAGGATCGGGCCAGATGTAGTCAGACTACTACTACTGGGTAGCTAACTCGCTACCTTCTGATCGTCGAGCTGCTTCGCGGTGCGCGGCTGCACTTGCTCAGGCGGTCGCGATGGTCGCGTTGACCGCGTTGGTGGTGGCGGTGGCAGCGGCGGTCACAGACGGGGCGTCGCCGCCCGCCACAGACGAACTTCTCATCTGCTGAGCCAGCCAGCCATACAGCTAGCTACTAGGGGAGACGCTCCACAACAAGGGCAGTACTCAGACCATCCGACAACTAGCAGACAGATCAACCGCCAGAAATAGACATCAAACAAAAACATCAAATAATGCTCTGGCTGGCCTTGACGTCGAGCTTCGAAAGCATCATTTGAAAATAGAGATTGAATACACGCCATATATATATATATATATATATATATATTTGTATATATATATATATATTTATAGGTAGGTAGTTTTTATGTACGTTATGAATAACATCCGTGTGCATTTACATGAAGAAAATGCTGAATGAAGAAAGGTGCACAAAAAGCTCAATGAACTGATGCTCGTTAGCATGCGTTTTAATATGCCAAGCGATACCTGAAGTGGTAAAAAGTGTCTCCAAACACGAGCAAATCGGCAAATCAGGAAATCAGATATGTTATGACGCGAGTTGCAAGGCACCCACGTTACTACGCGATTAGCAAGCATTGTAGAAAACAATTTCTACTAATCAAATTAGAGCAAAAAAAAATCAAAAGGCAATTGTATTGTATAAAAACAATCTCTAATTATACATTTTGTGGTGCGTTTTAGTCGTTTTCGATATTCGAACACGTTTTTTTCTATTTAAACTATATAATAACGATAAAAGCATATAAAAAAGATAAAAGTAAACTGCATAATAAGGGTAAAAGTGAGACACTGCTAAGAAAATGTAATTAGATAATTACCTTATTTTTGGAAATGTAAAGCACCCGGATAATATTGTGGTTGATACGACAAGTCTTTACGTACCCGTGGAAATAGATTATCATTAACACAATTCTTGAATACATTGGGGTGCAGTATCGGCTATATAACCAAATCGCAACGGTTCCATCGGGAAAGTCTTTACCTGGCTCAATAGGTTTAGGAACATGAATTTACAATTCATCCAATTACATCCGAGCGGCAAGCCACAAGTCGACATTGTAAACGCAATTTATCGAACTGCCAAACATTGATATACTTCCGATGGTAGTACTACTACAAACACGACATAACAACAATAGTAATAAAAATATTAGGTTATAGTACTATACGAACGACCAAAGTTGTTAATCGTGTCATCGCCGTGACCTAAACATGATCCTGTACTGTGAAAAATGACTTTACTAATATTTCTTCGACATTAGCGGTAAGCTTAACGATGAGATTTAAACACCGAGTCAAGTCCACAGATCCTATGGCTTCACTACGCCGAACGTTGTTAGATAAGAGTGGAGGTCGTCATAGCATTGTTATCGAGGGGTACAATGCCGTCAAGCAAAGGGACAGCTGATATTATTTTACCTCTAATTTATCGACGTTGCCGCGTGCTGTTTTTGCTCGTGGTCTTGCTTTGTCCCCCGGCAACGAGGGGAAGAAAGGGATACAGAAGGACAGAAAGACGGCGACATCGAAGATCGTGGCTCGGACTGTTGACATGTTGTTGTTAGATCTGTCTTTATTCGACCATTCTAATACGAGCCTGTCGACAGAGAAGACGCATAGAAGTGACTGACAGCCGAGCACCTCAATTATGGCCATCCAGAGCTTTACTGACATGAATGTTTCCTTCTTGGACAACAACAAAGTGTATTAAGTGAGAGAGTGAAATACAATTGCGAGCTGCTATGAAATAATGGCTGCTATGAAATGAACGGGGCTCAATCCGACGCTTACACCATCATAATGTATTGCTAGTCCGATACATATATATATATATATATATATATATATATATATATATATATATATATATCGATATATATATATCTATATATATATCTATATATATATATGTATATGAATCTTCTAATAATGCAGGTTTTAATATGGCCGCTTCAATCAAAATTATCACTTAAATATTAGGCAAACACATCTTGCTTACTATCGAGTACATTTCCAGCTAATGTGCACGTCTTGAATGTGGTGTCTATTAAAGGACATTCTAATTGCTGTGATGGCAGCATACATTTTCAAAAAGGGAAAACAGTGAAATGCAGGTCGTTTATTTCCACGTTCTGCAAACTGTGTGAGATCCGAGGGTACATTTTGTGTTTAATGATGTCCAAATGCTATGCGTGTTTTCAGCAGGACGGCGCACCCGCTTACACTAGTCTCTTAGTGCATGGGTGGCTGACAGTACAATACGCGCATGCTCAGAATCAAACAGTCGTCGTCATCTAGCAGTATAATTTTCCATTGCACCCTGAATTACTATGTTCCGGGCATTATTAAACGAGATTCGAGAACGCACTAAACAAATTCGCTCGTTAGGAATGTACCTACCGGACGTGTAAAATGTAATTCAAAAATTTAGTTTATTTGGACAGAGCACTTGAACAAAGCGACATCAATTATTTTCGATATATATATATATATAGCGCGAGAGAGATTTCCGTAATTATCATGGAGGTATTTACTAAGAGCCAAAGGTACGACGTCACTTTCCACCACTGTTGTCAAATTAACAAAAAAAAAAGCGGCGGAAAAAGCGCTGCTGAATCAAGGGGGGGGGAATCTGTCTTGACCACTAAGTTTAAAGCAAAGGACGCTTTCGATAGTTAATGAGGAAAAACTAGCGGTCGCCTGAAGACCTGAAAAAGGCTGTATACCGTACGTCCTGTAATATACCCACTCCTCAGATGTGCATAGCGTTCATAACGGATATTGTGGCTATGAATGCAAGAAACCCGATTAATTGCGACAAGTGCTTAAGGCTTGGTCATGTTGCCGCAAGCTGCCGTAGCAATCAGCATGCAAACAGTGCGGCAGGTTGTGGCAAACTGCACAAACGCCGCCAAATACGTCAACTGTAAGAGTCCACACAGATATTTCTTTCATGTTCACTTAGAGCATACAAAGTTGAAAACTTCGCATGCTCTAAGTAGAAAAAAAGCTCTTATAGAGTGCAGGCTTATGCAGCAGGTTGTTTTGTCCAACTCTTGCTCTAACATTCAGGACAGCCGTCGCCAATCTCGGCTGCTCCAAGGTGTGCCTCTGAAGTTTGGTCATTGAGACGTCGCCAGGCGAAGAGAGCGGCAAAACCGGCTTGAAGACATTCTTAGATGCAACTTCCCAGCACTTAGCAGTCATAAAGAGCTCTACGCATTTTAGTTGTTTTTTGTCTTTAGTGTGGTCTGTGGGTGCCTTCAACTACCGTTGTTTAAACATACATATGTCGATTCGCTTAGAAGTCTAGACTTGAAGAAATCTTGAAGTCTTGTGACTGCGAAGCTTGAGGTCTTGTGACTGTGAACTTTCGTTTTGTGGACAGCTATTCACACCTATGTATATTAATGCCGGCACTGAAATGCTAAAAAATCACGGCAGCTGAGAACCTAGAGAGTTTTTCATCGAGGAAATCCGGCAAAAGGGTGGTTAGCGAAACATGGCTAAAAAAAAATTGAATGCATTTTCAGTAGAGAACTTCGACTTCTTGGTGTCAAACGGTATCTTAGTGGCGAAGTTGGCATCTTCATACGCTTGACGTGCTTGTTTGCCCTCATTCAAGACGAGCTGTCTCGGTGGCAGTGTACAAGTGGTCCATACAAAAGAAACACTGAGCTTGTTCATATAAAAGAAACACTGAACAATTAATGACCCGTCTCCTTTTAACTACACATAATTATTTTCCAGCAGGGAGTTGTATCATATTATTGATCGTGTCACCCGACTATTATCGAGTACATGTATTGACCACGTTGCTTTGGAAAATTGCTCGAAGTTCTCTTCTATCTAGCGTTTTTAACTGTATTATTTAGAATAGTTTCCAGTAATCCCTCAGTTTTTACACAAATCCGAAGTTCGCCATTCCGTGCCTTAAAAGTCCCCACAACTATTTTGGGTTCACGCTTTCCCTTCTCCAGGATGACTGGCTTAGATAGCCTGCCAAAAACGTATTTGCTCATTTTTCCAGACTTATGTCAATAAAGTATATATCATTGGCACAGAAATGATAACTCCCGTCGATATATTGAACTTGCGCACTTAACAAATATTTCTAGTCTTTGAAATATTGAGAGTGAGAATCTAAGCAAGCACACTGCACTTGCTGACAATACTGCGCTTCTCTTTCGGCTCACGTCTTACGATATTGACTTCGAGCTACCACACTGCTTTTCGCGAGCGGAACCAGTCGTAAATGTTTGATAAAAGTCCCCACTTAGGGGTCCGACTATATTTTACAAAACTCTATTCTCACTATTATGCTACGGAATTTTTATCTGGAGAGATGGATATGAGCTAATTCATTGCATGGCCAAGTTAATTCCGAATGAAGCGCAGAGAGCCAGACCTCCCCCTCAGCCGTTCGTCAGACGACCTCGATAATTAGTTAGGGATCTCTACCTGGCATACAAGCTTCTCCACATTGACTTGTTTTATACGCTTCAGGTTGCAATCCTAGATTTTAACAATGCTTGTTGATTATCCTCTCCTCTAATTTCCAGGTGCAACGCCGCGTCGTGCCACAACATTCGGAGTGCCTCTAGTCAATACAAAATCTAGATATTTCTGGCGTCTGGTGTCTCTCATGCAGATCATCTGGAAAAGCATTCCTCACGATGCTCGCGGGACCACCTCCCCAAAGCACTTTATCTGCGAAGTCAGGATGGCTCTATGACCCGTTTACGCATCACCACTAAAGCGCATACTTTGTTCTCGCTTAGAATTTCTGGTTTAGAAAAAAAAAGGACTGTAACTACGAACATAATGTGGTATGGCGTGTAGTCTAACTTATAATTTGTCGTAAACTTGTAAAGGTAAAATCTGTTTAGACTGTTAGGGTAGGTCAAAGTTTACAATCGTACTGTGTTGTTTGTGGGTTTATGTCTACAGTCTGGGCTCTTTGCGTTGTAAAATGCAGTTCCGTCAATAACCCTCGTTTAGAATCTTGTATATATATATTATATATATGTATATATATATACATATATAGATGATGAGGTACAAACACGACAACGTCTTAGTGCGGGTCGCGCACCACGCATCAACAAGACGGCGACTGCAGCGATGGTAGTGACTGTGGCTAGTGGAGATTGTGATGGACGAAAACAACAACAACGACGACGACGTGGTCGGGTGGCGTCGCTGTCTCATCATCAGAGAGCCATCGCTCTGCCTAACCATGAATACATTCAAGCACAAATTCGTTGAACCGGCGATGATTGGCGCGAGAATGAGCTATTGCTTTTCGGAGAACACCCGTCCTTCTGGTCGTTGTCGTTGTCGTCTGCGTCGATTTAATTGTTGTTGTTGTTGTTGTTCTCATGGTTGTAATGTTGTCGTTGCTGTTGTTGTCGTTGCTGTCCATTCTATCTATCTGGCCGTCATCGCAGAAACTGGCCCATCTCTGAGAAATTGAGAAGAGGTGATGCAGAGTCGGAACAAGAGTGTGTCAGAAGAGAGAGAGAGAGATAGGTATAGGATCACCTCACAGCTCATAGGTGTGCCGAACACATCACCGAACACCGTCATCTAAACGAAACCCATGTGATCACGCCTTGAGCCGGAATTGATTTTAAAAAAGCCCTGGCACAATAGCGTTAAAGATCAACCTTAGAATAAAACGTTATGTTAGTAGAAAGCCAGCTAATATTGTTTTCGCACCAGGATTCTTGTGGTGGCAGCTCGCTTAGCGCTAACGTACCGTTCGAACGGGGCGTTGCCATGGCAACCACGGTTAGCAAACATCGCTAGTTCGAGCCCTGGCCGTGCTGGTTGAATTTGCTGGACGTGGTTGTCATTGCCTTGCTGCTACATACCTCTGCTGGAGAAAGCCTATATAATTCCAGCACGAGAACGCGATGACGATAGATGCATTTAGACGATATCGAGACACAGGCAACTTAGCCCATTACGAGCGTCTGAAATGTGCTTGTCAAAGCGTTAAAAAATATATATATATATATATACACGCAGTAGTGCGTTAAAAGCCCTGGCCTTTAGGTATGGTGGGAAGTTATTTCCATTTCACTATGTAAATCAGTTCGTCTAGTAAGATTGGCGGAACGGGCGCAGAGGACATGGCCGGTACAAAATGTCGTCGTGAGTCGCGGATTCAATTCTGACGACGCAATTCCGATGCATGTTAAGTAGACGCTGTTGATCTGCTCTATGTGTAACCCAGTAGTTCAAAATAAATGTAAGCCGATAATAATTACCTGCTCAGTGTTGCCGGGAGTAGTCCCGTTCGGATCCAGGTGCCAAAAATAGCGGGATTTTTATCAAAGACACAGTGATCATTTGTGAAATTGTCTGCAAGGCTATTCTAGATTCGTTGATCATGACCAGGCTGTAAATTGAGAGAAAAGGTCGGCAGTTCCAATACATACAAAAGTGGGTGTAAGCCATCGGCGGTAACTGCGCTGTACACAAAAGTCTACGCAGAAGCTCAAAAAAATAAAGCTGTACAAAAAACTATCTACACGTCTTTTCGACGCAGAGATTATATACGACGTTTCAACACTGATCCCAACAGGACTAAACGTTAACCCAACCGCAGGTAAAACAAAATTCTACGCCGAAGTGGTGCGACCAGCTATGTCACAGGGTGTAACTCCAACCGTTGCCCAAATAATCGCACGTAATGATAAAGCAAAACAGAGATCTTATGAGGAACGAACAAATCCTCTTAAACAGAACAAGTCAAAAGTTCTTCGGGTCTACAACTTGTGACAGATCTGGAGGTCCATTGAACCGCTGCTGTCCACATGGCTAAAAACCGAATCCCGTCGTCAAATGTGTGGTCTAGAGTATCTAGATTCCTCTCCCAGACAAACGTTTTTAATATCTGCTGTGGTATCGCCTCCTGCCGCTCTTAAAATGTTTGCTGAACCGAGCCTAGGGCAAAATCTAGTCCAAATGACCAGTCAGCCTCACAGAGCCTGCGAGCTCACACAACTCAACTATACTTCTAGCTTCCGTACGCAGCCGATTAACAGAAACTAATAGGCCAATACTAGCCGATATCTCTCTCGATCCCTTTTCCAATCCAGAATACCATGTTAACACTCGATTGCACGCTCGCACGAATCTAAGAGTTGCGGGAGAGTGCCTTGAAGCGCAAGTGCAACCTGCACGGCAGCCTATGCTAAGACATAAGGTAATTCAAATTTCAGGCTGGATCACTACAGTTGAAGAAGTACTTTGACTCTACTACATTTATGCTGCTTCTATCCTGACAAAAAGTTTCAGAAGTAAATCTTGGCAGAGTTCTAACAGGAGATCTTAGAAAATTGTTTGCTTACCACTACACCCCGACATGTGGAATCAAAGCTAACGTAGCGCACAAAATTAACAGAGTGATCCGCTGGATCCGGTCCCACTTAGCGGCAGATTTAATTTAAGCCATACAATTAGAAGAATAAGAAAGTTTAGCGTTAAATGCATTCAAATGTGAGGTCCTTACTGATCGAGTTTAGCTCCCTCGCAAAGTCACTGGTTGAGGATTCTACGTGGTCAGAATTAAGAACGACACAACTAAATCAGGTTATGCCATCAGATGCGTACTTGACATGGGTTCTCTCCAGAAGAATGTCCCAATAAGCGTGCGCCAACTAAATACGAACGCAGAAAATTGACTAGAAAAGTTCTACAAACCCCCGAACAACCACGAGACCTTCTTAGCGCCACAAGATCCCTTTCGCGGAGGTTGGCTCAAAGTCCTGTCCCCGCCTCAGCTTGTCACCATGCTGGATCCTAATTTCATCTGGCATTCCTGTTGAGGATGGGTGCCGTGGTTCACGAGCCATTCTTATGCAAACTAAAGCCGTAGTTCTAATGGTCTGCACTTGCTGAGCTGTCTTAAGGGGCTCGGTGGGCTCCCCAGACATGCAGCCCTCAACAGCGTGATGCAGAGAGCTCTCAGAAGAACCAGTATATTATATACACCCCTAGCACGAGACTTGGCTGCCGTTAAAACGAATATCTGATGGAGTAACTATCTCTTTTCGGGGTATATGAAAAAGACTTAGTATGGTACGTGACGGTCTTTGGCACGCATCGCGGATCCTACTTACATTGCAGTTCAATCGAACCAGACAGACAGCGGAGCATGCAGAGACCGTGAACATATTTTGAGATGACTTGGAGATTAATTTTCTTATTTATCGCAATAGAGACCCCGGAAATCATTCGTAAAGAAAATGACTTGTTCCTTAAAAACTTAGCAAAACGCATTCAAGAGATCACAGGAGGTCGTGCGTGTCACAGATTCTGAGTCAGATGCTCTTTTTGGCCGTCTGTAGAGGACGCGACTTCCATGGCCTGAGCTAATAGACAATGAAGGTCAATCATATACTATAATAATTGTACTAATTAAATGAGAACAATGATGAATATTATTTTTTATTATTGGCACCTTTATTATATGTTTAATTATCCAAAGAACGCGGCATTGTATGCACAAACTGTTATGCAGAACAAAAGTGTCTCATCCTCGACGACGTGGATCACTAAAATAATTTCTTTATAAGGTAAGATAGAGAATATGACATAAGGATTACCATTTTCTAAATGTCTGCAACATGCTCATAAAATATGTTTCAATTCCATGCCAGGTCATATCTCTCGCAAGTTGTTGCATACAACATTGTACGGATCTCTAAATCAAGTTAGAAGAATATTTGCAATAAGTGACACCAACATTGTTGGATATCGTCGAAAGTTCATTTAGTATACCGGCGGCAAAACTCATACGTATATATATATTTTTTAACAATTTACTACGCTCTAAACTAAGGGTCAAACGAAGAAGTCTACGAAACACTAAACTTGAACTTTGGCCCTGCCAAAAAGGCCAAATGTATCTTTATGGTCTTGCACGTATAGCCACAATACTAGGATAAATGTTTCCTGCTACAGACAGAATCACTTTAGCGTCTGGTAACGTCGGTAGTCCTACCGAAAGTTGACACAATTCAGTTGTAAGGAAAACGGAAAATTTAGGTTTATAAATATTATACCTATATCATGGTAGAATGTATGCACTAGTAGCTTGGAATATGATTATTTCCATTATAATATCTGCACGGGCTAATCGGAGAAGCATTCATATTCCGAAGATCACCTGAATTACGTGTAAGGATATGCATCCTATGTGTTTGGTATAACGAAGAAAACGTTGCTTTAATTACTGGTTCACACAATAATACGACTTGATTTATGATGGAAACTAGTTCAGTCTATCCTACTCTCTCGAATATTCAGTTGTCCATATTTTGAGCTTTGTGTTATTTTAAGAATCAGCTAAAGAATTCCGAGCTTTTAAATTTTGAATATCAGTATGTCATGTATTTTTAATAATATTTTTGCTTCTCTGTTCGAGCGCATTGCTACGATTGTGCAACTCTGTTCTTTCTAGTGGCTTCTCGCATGACTGGCATTGATTCCAAGGTCGCCTTCGTGTCTCGCATTGCGTTGTGTTACTGTCTGCTGAGTGTGGCCGCTGTGCAGACGGCGAAGACTCACCTAATTGCTCCGTTACTTCCTTGGTTGTTACAAGCCAAGCCACCGCCGCCTATTGGATGAACCTCTTTCTATAATATTTATTGCTGTCGTGACGCTGTTGTAATGGTTGTGCCATCGATCGCCAAATCGACGACAAGCAATTTCGCGAGATGTCGCCGAGATGAGAGCCGACAAGCTGACAGATTCGACTCCAATAACTGTGGACGCTACCGACAGGGAAAGCGACTGTCACCAGGCTAACGCAATAATTGTATTCGCTACTAATTAGGTTAGTTCGT
>QVRM01002020.1:265000-564986 GCA_003439945.1 Dermanyssus gallinae | reverse complement strand
ATTATATATATATATATATATATATAAGGTTTTCCCCTGGGCAGATTTTGAGAGCGACATAAGAAATTGTAGAACTCGTTAAAGCAATTAGAGTTAAAGCTCGATTAAGCATTTTCCAACACAACATAGTCTCTTAGAACCCTCATTTCAGAGTGAGAGTGATATTACTAAAATCCGTAACACGGGTGTTGATGCTCGACGTAGGAGCACACAATGTGCAATTGCGAGACAACCAGTCATCCTGTACAGAAACAGCACATCGTCATGTTCATGAGAAAATTCTGTTTCTTTTAATAATAATTTGCGACATGATCGTTTAGAAGAAAATTTGCAAATAATTAACTTCTGTTATTAGCTTTCTCGCCTATAATGCCTAAAATTATAACCATAGAAAGCAGCACGGTGAGCTGCGTAAAAACTTAGTACGCCAACTTAACTACCGCACACAGGCGCTATTTAGCGGACTAGCCTCCAATCGAAACAGACTAATAAAGAACCGCCCCAATCAGTAGCAAAGCCTAAGCAAGAAGCACTTCCAAACGAAGCTGTGGGCACTCAGAACAGGCTAAATCTGCCTCCCTTCAGGGGAAAGCTAGTTACTTTTTTCCTTGAGGCTAAGAAAAGATCTCGGGCGCCTACTAGTCCTGAGCGGGAAAACAATACGCAAACTCCATGCAAAGGGGGAATGAATAGCCTGCGCACACCTATACTGTAACCAGCATTAGCAAAGCAAGTATCCTAAGTCTCAAGGCTCCAACAGGACCTTTATTGCTAATGCAGAGGTCCGACAAGACGATCCAGAAACTCTCGCCATGATTGCAGAACTAAAAAGTATTGCCCTACCTTAAAGAAGGGTACCGCGAGCAGGTCTCGAACATAAGTTACCTACGAATTCAAAGTAGTCGTAATTTTTCTAACATATATCGAGAATTCTGGATAACAAAATAAAATGTGCCAAATATGGCATTATGAATCACACAGCACTTACGTGCTGTGTGATAATGCGACAAGAGCTAATGCTAAGTATACTTAACTGGAATACGCACAGATATATTACGTCACGTTTTGACAAACAAGAAGATATCCACAAGAAAGCGAAGCTATTAGTGAGCTTGCTGTTACCAGCGACTATTCCGAGAAGCTTCGTAGGTTAAACTCTATGCATCAGTTTAGCCATGCACCAGGTAATTTGCTTATCTGCTGTATGCGCGCGCAATGAATTTAGGCTGCATAGATACGTGTAATAGACGTGTGCATTGACATTGCTATCGTTGTTCGAAGCCGATAGTTTGAAGCTATATCCGAAGCGCGAGCTCCTGCTTCTCACCGCACGAAGCAGTGACAGTGGAGCTTAAAACTAAAGGCGAGAGAGACTAGTGTCAGCAGAATGGTCAGCATGGTTGGCCCGAGTATAATGTGAGCGCCGCGGTAGCCTTCAATAAACAGCGGCAAGCTCTTCGATTTAAGGTTATTCGACCTCTTCGTAGCTTCCAGCGCGGTTTCGTACGACCAGCGTTCCAGCGTAACCTCCACCATGGATGCTAGTAGACGCTTACAGCGGCTCAACCGGACGGAATAGTCGAGCCCGGTGGCGTGGTGCATTCGCCTGCGCCTCCTCGCGACCGGAGGAGACACATAGGTGCGCGGCTCCGAGCCCCCACCGTTGCACATTTGTATTTGGGGGGGGGGGGTTCGTCTATGAAGCAATGCAAATTAATATGAAGCAATTTCGGGCTTACTCCTGCCAAGACTTAACGTCCCGTGGACGTTAAGTCTTGGCAGGGGTAAGCCCGAAAAGTATATATACCGAATGGAATAGGGGAAGCAGAGGACGGAGACGAATATACGTAATCGTCAATATCGGCCAGTATGAAAGTACAGTTTAGGCTAACTAAAACAGCAGATTTAGTAGTTGGGTCAGTAACTATGCATATGTTTTAGGAAATATACTGTTCTGCATAATGCTTATGGGGGACTCTACGACGCGTGTCTTTGCGGGCACGCAAAAACAAAAGGGAAGTCATTCATTAATTAACGAATTTTGCCGCTGTTAATAGCAATGTATTTCTCTCCTTCTCTCTCTTCATATATATATATGGCGATGTTAATATCTGTACGTTGCTCAATAGATTTATCCGTGTCTTGATTTTGTAGCAGTTATTTACTTGATCGCCTCGTAGGAAGTCGATCGGAGCCCCCCCTCCCGGTGCCGTGCAGCGTAACGTGGGCTTTATCGCTCTGTTTTTCGGAGGGCGTACTGGCTCTAAAGGCTTTCGCTTGTTCAAGCCGAGCGTGGCCGCCTCGATAGCATCCGCCAGCCCGAACGCGACGCTCATTAATCATAGCGTCTGAAGGCGCAAGTTTGACTTCGGACGGAATCGACACTTGGGTTGGGGTGTAAGGGGTGGCCGGGTGAGGGGTGAGGGGTAAGGGGTGGCAGTGGCTACGTTCTCTGTACGTAGCTGCTGAGCGCTTCAAGTTGCACTACCAGATGCAACAGACGCCAACAACAATAACAATAAACATTGCCATGCCCAACAGCATCATCATCATCATCATTACCACCATCACCACCACCACCACCACCACCACCATCAACATCATCATAGAAACGCTTTTGTCCTGAGCGGTTGTCCATAGCGAACGATTGTGCTCTAAACTAATATTGATTGTTGCAGCTACTTGAACGAGCCTTGAACGACAGACAGGTCGACAAGGAGCCAAGGCAAGCCGACTGGTCGGAAGCGCAAGTGGGATAGTAGATGGAACAGCTATTTCTATCTCTTTGATGAATGGTTCGCAACGACTCGAACCAATCAGCACATCGTACACATACAAAAAGTCGCGTAGCAGTAGTAGTAGTAGTAGTTGTAGTTGCTGTTGTTGTTGTTGTTTTTGTTGTTGTTATTGTTGTTGTTGTTGTTATTGTTGTCTACGTCAGTGCAGTCGCTGCCTTCGAAGCAGCTTGTTCGCTTCAACGGCAAAACAAAGCGGGGCCTCCTAATTCATTTCGGCATTGATGACGATGTTCTTTAAATGCGTAGCTCCTTTGACATAATTGCAATGATCTATCGACTGGCGCTATCGTAAGCTCGTATGCAATGCGCGTGACAAGGCACAGCGAGAGATCGTCTGTTACGTGATTCACGTAACGTAGTCCGGCAACAATCCTGATCTCTCGCTAAAAATATATTTTCTCTCTTTTTTTTTCATGCTTTTAAGGATAATTACTGGTTTAACTGATTTACTGGATCTTAAACATCAAAAAAGCCCAGCATCAACGCTCTAGCTTGTTGTTTCAATTACTGCAGCTTTGCGAAGCCTAATTTGTTATTTGCTCACACACACACATATATATATATATATATATATATATATATATATATATATATATATATATATATATATATATATATATATATATATATATATATATATATATATATATATATATATATATATATATATATATATATATATATTTAAACAAATGGCAAATTACGCTTTGCAAAGCAACGGTACTGCTAGCAAGCTTAAAGCTAGTACCTCCAGGTGCTCGTCTTGTTTTGACGCTGTATTTATAAGAGAAAAATGTAACAACATGCTCTTAGGGAACAGTAAGTGAGACTTAGTCACTATATGGCACGTCGGCTAAAGATCCTATGGGCTCAAGTTCTCAAGCTACCGAGAGACAGCTACTGTTTTTGCAAAGTAGCGTTACAGGAATGCAGCAATGTGAACCTAAAAAAGTCTCCCTAATTCGGGTTTTTCTTTATTCCAACGTTATCCGATCTAAATACGGGTAGGTAGTATAACAACGTTGGCTTGTAACGTGAGCCATTTTTCCGCATGCGCCAGGAACTATTGATTATTGTGTAGGCTCGCAACGAACGTCAACACGGTTCGTTTTTACGCGAATTCAATATACATAGTGGACTCGGAAGCAAAGCAATGCGAGCCTAGGAGTCTGTTCAGGTCTGTCATGTCAGAGTCCATAAGTCGTCTGTGTTCGTTACAGAATGTGGCAACCTTGGGCCTTCTTCTCATTGTGTGGATAGTGCCGGACACCGGACGCTCACTCATTCATACTCCCAGACTGCTAGACGACAAAGTCACTGTGTATGTTTACGCTATATGTATATATATATATATGCAGTGGTGACGTATTGCTGATCCGGTTACCGCCGCAGCTGGACGGCGAACCATGACGACCGTTGTGAGCTGGCGAAATTCTACGTGTAAGCAAATTGGAAAAGGGGAGATCTGCACATTTGCGGTACCAGCAGCTGCTGCTGTGTTTGACGACAACAACAACAACAACGTCATCACTGGGGGGAGGTGGAGGGGTCCCATCGGAAGAAGCGGGCCTGGCAGCGAGCGACTAGCATGTCGCTGAGACTGTTGCTAGCATACGCCTCCTGTATCGACGTACAACACATATACATACACGTGTGTCTGCAACTTAAATCGCCCGCCACCGTCGTCTTCGTCGTCAGGCGTAAGCACACTAATCCATTCATCTGACATCCATTCATTCACCCGACAACGCGCAACAGGTAAGTAACATCTTATCGGGCTGACAGGGATCAGCCGGTCGAACAGTTAGGGTAACTTTGGGCAGCAAACGCCTTCCACGACGGCCTCGGCCGGTTAGCACTGAGCTCGGTCTCCTAAATGCTTTCGACAGTTGCGCAGGGACGCCCCCGGAGCGCACCGGTAAGGCCCGATGGCGTTTTCCCCGACCGTTCGAGATAGAAACTGACCGTGACCATTATTTTTGATATATATATATATATATATATATATATATATATATATATATATATATATATATATATATATATATATATATATGGCCTTCTCGACTCTCTTGGCCACTTTACCCAGCAATTTTCCAACTTTTGAATTATTTCAGAACAGTAGAATGTCTTTAAACCACGCATACACGGCGGCGTAAATCTATTCATCGTAGAAACATTTCCTTTACTAGAGCCGTACTTGAGGTCTGGTTAAAGGAAAAGTTACAAGGGACTGAATAGCATGGGAATGGGGTAGATGGGGCGTTCGTTTAACCATGATTTTAATTCATGCAATGTTGTCCCCGTAACTGTAGAAGTGTAAGCTGTAGCGTTGTTATAGTAAAATATTACTTTCACACCAATATCGACTGTTTCGTTTGCATCATCGCTGCACAGATTGCTGTTTCGACCCGGCTGTATGATGGTACATACAAGGCTTGTCCAGAATTGCGAATCAAGTCCAGACTGCTGCCAAAAATTATTTGGTTTTTTAACGATTATTAGCTGCCGTAGCCCCACTCTGTGGTCATTGCAGTGTTTCGTGCAGCATATTATGGACCCCATTTACTAAAAAGCCCACCATTTCGGCTATTTTGCTCACTTTCATTGGGCAACGTATTTAATAGCGATACATTGGATGTGTCAACCGTTTTGGGTGTAGTGACCTAAAAAGAACGTCCGGAGAAACGCTTCATCTTTAGTTGATGCCCAGCCACGTCAGAATTTTATAATCCAAAAGTAAATGGTCGCTATATATGTAATAGTTTAAAGATAATTTCTTTTGGATAAAAATATTACTGGGGCGTCATCTTTCGGAAGTTCTGTATACTTAGCGAGTGACTCACGTATATACACACGTATACGTAGGGATCTAGGAAGTTAGGAAGCGCATTTTCTCGCGAATTGGACAGTGAGTTCAAAATCGAATCCACTGGCGGATAGGGTCATCTTTGTTGGTGTCCGGCTGGAACCTTCGATTCTCCTACAGACAACTGTGTTAGAAAGTGATAAGCGCAAGCATGTCGGGACACAATAGTCGTACCCAAAAATCGGACTGCGTGCTGTCCTTTGTACAACTTCCCACCGGGCTGAGAACACTAAGGCTTTCTTTACTGCATCTGGGGTCACGCAGGAAAAGCACGAGGATTGCTCATCTTATTTGACACAGTACGATTTCTTCCCTTTTACGAAAATTAAAAATAAATATTGGAGAGAAAGACAATCGGACTTACGCGAATCGGTACTTGAAGCTATTGTGGTGGAGCTGGAACACATCGAAAAACGCACAGATTTACGACCTTAATGGATATATAGGATTTGGTAGAAATTACGTACATACATATGTTTAAAATAATGATTAATATTAACAAGTATTAAAACATTCATAAATACACGATAATATCATCGTATTTATTTCACTTACACTGAGCATGCATACAGCATAAAAGTTCACACTATTGTCAGCGGTTGTCGATACGTCATTCGAGAAAGACAGTGCTGTGACGTCTTCGTAAAAAGCCAGCCAGGCAGGCAGACGCATAATACGTCGTGCACGCTTGAGAGCACAGTGGACATATGCACTCTCCGTGCACTCCCCATGGAAGTTTGTATTCAAGTAGACCAGGTGATGACAGTTATGAACTATGTAAATGTATAATAAGTCGTCAACTCGTTCCGGTGTCTGGGGCTTCGGCTCTATTATACTGGGACGACTTTTACTGCGCACATCATCGATACAGTGCGTACAGTCTTTGTCTCTCTTCATGGAGAGGTAAGCGACGTCCGGCGACTGTCCGTCCCGATGGCAGTGGCACTCTTTATTCTAAAGGTTATTCCAAAGGCAATGTATGATCTTGAGAGAGTTTGGGGACTCACTCGGGTTAACTTTGGTTTCCTTGAAAGGTGTTCCACAATGAATATGAAGCGAGAACTTTGCTTATCTATGCGACTAAGGAGTCGCTTTGTGTACCAAATGTCAGGCTGTGCACTGGCTGTGGGAATAAGTCACTAGATGTTGAAGATGCTGCGTGCAGTACCACTTAAAGCGTTTGTCTCGGAATGGCAATATAAAGTTTAACAAGTCCGACGTAAAGTTGGAGATTTGAATATTCTAGGTGCCTCTCACCTCTGGTATAGTCTTGCATGTGACAATCGCCATGCCTATACCCTATAAAATCGAAATTGCAAAAACTTTGCTCGATTCCATTATTATTAGTGTTGGTGAGACAGAAAGTAACTGGCATTTTTACCTTTAAAATCCATCTAAAAATCAACAAGTTAACCGATTTTATTCAGTAAATGTGTTTGTCAGCCACAACCCTTCCCATCACTACACCGGACTGTCAACTCCGAAGGCAAATCATTCTGGTTTATTCATCCCGAGGAGTGTTTCCACGTACGTTTTTACTGCTTCTGGTGAAGTGAATTTGTTTTTTCGTAGATGGTTCTGCAAACATCTTAATAGGTGATGTAGTAGCTCTATAGTTCGGTTGCGGGATATCCAATGAATACGGAGGATGCAGCAAAATTTCTCAATCAAAGCTTGCTATCTTGCGAAGGCTGGATAATGTTATAGGCGGCCTCGCGTTATCTTGGTAGAAAATAACACCCCTTCTACTCACACGACTGTGTCTCTTCTTTTGGAGGGCGGCAACAACTCTGAGAGCTGATGACAGTAGGCACCCGTAGCTCTATTGTTTGATTTCTAGGAGGAAACTCATGGTGGATGATGCTATGCCTATTCCACCAAACGCAGAGCGAAATCTTACGCGAACGGATTAGTCTTTTTCGCGTTTTCTGGGGAGGCCGGTCTGGGGCGTACCAGAATCTTCCACATTGTCGTAAAAGACCCGTTTTTCATCACAGGTAACAATTCGACCCAGGAATGGACACTCATTCTGTCTGGCAAGCCAAGAAAGGCATCTTGCTAGATGCTCCACGTTGTTGCGCTTGCTCCAATCGTGAGGTCTCCATTGGTTCAACTTCGACACAAAGCGAAGGCGAAAGACGATAATTGTGTTTACATACCTCGAAGTCTGCCGTTAATTCACGCGTAATCACTCAGAAAATCTGTTTCACAATTTTGCGCAATCTTTCTCTAGCGTGTTTTTCTTTCGAGCATCTCACATTGTCTGACCACAATAACACATATAACATAATATGCTGTTTTCTTATAACGCGTGGCTTAGAGCCGTAGACCTGTGCCGTAGTTGACATAAATTTGTTCCGGGCACAAACTACAGCACTACTATGCAACTGTCTACTGCACTAAGTCTAGGCAACATATGGCACAACTAAAGTTAAAAACACTGACAAGGTAGGTGACTAATGCCTGACTAGCACAGTGTGGTTTAGTACATGATTACTAACCAGTAACCCGGACGCTACGAAGAAAACGTTGAAGAAGGTCCAGCGGATCGGGGCCCTACGTATCCTTTGGCGGTATCGCGCCATCAGCGCGGCGGCTTTGCTTGTGCTGGCGGAGACAGTTTCCTGGGACCTAAAGTCAGCCGAACGTCAGCGCCTGTGAGTTAACCCAGATAGGGAGTTCGTAAAAGAACGCGAGGTGGAACTCGATTGGTGGCAGAAGGAACGGGATTGCATCCCCGACGGGCAACCGGGAGCGCCCGTGAGAAACCTCATTCCGAACATCCGCCGATAAATGAATCGTCCCGGAAGTCGTCTCACTTACCACCTGACCCGTCCTCACAGGTCACGGCGATTTCCAGGTTTATTTAGCCCGGATGGGGAAGGTTGATACAAAGCAGTGCTTGTGCTGCGACGAGGTGAACCCTCCGGAACATATGGCCTTGCGATGCCCCGCATGGGCCGGTGTAGTTGCTCTTCTGCGTTAAGGATCCCGCAGGTCGGAGGGTCAGCCTAAAGATAATACATATATGTAAGCACTGTCGTCTATATATGCAGGGCTTTAGTGGGTATTGCCGTAATTCTTCGGCTTGACTCTTGTCAGGCGCCAAGACTTGCCTGCGAGACTTGCCGTTAGGTGGCTGAGTCTCACACTGTCTGAGCGTGAGCATGTAAGGGGTTGTAGTGGCACACACCGACGGCTGTCTAGTCATTGTCACCGTTTGTGGCCTTACGCAATCAATTGCCTAAAACAAACAATTTCGGCCCGCCCAGTTACTCAACTTCAACATGCCCCTTGTACGATGTTCTCAGACAGAACTATACTTTAGCCTCTTCATCTTGCTGCCCGAACAGTGCTGGATCATCATCAGATTGTTTTATTGGCATGCTCTTTTACAAGCAATCTGTCACAATATATGTCAAAGTCATATTTCATTAAAAATACCCATCGTTGGAGCATCTGCATTTGTCAAGTGTAATCACAATATTACACATACTTGTAGCACACAAACCTATATGTTTTTTTTTCTTTTTCTGTATACCCATATCATAGCGTAATCGCATCTTGCACAAAGTCAACAATTTACTGATTTAAAACTAAGAACAATTGTTTTCAGCATTTAGGGTTTATTCTACTGTTTTCAGCATTCAGGGTTCATTATATATGTGCTGACAAAGTGTGTTACCTCATAGTTTTCTAATGCCATCATTGTGTATGCCGTGGTTGTTGTTGTTGCTGTTGTTGTTGTTGTTGTTGTTGCTGCTGCTGCTGCTGCTGTTCGCGTTGCTGCGTCGTTCGTTTACGGCGAAAGATTGTCGTGTGCTTTCACCTGACCTGTTTTACGTGTACTGCATGTTGTTGGTCACGTGAACACGAGCACATAGAAGGCACCGTTTTGGCGGCCCGTACAAGCTGGTCTGCAGCCGCTGGGCCCGGCGAGAATTAGAGTAACCCGAGTGAGCTTGTGGGGAGGAATGGAGGGAGAGAGGGCTCGTTAGAGGGCAGTTGCGTAGATCGCATGGAGGACCCGCGGGTCCACCGTCAAGTTAACACTTGCGCAGCGGATATCGTCGGGTGAAAGCGCGACTCCGCAGGGAGTGGACCTCCTTGAGGCGGACATTGGACACAACGCGCGGTGCTGCCGGCTTCGTGGTGATGTGTCCAGCGCCCTGTTCTCAGTCGTCTACGCCACTGAGACCACTGCCCTTCCTGTCGGCTTCCCCGTCTCAATAGTCCAGGTTGGCTTACAGCTACTGGGGCGTGCATACGTTAGGGACGCAATGTTGTCCAAGTCGTGCCGGCTCCGCTACCATCATCTGTGCTGCCCGCAGTGTAATCGACAACCAGCGGTCGCTTGTTGGTAGAAGCAGTGCCAGCAGCAGCACCGATCAAAGCTATACAAATGATATAACGGGCTATTTTTTGCCGGCGAACGGCCGGCCAGCTGGTGACATCTTGCTAGCCTAACGACGCTCCATCTCGCGCCTTTTTGCCGGCTTTGACTCCAAAATGGCTCCCAATGCAGACTACTTGTCGTCACTGTCGAGGGCCAGCCGTGGGGGGTCGGTGTAGATGCTGTCCAGACTCGGAAGTTCCCCGACAGCCCCTCACAGGCGAACTGCTGTCTGAGAGGATTGGCGTTGCTAGTGAAAGTTTTACTTACTATATTGAGAGCACACATCTCGTCAGATCTGAAGATGCGATTTCTCAGAAGAACATATGTGAATATATATGAAACTGGATGAAGCGATAAGGCACATGCGTTTTAATTTAATTATGTTACAGCGCGATTGAACCCGTCGAGACGTGGTCTGAGGAATGAATGGAATAGTCTTGGTTGTTACCTAACGGTCTGTCAGTGCGCCGGTTTGATCCCTGTTATTGATCGGCTTTCTTTTAGCGACATTTATTGAGAATAGGGTATACACCATACCGGTGGGGGTCAGCGGTCATGCTACCACAAATGACTGTTGGTGGAAACCCTAGATGTCTCAACAATCGGTCCCTTTAGAGGCAATATTTCTAGGAACTTACAAATTGGGTTAAAGCTACTATTTTACAAAAATAACCGTGTGAGTGTTTACAAAACGATGTACTTATAGAAAGTATTTCATAATTATTGTAAAGATAGATTGAAAATTGATTGTTTTAAAGGAAAGCACTTCATTTAGGCTTAGTGCGTTTGGCGCTATAGATCTTGATATATTGCCTTTTAAACAGGTCACGTAGGTTAATGTACATCCACTAAAAGCAATAACACCTATAGTCTGTACAATTCGTGAATGCAGTATATCCATGTCACTTAACCATTCCAACACCCTAGAGGTTTTTAAGCATAGTGCAACTCAGATAGAAGTCGTGCAATGTGTCACTGCAGATCACGAGAACGACCTGGGATCGTTCTCGTGATCCGGGAACTCTTTCCCGTATCTGGGGCCTCGGCTCCATTACAGAGGGGTAGGCAACGCCCGGCGACTGTGCGTCCCAACGGCGAAGGCAGTCTTCTATCTCAAGATTGTTTCAATGCTGACGCATAGAGCTGACAGAGTATAGAGACACCTCACTCGGGCAAACTTTGGTTTGCTTGAAAGGTTTTTTACAATGTACATGTACGAGCACTTTGCGCACTTGTCTATGCGAGTAAGAAGCCACTTGGTGTATCTAACATTAGGCTGCTCACCGGTTGTTGGGATAATTCGAACGAAGGACGCCGCGTACAGTAGCATTCGAAAGCTCTATCATGGAATGTAAAAATAAAGTTGAACTAGTCCGACGAGAGGTTGGGGACCTGGTTTGAGTGTCTCTCATCTCTGATCTGGTCACTTCTGGACGATCGCCACGTTCATACGTGAACTCAGACACACAAATCATGGCTATCATCGCCTCCCACGGAAAGCGTCTGTCAGACATCTACGAAGTATCATACGTCTGCCTGACTGGATCTTGCGAAAATATCACTGCACTGCCTTTCTCGAATAGCATGTCGAAAGCTGACAACTGTTTAAGTGTCAATATTATATGCATACTTAATATAAGCGGAAAAAATGTGATGATAAAAAGTTTGGCAATCTGGGAGCTCTCTGTTATATTCTCGGGAACTTTTTGATGATCAGAAGACTATTAAGAACTCTTAATACCACTATTCTAGACGTCTACAGAACACAAACTATTTTTGCTTAGATATTTGTTCACTATCACAGGTATGGATTCAACTAGTGAAATAAATGAAAGAAAAACTGGACAAGGAGACCACTAGTCCATCGCCGTTAAGCTATCGAAATTAAATCAGTAGAAATTTGAAAACAATAATGTATGTGATGGGACTGAGACAGTAGAGGAAACTTTGTCGGAAGAACAACGCAGAGGTGATCTGGACTGTACTCTGGAATTTACGCCACACATTATTCCAATGGGGATGGCGTACAAGTCGGTGTGTTAAACGCAAATATTTTACTTTATTGTGTATCTCGTTTTTTTTCTGGATAATTTTAGATTTACGCATCTTGTAGGACTGAGACCGGATGCAATGGGAAGTACCTAGTAGAATTGCTTAGCGTAGTTTACGAGCAATAGTTAGAAGAATTAGGTATATAGCAACAACGTAACAAAGCAAGCAGAGTAACGATAGGCGCTGATCTACACATACAAATTAACCAGGATTTGAACTTGCCGCCTTCTCGTTACCGAAGCTAAGCCGAACGTTTATTGGCGGATTATGGTTAGAACGCAAAAGGCACACTTTTCTAATTGAATAGAAAAGCGTACTGATTTGGCGGACTGGCAGAACCGTTTTATTGATGCTGTAATGCTACCTTATCGACGACATGCCGCCTCAATTTTATCGCTTGTCAGTGAAGTGCGTTAGTGTGAGATGTACCTCGGTGTTTGTATTCAATTCGTGCGACAGCTTGGTCGCTGCGGCAAGAGTGATACCCCAAGAGAGCTGGCCGCGTAATAGTCTACCTAAGTCTAACGGCGTCTAACGAGAAGAACAACAGTGACCCGCGACGACGCACGCATAGGGGGGTGGAGACGGCAGCCAGCATACCCGAGCTCTACAGCCTCTGGGGAATAGCCCAGCCTGACGCCAAGTCCGGCGCCTCCCCCGCGAACAAGACCGACTAAGGTTCATACGATGACGACGACGACGACAGCTTGGCTTAGCTCAGCTGAGCAGCAGTAGAAACGCCGAGGCGGTTCAGTGGTTGACGCTCGCCATGTTTTCGTCGTCGTCGTCTTTGGACTGGATTTAGTGGTTCAGCTCCAGCGGCCAACGCCCGATCATACACTCACAACCTGCATAACAAAGGTACGTCGTTGTTGCTGTGCAACAGCCTCACCGTAAACAGTCATCGTCGACTGACCTCGTTGTGACAACTCTCACTCATACTGCCTAGTTAACCTCCTTCTCACGCTCATACCTTCTCTCTCTCTCTCTCTTCAATTCCTTCTCTGTGTCTCTCCCCCTGTCTTCCTTCTCTCTGTCTCTCTCTGCTTGTCTCTGAACGGTCTTGACTTGACTTACACACACTTGCTATTCAGCCGGCGTTCGTAGTCGCAGTTTTCGTCGAGCGAGAGAGTGACAATAGTTTGTTAGGTACCCTTTGTGTGTATCCTACATGCGAAGTAATGGAAGCCACTTCTGCCGCCGCCGCTGCTAAAGCTGCCCCCCGCACTGAGGCGGAGAAAGGAAGAAGCTAGTAGTTGAAACAGGGAGGCTGGAAAGAGTGGTCGGGATAGGGAAAGGGAGAGTGCGAGAAGGAAGATGTGGGCGTCTACGTGTTTCGATAGGTGATAGTGAACGACAGTGATAGTGAGCGCGCTTGGGCTCTTGCAAACGGGACTAACTAAAGCGCTCCTTAATCGGGTTAGCTATTCGCGGCGGTGGGGTTCTCACTGCGTCGCCTATTCTTTGCACCACCACCATCGATGCGCTGGCCCGGTGCCGCTTGGGGCCCAACACCCGCTTTTCTCCGCGACTCCCGTCGCGACACGGCCCTGCTTTTGAGCTACTGCTGCTCCTGCTGGTGCAGCTGTACCACGTAGCCCTCTTTTTCTTCTGTGTCTTCTGTGTCTCATTTCTGCGTCGTTTCTATTCGTACGTACGTCGTAACAAGGGGGTTGAAGCCGAAACTCGCACTTCACTTCGTCTGTGGACATCAACGCACGCAATAGCCGCGGAACAGACAGGCACGACGTTTCTAACTCAATGATGTTGCCACTGCGTGTGCTGGGCGGTTTATCGTCGAAGGGTTTAAGCAAGTGATGGGTGCAAAACGTCGGCTTCTAGACGAACTCAATAGGGCAGATACGTCGTGCGTAAGTGACCTTCCTTTAATGCTCTGTAAAAGACACCGTCATTTTTTTCACTATCAATGCCTATGTACAATATTGGACAGAACACATAAGTACCATGTGCTGTTAAGTGCTAGGTCTTTAATAAGTGTTCTTTCTCCGCACACATCTAATGCGCACTTGGGGAGCCTTAATACACGCTTAACATAGCAGGTTTTTACTTATCTAGACTGCTTAAATCGCCCACGGTCAGGTATGGCGTAACTGTCGAAAGACAGTACTTTGTTTTTAAAGCAATTTATATTAGTCAGTACGGTCACATCATGCATATTGCCTAACAAAAATATTACAGTTATAGCGTTTGCCTGTATACTTCGATATGTCTGCTGAACGAGAGCCTGGGGGTTAGTGTGACGCCTAGATATGAAAAATGGCCAACGAATTTGAGTGGTTGTCCTTATACTGATAGACGATGATTTCTGGACGCGTATGACCCTCTTCTACTAAAGCGTAAGACCATTGACTTTTATGCGTTAATTTTGAGCTTGTTTGCTTCGCACCACTTCGCAGTTTTGTTGAGGCAAAACTGCAGATGGTTACGAGATTTTGCTAAAATGAGTAAATCCTTGCCATAAAATGCAACATGGTTACACAGTAAACCTTCTTCTTTCTTCTTTTTCGCCGATATTATATTGTGCGCTAATATAATATGAACGAGGTTGAAACGAGGCCCTGTTATGTTGAACCATTTGCGAAGCGTGTAAGCCTAGTAAACGGTCCCTTGGGAGGCAATCGAAAGCTGTTTAAAAATCAATGAACGCAGCGTATGTCTTTCCTTTTTAAAAAGACGGTGTGATGCATGGCCTACAACAAAAGCAACTGCAGCTGACGTCGATCGTCTCTTTAAAAAACTATATCGTTCTGCCGGGATTTAGTTTTCTACGCAAGAGTACAATCGGCCAACTATAGGCGACGTTAACATCTTGTAAAGGACGCTTGTAAGTGCTATGGCCCTATAATTATTTTTCTTGGCTTCGGTGTAACTTGAACACCACTTGACAGTGGTTACGGTGTGCCGACGGCGTTTTGGTAAGATCAAAGATAGCCTCCACCGTTTCTGGTGTCGAGGATAAAGCAATGTCAACTGCACCGGATCCATTCTAACAAAATTTGTTGGGTCGTTACATTTACTATGAATGCTTAATCCAAGTTTGTTAACCGCAACTTTAAAACTCTCTTGTCTGGCATCATCTTTCGTAAAATCACAGTTAAAACGGTTAGAGAAAGAGGGAGAAAACAAGTGTTGTTGTTGTCACTGTTGGGCTTGTTGCTAAATGCGTACTGTGTAGGAGAACCCTTGTTACCGTATATCGCCCAAAAAGAGGCCAGCGTCTCGGCCTACCTGTACTAAGAGGATGTAAGTCAGATGTCATCAAGGAAGCGGAAACAGATGATGGTAGTGGGCGCTCTTTGAAGAACCCCGTCTGAATGGCCGGAATGTCATATAAACGTTGTGTCATCGTTACATTGGAGCAGCTTACACCTAAGGGCTTTTTAGTCCCCTCTCTTCTTTTCGCGCCCACCATCCGTTTCCCGCCACCCACAGAAGCAGAAGAGTCTACTACATTAGCCCTCATCGCCAGTGACACATCTGTCCGTCTACGGGCAGCATTGGTAGCAGAAGACCGCCCGTCGCACCGTTCATACAGACGATCGAAACTCTAGGAGTCATTTTAGCATTGGTCCGGTAGCGGCAGAAGCGCTTGAGCAGCTAAAGCACCGTTCCGAAAGGCGGCGCGTTTTCATGAGAACCACGTAGTACAAATAGATCAACACCGGGGTTCGACCGTGTTGGCCGTGATTGAAGTCGTTCCTCATCGTGAGCACGTTGGGTCTGGTTGAAGCCTTGTCGTGCTGCTGCATTTCTCTGCTGGAGAAAGACCACGCAAGTGCACGATATGGGCACGATACGGTCTGGCCAAAAATATGCTAGCGACGACCGAGACCCATAACAGTGTATGACCGGCAAACACTAAGAAAAGGGGAGTTCGGTTGTGCCCAGAGCTTTCCCTTGACAAATCTTAAAGTAATCGTCACTGCTGCCTATACGAGAACAATAGGAAGGAGCTGGAGATGAGAACGTCTGCTCATTGTGGCGATGAACGTGGTAGTGGCGGTAGGATACTGGCTAATTAACCAATTTAGTGGCAACGGCATGGGTCGATAAATACCCTAACAGAAGTTTAGCCGTCATCAGGTTGACAGACAGCCTGCAGGCTGCTCCTACTTCTGCTTTTGCTACTAATAATAGCATTAAGTATCAACTACTAATAACCACATGAATTATAATTTCCAATAATACATTCACTACACGTAACTATAGTACTATTACTATTACAATGGCCAATGCGAACGTCGAGTCACTTGTTCACACCATGAAAGTGTGTCGAGCCCGGTAGGGTGGAGTATTTGCGTACCCCTTGCGATTGGAGAGACACATAGGGGCACGGGTTCGATCCCTAATATTGCATATTTGTGTTTATTAGGGTCCGTCTTATTTCGTTTTTCCGTGGACGCTAAATATGTATTCATTTATTTAAAATTGTTTGGGTATGTAAATACGAACATGATATATAACAACATAGTAAAATGAATTATGAGCATTCTCGCTGAAGCTGTGGAAGCGACACGGATTCCGTACAATCAGGTAGGTGGTATAGGGGACATGGACCGCCACAACGACGGCAATTGCAGTCCTCCTTGGGTTCATGAAACCCAGCAGACCGGCATAGTAGATGATGAAATCCGTGAACACTGTAGCGAGTAGTGAGGCTACGACATGGCCGGAGAGATTCCTTCCAGGCCTGGTTAGTCATAGCTGGTGATAGATAAAACTCTCTGGGAATAAGTGACACTTTTTGAGAATACTTATGTCGGAACGTTTCCAGGGCGACTGTCTGCGGCAAATTAAAGCGGTCTACAAGTTCATCAATAAATGATATTGAACCCGCAAGCATGTATACTAATCTGTTCTGGACGCTAAATATTGGCTGAGAGTCAGCCCGAAAAAGTTACCATAAATGAACGTATGTTTGGCGCCACGAAACCAGCGCGCAGACGTACGAGCTCTATCTTCACACGAAACATCACCCACAACACGGATGTGTCTTAGTCAAATGTGTTTCTTTAGTAGTTGAAGTAAATGTGGTTCTTGTTGTTGTTATTGATGTTGTCGTTGTTGCTGATGTCGTCGTTAATGTTGATACAATAAATGTCCGTTCTTAGATCAAAGTGTCGTCTTTGACAAGAAAAAATTGGTCCATTACGACAATGTAAAAGATACTGACGCACCCAGGGCTCTGTATTTGGTATGCTTCTCCGTTATAAAAATGTGTCGCCTCCTCCTACTCACCAGATATCGTACCGTCGGACTACCATCTAGCCAGATGTCTGCAGAACTAGCTACAGGAAAAAAACTTCACCAGAAGCAGCAAAAAAACGTTGACACATTCCTTAGAATGGATAAACCAGAATTATTTGCCATGGGATTTAATAGCCTAGTCCATATATATATATATATATATATATATATATATATATATATATATATATATATATATATATATACATATATATACTGGAATTCGTACCCTGTTTTTTGCAGTTTAAACAAGAATATAAATTAAATATTCATTCATATTACGATACAGTTTGCAAGGGTTAGAATCCTGTATGCGATTTGGTATCGTTTATTTGATGTTCAGTTTGTTCGTAACGCAGATTTAATTTGAAATAAGCACTTACGAAAAAAAAACATACGTTTTTTAAAACGATCGCGGGCGGGAAGGCAAAGGAGAGGACGGATGGAGCTTATTCGCATGATTCGCTGTTTTTGTTTGGATTCGCGGGCGGGAGTGAGAAAAGGCAGAAACAGAATGATTGTTTGTCTGGTCTATTTTTGTTTTGATCCAGGCGTATCGAATTGAACATAAGAGAAGGCGTCTCATGGCCACTCATGCTATTAGTGTTTCTCTGGTGAGCTCGACGTAGTTTTGAGCTGTGCTATCCATTTAGGTTGATTGATGCTTATTTTGCGTCTTCTGACAAGCTATCGACATATTTGCGGAGTTACAATGATATTTCTTCACAAAGAGCCTATTTCTATCTGTCTTCTTTTCGCTTAAACATAATAGCGATACATGTTGTTCTGCCTCGTTTTGCCTCGATCTCGCAAGCTGTCACCATACATACACAATTATAGAGTTGGCAGAACGGAGTGAATGAGATGACCTGTTAATTTTTGCAATGTGGACCACGATCGGCTATGTACGAGAGATGCAACCTATGTACGAGAGTGGATCGGAAAGCTTTAGTACTATAAATGTTGCCGTTAGAACCACCAAGGTCTTCTGATTTATTTTGCTTAGAAGTGCCACTCATCGGCAAACTTTCAGTGGCGTGTGTGTAGTCGGCTTCCAGCAATATGGTTAAAGTTTGGTCCAAAAGGGTAGAGAAACTGCTAAGGAGCCGAAAATGGAGGAGCAGTATATATGCATCCATTTCAGTGTGAAACACCAAATCATATGTTTTAAAGTGATGGAAATGTCACGAACTGCTTATGGTGATCGAGCCGTGTTCCGAAGCACTGTGTAAACGGGGCACCGTCGATTTCGCGAGACACGTGAAGAGACCGAAGGTAATTCCCGGGGAAGGCTTAAAAATAATTGCAGAAAACAAAACCGTTGAAAAAATTTGTCATATCGTACTCAGCAATCGCAATATTACTATCAGGGAAATAGCTGAGGATTGGAGATATTTGAGGAATTAGTTGTAACAGTCATGGCCAAGATATTATACGCCAGAAGACTGGCAGCAAAGTTCGTTCTAAAACTAATAAATTTCCAGTGAATGGGCGTCCTTCGGCAAATGTATGCACTAGGCTCGGAATTGCTTCACAAGAGGAGATATGGATATATGGCTACGACGTCAAAACCAATGGCAAATTTTTCCAGTGGTGTTTCTAAGAAGAAGGTCACTCGAAGAAATTAGGACACAGCTAAAGATTCAACACTAAGGTTCTGTTGACTATTTTTCGACTAGAAGAGATTCAGCTTTTACGAATATTTGGGCTACACAGGAATCGGCTTCTACGTGGTTCTATGGTCAATAAGGAATACTACCGGGAAATTTCAAAAATATGACGCGAGAACGTCCCACGAAAAAGGCCTGAACTCTGAACAAACAACTCCTGAATCTACCATCACGACACTGCACCGACGCACTTATCGTCACTGATTTTGTATTCCTTAATGAATTCAATGTATTTAGTTCCGCGACCTTCTTTTTTCGCCGGAACTAGCCCCCTACGGCTTTTCCTGTTCTTACGGCTAAACAAATAGGCAGAGACAACGCTTCAAGACTACAGAGGAGATAAAGAAATATTTGCAGGAGCAACTCAACTTGATTCCGAAAGCGTTTAAAAGAGAGAGAGCTTTCTAATCCATATATATATATATATATATATAGAGAGAGAGAGAGAGACAGAGAGAGGTTTTATTATTTTCATGAGTGGCTTACATTTATATATATATATATATATATATATATATTAGAGTACTGTAGAATAACACTATTGTTCATCTGAATACGTCTCTCTCTCGATATATATATATATATGCAAAAACCTCATAAAAATGAATTGCTCAATCAAGGAGTTAATTAGGCGGTGCGTTTACTTTTGCTGTGCACGTCGGTTTCCGGTGACGGGAGGCCTTCCTCGCTACGATGGTAGTGGCCGGCGCTATTTGTGCTTGAGGCTAATTCAAATTTACGTGGGGTCAGCATTGCCCGACCGCCCCCCGCCCGCCCGCTTGTCTGTCCCCCTCCTTCTATTGAGCTATGAGAGGTTGAGCCTGAGCGAGTGCGGGAGGTGACAAAAGCGACGACCGAATTCACAATTTCCGTTGTTCGGCTATTTCAAAACGTCTGCCGGTTGCTTCTGGCTTGCCCCCCCCCCCCCCCTCCAGGATTCGCGGCTGACTGGATTGTTTCCAGCGTATGAGATTGGTCGTAACTGTTACTGCTGCTTCGCGGTTCCACCGGTGGTTCCGGTGGTTTGTGGAAACGACGGCCAACGGCGATGTCCTGGATTTGTCCCCTGGAATCTCGTGCGCAGGTTTTTTCAAATTGAAGACCTGAGGCACGCAATTTGCTGAAAACGCAACGAAACAACGATTAATGTGAATGAGCTCCTGCTTTAGCAAACATCCTACCAGACAAACGCTTCTTGTCTCCCTGTATAGTCTTCCGTCTGTCTGTCTGCCTATCTAGCTGCTCTCTGTAGCCGAGTGATGGTGTCTCCGCTCGCTATCAGCGCCGTCGTCACCAACCGCGCCGCTCTAGTAGGGGGTAACATTTATGATAATTATCATAAGTAGAAAATACTTGAGAAACTATTATTTATAGTGGAGCCTCACTTTAGTCATTTCCTTAAACTCATTATATACATATACTGCAAAAACAGAGCTCTCTCTCTCTAGGAGGTTCATACACGTCCGAACAGGTCAGCCGCGAAGGGGTTCTGTCTAGGCAAATTACCCTTACAAAGACGGCTGCCTTGTGGACGTTGCTCTTGTGTTGGGCAACTGCTGGCTGAGGTTCGAGCTTCGTGCTTGTTTATTTAGTATCGCTTGGTATACGTGTGCCGTGCGTCTATTATTCGACACGGCATGCCTTGTTATTGATTTCCTGATAAGTCTTAGCATTTAGCTTTAAGGGTTTATATAGGCTAATTCTGTATTCTGTATATCTCTCTAACTATTGTAGCTCGTAAAGTCCCGGAACTTGTCGTCTTTTCTATCCAACTACGCAATGCAAGAGGTCAGACCCCACTGAACAACGTACTGTTCGTTTTTCGAGAAAGCCAGTCATATGTTAATTTGCTAACATTCCTCACTGACATAGTCCGTTTATTACGAAGGACTGTCTGATTGACCTGGAATTGATGCTGGAGTGTGCTTCCAGACAGCCTCTTGCCAAACCTTTGTTTTTTGGGTTGTATATTAGATTTATTTTATTCCCGAACTGAGACGTTACCGCAGTTTCTTCAGTTCGCTGTAGCTTCGCGCCGAATGCAAAACGTCATCTCCAACTTCGAACACCGGCTCACACAGTCTCGAAACTTTGAACCCCGCTCCGCCCTGTAGTGATCTGGGTTCGAGTTCCTTCCTATCTTCTAAGTGTTACCGCGTGTTTAACTTCCATTGAGACCACTATTGGTTTGTCTGTGAGCTTCCGTTTGCGGCTGCTCTTACACGCTACCACTATGATGCTTTCTTCTCGAATCGCCGTGTAAGAGATAAATCTTAGCTAGCTTTCGTTGCAGGCCGTTTTGGGCTAACATGCTGCTTTCTAGAAATCAAGTGATGAGTGGCTTCTTTGCTGTGCATTTACTATTCTCTCACCAACTTTACACCTCAATGTCATCAAGCTGAGGTCTGATTGAGATATGTTGTATTTCATCGGTACGCATAATCCTCTAGATGCTAGGCAACACGTAATCGATGACGGCGGTCCCCCGAATCAACTTTCCCGTGCACTTCCTCATAATGTTCTTGTTGTGTATACATTCGTAAACTTCTGTTGTGCTACTTATACGCAATTTTATTGCTTTATAGCGTACACACTTTTGATCGGTACAAAAAGTCGTATATTATGTATATTTTGAATGAGAGGTGACAGATTGCCAACTTGTTGGGCACGCCAATAAACCTGATTGATTGATTAAATGTTCACAGAAGGGAGTTCGTAAGTGACGCGGTCAAGCCTCAAGATGTTGTCCTCGGAAGTCGGATTTACTACTATCAAGCTATGACGCATGATCGTTTATCCCATTAGAACGAAGTCTGTGCGCCTACATCTTGTCCTAATAACAATTTACAGTAAGAAGTAAACCGTTTGGTTGATCTTTCTCTGCACGAGCAACATAGTTATAAATCAGGATCGACCTTTTACCAAGTCTAGTGAGTGACGCTATCCAGTCGGTTCCTCTCTAAGACCATGCTTCATTCGACAGTTGACCTTCTTTGTGCGCTTACATTGCCACTTGCGAGGGTTCTGGATGGGCTAGTCGAATGCGGCCTTTTTGCTCCGGCCTCAAACAGACACTTACAAACAGTGCCTGTTTAATGGCCATTCACAGATGCATAAAGAACGAACTAGAATTCGTCTAGTTGTAGCTTCGCTGAAATCAAAGAAGAACCCAAAAATTCTCTTCCCGTCTACAACACTCGAGTGCTTAGTAATCATCTATACAATCCTGGCTGTCTAGTTTTATCTGCCACAGCCAGCTATCTAAGCCGTGTGTATGTAGCATGGCCAATGACGTTGCTCCAAATGTGAATACCATTACACTTCTTCTTTAGTGCGCTTCCAACGAGCTCTAGGCGAGTGCAGTCGACAATAAATCAAACAAGGAGACAGCAGACAGCTCGCACGAAAGCTCAGACAGTTTTTCTAATGCCACAAATAGTTAAACCTGTGCGAAGCGTATGAATGCTTCAATGAGCAGATCATAGAAGACACTACAGCGGCCTTAGTTTTTAATATGTCACTACGACTACTACAACTACTACTACTATTTCACTGCAGCGGTGTAAATCGTTTTCAAAATGCCCCTTTAAGGACCAAATTCCGCAAGTGTACATATTCATATGTGCAAATGTGCTTGCACATAGAGAAATCTGCACTAATAAATTATGCAACGATAGGTGGCCGTAAACACACGGCGAAACTGACGTACCCGACCACTCTTGATAGCAATGTAAAGCTACGAAATTTGTATGGCCCACGACAAACAGTAATGTTACAAATATCAAACTGTTTTCTGTTACGGCACTCAATAACAGTTTATTGCCATAAGAGCAAAATAGAAGCATTAATGAACTCAAAGTGTATCTATATTATTTTTACGTAATTCAAAAACGATTTAGAACAATGTTTTCACCACGAACGCGAACTGGTCTGACCACAGATTATTAACTTAGAAGTTGCTCCTCATAATATATATGAAGCAAGGGGTTTTCATAAACCATGTCTGGCACATAAACCTATCTGCCCGCTACAGTAGTCCACAGTTTGTATATTAGCAATCGCGTCGTGCTAAGATTTACCGTACGCATCAGACGGTAGAGAATCGCACAACCACGTGTAAATAAATTACCAAACTGAGAGAGCTTACAATCACATTAACTCTCATTAAGCCAAGAGTTTTATTATTAAACGTGCCTTGAGCGTTACGTGTAGTGTGACGTCAGAAACTGTCTCTAACGGCAATTTTAATCTAGCATCACCTACACTGGCCATATCGTTAAGTTTATTTGTGGCCTGTGTGATGATAAGCACATTCATATTAGCAAGTATACTCTTTAAATTATGGCCAATAATGTACAAACTAAAAAATATATTGACTCTTTGTTGCTTGTATGGTTATTTTTAGCACACCCTGTAGCTGGGCGTAGTTGTTATAATTCGAATTATAACACAGTCTTGGTGAACCAAGACTGTGTCTCCAAAGGCAGAGAGCCACCTGCGGGTGCATACTTGTCAGTCGTAGGCGAATCTTTACCAGGGTCTCTCGTTTAGCATCAAGAGCGCGTGGAATTCCTTCGGGCATTACAGGAGAACCTAGAACATCTAGGTTATCTTGAATTACACGAGATATTCCAGTAAGTGCTTCCATGATTGTTTGTATAGCCTGCGCCTGATCTTGAGATGTACCTCCGACAGCTAAAACCTTGCACTTGGCCGCGTTGAGGGTCAGTCCTCCCGGTTCCTCGAAGTTCAATATAGCCTGCAAATCTCTCGCCACGACATTTGCGGGACCTCCCAAGACAGCGTCGTCTAGGTACCAGACATTGAAAGGGCTCTGTAGGCTAGACACCAGATCAGAAATGCCGAGGCAGAACAGAGCTGGTCCCAATGGGTCTCCCTGCTGAATGCCAGTTTGCGACTCTATGATCGTATCTGTGTTCCACGCGAGGATTGAGAAATCTCTATAAGCCTGCCATATCATCGGATAGAGTCGTAGAGCTTTTCTCTTTACTTCGTCGAAAATTTTGTCCCTTCTTATTGTGTTGAACGCGTTTCGGAATCTAGTTTGACTAGTACTTTTGTCGAACCTTCTGTTTCCAGAAAAGCGCGTGTAGCGTGTACAGTAGCCTCTGCTCCTCCTCTAATGGCAACACCCATTTGATGCGGTGAAACCGCAGCAACTATGGTCCGTTTGTTCACAGCCATCGCGATATTTGAAGCCATTCTTCGTAGAGTGAGTCCGCATGCTATGGGCCTGATGGAATTATCCTTTTTTCAGAGGGCAGTTAAACTTGCGCCATAAAAACGGGTTGGCAGAACGACGGCAAAGCCCCATTGAGCAATCTAGTCATAAAAATATTCTTCCAGTAGACGCTCTGAGGATGGAATCGTTTGGCTAAGCATGTCTCGAAGATGTCGAGGCCGTAGGCCGTCTAAACCGGCTTCACTTGCAAAAGGGAAAGATCGAATGGTCTCTAGAACGAAAGGTCCTTTAATTTTATCCAGGCCTAGAGTGGCAGGCTGTTGCAGAAGGCCTAACTGTTCTTGACAGTCGGGTAACCTAACTGGGTGTTTGCTCCGTAGTTCAGACTCGGTATGTTCATTTTGTGGTGCCAATGTGTCTGAGGAGAGTAGCGATAGAGCAGCAGAGCAAATATCGCCCTCTGCTAATTTCATCTCTGCCTGGCGCACGCTGTATTGATCGTTGGTGAAATGAGACCTCTTGCCGATCGTGCTAGGTATGGTCGAATCAGCGAGACTACTTTTAATGATTTTAGTGTTTTTTCCTGATTTTTTTTGGCGAGGTAGTGTAACCATCAATGATGGAAGCATCATAAGATTATTCCAACTTTCAAGATCGAGCTTTGTATTAAAGTTCCTTAATGCTGTCGTATATGCTGTAGCACACATTTCTCTAGCCCACGAGGTATGATTCTGGCAAGCCTTAAACTTCTGCGGGCATGTGATAAGACTTGTACTAATAATTTCGAGTCAGGTTGGGTGTCGGTGTTTGATGTAATGGTTATCTGGTTATTCGGTTCCGGATTATTTTCCGTACGAAGGCTTCGACAAGGAGTTACAGAGTGTTTCCGCGTTATGTGCATTTTCAGGCCCTTAGATGATCGTACGGCTTGTCCACAGTAGTTGCAAACATATGGTGTCTGGGAGAGAGGTAGATCCATCTCCGAGTTGTTCTCGGTGGCATCTCGAGTATTGTGGTATTGTTGGTTTATTATTATTATTATTATTATTATTATTATTATTATTATTATTATTATTATTATTATTATTATTATTATTATTATTATTATTATTATTATTATTATTATTATTATTATTATTATTATTATTATTATTATTATTATTATTTCGAATTGGTGCTACTTCTCCAGTGAAACAAAGTGGTTGCTGGCTTGGCTGTGGCTATCAACTTCTCATGTCTTGCCTTTCCAAAGGAGGCCTTTCATTGTCGGCGCGATGAGTTGTTGATATAACTGTTGGCGCCACTTTGTAGATTAGATGTTCTAACATCAACATTTAGTTGAGCAGCCGTTAGATTTCGAATTTGAATAGCAGCGGCATGCCGCTTGAAGCCTACGGACCGTTACGCGGGTGGTTTCGTTTTGCTTCGCCATGTCGTGTGGATCTTCACAGCCTCATGGCTGCTCGTGCCTCTGTCGCATGGCTACACACAGTACACTAAACTGATCACTGAGTCACAGGCATCACTCTGGTATGTTACTTCCTCGGTTTACCAATCTGCACACACATGAATAGACGCGTTTCCTCGGAGCTCGATATGCGCACGTCCGCACTCCTTGGCGTCCGCCATATAATTATATTATTATTAAACTATTATTAACTATTATTAATTAGTAAGTAATTATAAAAGTAAACTATTATTATTATTATTATTATTATTATTATTATTATTATTATTATTATTATTATTATTATTATTATTATTATTATTATTATTATTATTATTATTATCAGTACTATTATTAGTATTAGTATTATTATTATTATTGCAAGCAAACGGCAAGTCAACACCGTACGGGCGAGAGATTAGTGTATACGAGTTTGTGAGTGCATCAAGTCGCAGCACATGTGTACCAAGGGACATCGAGGATTGGGGACGGGTGCCATCAAGCTAGAAGACGTCGGTCGATCGCCGTCGTCGTCGCCAAGTTGGATTTCCGATGGAAACTGGACGACGCTTCTTATATCCTTCTGCAACCTGTCAATATATGGACAATGATACTTTATCGAAAACACAATATATTTACTCATTCAGTTGCTCAATCGTTTACTCAATAAGTTAGCCACGTTCCGTCAGTGCTGTATTTTTCTGTTTGCTTTGCTTTTGGCTTTGCTGTGCTGACAACAACACCAACAGCAGCAACGACAAAAGCAGCAACAATAACCACAACAACATGTACTCACTACCTACCACTACAATGCTTAGTATTGCAATTTCTGCTTTTAGTACTCTATTAATAATCCGCCATTGCTGTGACTCCTGCTGCTGCTTCTGCAACAGCAGCAGCAGCAGGGCTGTTGCTGCGTTGCTATGAGTGCTCCATGCTCAAGTAGTCAGGGTAATTGTAGGTATTGCTTTTTCTACACCAGGTGGGTACGAGTCTTGCTTGCGAGCTAATCATTATACGGCGCCCACTTCGTTATTGTAATGACGAGAGCCGACTTCGCTGTTGGCTGCCTTCGCTAGCTTTGTGCGACCAACGACTAACTAGAGCTCTACAACAACAACAACAACAACAACAACAACACGGCAACAACGTAGAGCAATCGCGCGATCATACTCGTCGCTTTGCTGCTGCTGCTGCATGGGCGTCTGCTGCTCGCGTACTTCGTATTACAGCAGCCACGCCGTCCGCCAGTCTCGTCTGTGGTTGTAGCAGTGGTGGTGTTCTACTGTTACTACCGCTGTTGTTATTAAGACGGTCGCCGTAAGTGACATGGACGACAGGTCGCCGTTGTGACATCCGGCACATATTTATATATATATATATATATATATATATATATGCGTTGCAAAACAATTTGTACAAACCCCAAAGGAAATAATGTCACACAGTACACACATCATTATTGCTAATATATATATATATATATATTCTAGCACATTTGCTGTACATCGCTTGTCAACGCAGAGGAGTAAAATTATAACGGGAAATGCTGCGCCACTTTGGGCTTGACCCACCTATACGACTCACCTAGGTGTCCGCCGCCCCGCTCTTACCGCCGAGACCAAGATCAGAGTCCCGGTCTGGGAGAGCCTCACAAAAATCCGTCAGCACCTTGTCGACAAAGGCCCACCCGGAGCTACGGTGAGGGGTGATAACGAATAGACAGGACGACCTGGTAACTCACCTCAGCAAATCGGATCTGAAGGTGGGGAAAAATGGATGAGACCATCACTGGGGAAACGGGTCTTGCAGCAGACAGCCGTTCAGAATACCCCCTCCAGAAGGTTGCGTTGTGAGGGATTAATGCCCTATCGGGCGCCAGTATCAAAGCCTTAGTGAGAGAGCAGCGTAGCGCTTCGACGCGCCTTACTGTCAAGGTATCGGAGCCGGGACAGGGTTGGGCATCAAGAAAATGGTATGCGCTGTTAAGAGTACCTGCCGTGCCCGCTCAACACCTCAAGACCGACGGACCATCCAAATTAGAAGATGGAGGCCCACTTACCGCCCAGATGCATTGGTACGTATCCCGATCTGCTGCTGATGCCTGATCTCGGGTCATAGAGCACACAATTGCAAGGAGACCGCGGAAAATACTAAGGACTGCCAAATATATGGAGCTCCAGAACCACCCCTTCCGGAGCTGCACGGTTTCGAAAGCCACATGTCGCAAATGCAGTACGAAAAGCTACCGGTCGGTTAGAATAGCTTACCCTAGGTACCTGCAACGGGCTCAGAGGCTGCGAGAGACCCGAAAGAGTCTACCAGGGATGACAGCCAAATCAGCAAAGCATTAGAATCCGGAGAATGGAAAGGGTAAAAAGAAGATGGGGTATTTGATTGTTGCCGCCAACAACGGAAAGGATAACTGGAATATACCGGCAAGACTGAAGAAACGACAGGCCAATGGTAGAAATACTCTAGGTGAGTTTCAAACGCTGTAGGGTGTCGCACGACGGGCGCGAGGAGACGACTTAAAAGCATTGACCTGCGCCTGTTGTCAGAGCCAAATGTCGCGATTAATAAGCAAAACACTTACCGGGTATCAGATCCGGCAACGGACACCGCAACCCGGTGGACAGGTTTCGAGAGGAACCTTGTTACAGCTGCTACTTAATAGGAAGGAGATCTATTTTGAGAAGTTTGCCCGGGGAGTAGATGCCCGTTTGGGGCACCGGAACAAAGACTACCGGACGCTGCATGAGTAGATCGCCGAAAATAACTTGACGGTGCTCAACGACGGTAGGGCACCAACCTTCTGCCGGAGGAATCAAACGGCACTTATTGATCTCACCCTCTTGTAGTAGGGTAGCGGATTGCAAGGACACCATGAGCGATCACAGATACACCTGTTTTGCTGACCGTCATCTCACCCTTGGGTAGACAAAGGTCGCAGGCAAATAAGCTGGTCAAGGAAACGCTTTTTGCCAAAGTCGATAGGCCCGCTGTACACTAGAGGAAAGAGTTTACGAGCACAAGCTCGCCGCCCTGCTAACCTAGGCGTGTAAGAAAGCGGGCTTCGGATCGGAAGGATCAAATGAAGAAAAGCCGAGCGGAGCCATTATGCAAACAACTGAAGGTGGAACGGGAAAACTCTGCAAGAGAGGAATCTTATAGACACAACCGGGCATACACAAGAGTTCATAGTTAGTTTGACAAGGTTCATCTCCAAGAGTAAGGAGTGGAAGGAGCCCATACAGGGCGTCGAAAAAACATTTAGAGCCTGCCTTACGATATTGTTATGTTCCGGTTCTGAAGACTTCTGTTTATGTTCCCTCTAGACGTACTGCGGAAGATTCTCACAGCTCTCTTTCCGGCACGGCCGATGAGAGACAGAGAGGAGTTTAACGTGTATCTGGATGGCATCCTGGAGGTCGCACTGGAACAGGTCTAACGGGACCAGGAAGAGCTTTCCTCTGATAAGGCTCCAGCCTGGACGATGTCTCCCCCCTTCTCTTGAGGTAGGTGCTCGTCTAAAGGTGGCCGAGGATCTTCAAGGTTTTCACGGCCACACTTTTGAAGGAGAGCACTTTCGAGTTAACTCAAACTCGAAATGGACTAGCCTCTTGTCAAAGCCAAAAAAGAGCCACGAAGAGAGGCAGTTCTTAACGTTCCGGCCTAGCAGCTTGCTAAATACGTTAGGCAAGATAGAAGAGAACGTCCTTCTACTGCCTAAGCAAGGAAATAGTAGCCAAATGAGCGCTATCTGAAGCTCAGTACGAGTTCCGGAAAATCTGATCAACGCTCGGATACATGATGAAAATATTGCAACCGGTGAGGAAATCACAAGGATCTTTCAAACGAGAGGGTTCGTACCCTTAGCCTCCCGAACGTCTGCAATGCCTTCAACACAATGTACTGGAGAGTAGTTTCAAAGGTAATGAAAAGGAAGGGAAGTTCCGCCTACCTTCATAGAAATATTTCATCTTACTTGGGTGACTGAGGTCTGGTTGCAGTGGGGGGGGGAGAGAAAAATGGTCACAGCTAGAAACTTGCGGGACTCGAATCTGGAATCCGTGCGCTGACATCTGGTTTACGACGGGGTGTTTGAGAAGAAACAAAACAAAAAGTGTACGACTTGTAATGTTGGTCATTTCGCAAGTAAATCATGTGCTTGAAAAAAAAGTGTTTCCCTAAACCGAGCGCGTATTCCATCAAGGGCATAGTAGAATGTCGGAAGCAAAATGGAGACTGTTAGCGATAGTGGCCGAATCACACGCTGTACTTGGCCCCGGTCTGAATGGACACGGCACGGCGGACAGCGAACAATAGGATAGCACTAAGGTCAATCCAACGGACGCTGACGAATAGGGTAAGCCGCGCGTACCGGATGGTTGCGACCGAAGCCCTCCTGAGCCTCTTAGCCAAGATACTGCCACGGGACGGAGGTTTGGACTTGACCATGGCAAGGAGTGCCTGGCAAAATGAATGGGCCAAGGAGAGCTGGACCAAGAGTCTGATATCGAATTTTAGACGAGCGCCGACTGCAAGCCCGTCAGCCCAATGGGTCTACACTGTGATAGGGTGGACGACATGACAGAACATACTGTCCTATTTTACCCCGCCTGGTAGCGCCAACTCTTGCAGAATCTACGCGGTTGCACTCCGTCGACTTCACTTAGTTTTCCCTTTCTGGTCACAAAAATGACAACTTCACTTAATGACTGGTGCGCGATTGCGATTGTCATCAAGCGTCTTGTGGGGGTGGGGGATGACTGGTGGGTTGAAGCCCACACTACCGGCCCACACTTGCAATTGAAGACAATCCGTGTGTGCGTACTGCATTTCCCAGTTTGTCCTCTAAAAATATGGCGTTCCAGCCCATTTTATTGAGTGCCGCCGATTTTTAGACCAAAACTGTATAACTCATAAAGGGTTTCTCATTGTAAGCCATCAACGATTTATGATGGCCCGCGTAGAACATGCTACTAAATTTGGGTTGATAGTTACGCCTTGTGGAAATTTGCGATTTGGAGCCGAGCATCGTATCGGATTTGGGTCGAGTTCTCCCCGGTCTGCGAATGGCCCTCCGACATTACATCTTAGATAATTGCTGTAGAGGGCCGAGTTTTTCCGGCTATTGGCATACGATTTTGATATCGCATTTTTGTTCCAGATGACTAGTTGTTTCAGATGTGATTTTTATTTAGGCTTGGTTTGCAAGTATTGCGTTTTGATGTGTGTCTTTTTACCAATAAATACTTGTGACAACATAGAATGACGTAACAAATCGAGCTTGCAATTGAAATCACAATAAAAGCCATCGACATACGGGTTGGACCAGAATGCTCGTAGCATAGAGCGCAAGCATTAGACGGACAACAATCGCTAGTTTGCGCACTAGCTATCCAGGCTACACCGCCACCTGCCTTTACTCATTGTAAACGAGCAAGATGTCTGGTGTTAACAATATTTTAGATACCTATGTACGTGCGCTACGAGTCCCGCTGTCGATGCCCTTTGGTAGAAGAATGACGTCTGAATTACATAGTTGAGTCGAGTCCGATGGCGTGGTGGATTAAGTCTCCGCCTCGCAACCGGAGAAGACACATAGGCGCGGGTTCGAGCCCCACCGTTGCACATTTGTTTATATTGGCGTTCGTCTATGAAGCAATGTTAAAACCGTTCTGTGGACGTTAAATCTTGGCTGAGGGTCAGACCGAAAACTGTACTTTTTACATAGTTGACACTCGCATTATATTATAACTTTCTCTGGACTATCTGGTTTTTGGTGTAGCAGCAGTTGCAGTAGTAACACACATTGTATTAGTAATTATAGGAGTAGTAGTAGTAATAATAGAAGTGTGGTAGCCGTAGTCCACTCTGTCGAGAACGGACAAAACATTTTATGGTTTGGAGACCTTTATGCGTGCGTGTATGGCTTGATGTCTTAATCTCTATGGATCTCCCTCCCCTGTCTCTTTTTTTCGCTTGCTCCCAGTTGCTCTCCGACTGAGCAGGCTTAGCACCGCCTGCGACGGATGAGAGCCGAGACCACGCTTATATATATATATATACAAATATATTTACTACATATGCACATGTATACGTACCGTTATACACGCTCGCGTACACATGAGAGCGATGCACTGGAGTCAGTTTAAAGCGCATTGTGTTGCAACAAATCGCGCCTGCGTTTGCGTACGCCCCATTAGCTGATTAACTCCGCTCGCCGGGCGCGGGAAGCCCGACGGTCGGTTCCCCAGAAGCAGCACAACACGCCGAAACAGGATACCGACCACCGCTAGTACTGCAACTCAAACCTTGCTGATATTTGCATACGGCTTTTTCCCCTTTTCTACCTCGACCATCGACCTCTCATTCTTGCATACACTTTCTCTGTATCTCTCTCTCTCTTGTAATCCTACGTTACGACGTCGGCAGCGCTGCGCTGTTGCACGATAGCGTGACTAAACCACAGGCGATCTTCACTCACTCGCGATCCGAGGCTAGTATTTGCTTGCGTGCCCAACGTACCCCCCACTGCCTCCCCACATCGCCTCTACATGGGCACCCGGTCCGAGCCGAGGAAATTGGTTGCAAATGCCCTTTAGGCGTTTACGTGCTGGGTCGCCAGGCCCTGGTACACTTTGTCGCTTGGCTGCCTTTTTGTCTGTTTGTAGACAGGCTAGATGAATTTCGTTGTTACTGGAGCAAAATTTCTTTCACTTGAAGCAATAGCAATGTTCAGTTCGGTTCCGGGTTTTGCTTCAAGTCCCAATCTTCTTCTATCGGGCGCTTTATTAGTAGACAAACTGAAGCCCCGCTACAATGTTTTGCGCTATTCCAGAGCACGCAAAGGAATATACATATGAAGGTTGGCAGGGCGGCGGGTATCTCTAACACGCCAAAATGCCAGTATTCAGATTCGGGTCAAAGTAGGACCCACCCGCGTGGGTGATCTGCTGATCCTTTGTTTCATTTCGGCACGGTCGTTTTTGCACAGTGTGGGCGTTCAGGCATCTTAGATCTGTCGACATAGGCCAACTATGACGGAAATTACGCACGAATCGGCATCGTAGACGTTCCGATACGGGCAGCACCGACACCAAACACCACACTGATATGAAACGACGTCACAAGCCAAGGTAGTTATCTCAGCTGCCTATCAGCATCTGTTACGCAGATAGCCTTAACAGGCCAATCGAGTGGACAACGACAATACAACAATATACATTCGTTGCCATATAGTCTATGTCGTATGCTTTGCCTCCCATGGCCAAACGGCACACCGTCGTATTCGCGAGAAAATTCTACTTTATCCGAAGTCCATATAATATTGCCTAGAAGATGCGACACAATCGTTTAGAAAATATTCAGCAAAAAATTAAGTATTTTTTTAGCCTCCGCGTTTGATATCTCAAAATCATAACCCTACGACCAATCACAGCGCTCAAAACTAACACATTCAAGCAAATGCGCAAAATTGTGATCATTTTGTAGCACGTACGTAGCAATGCGTAGCAATACGAGCCACGAGTGCGGAGTAATTGAGATCGAGTGCATGCGTAAATGATCTACTAAAAGCGAAGACACAGGTTGGGGAAGTCATAAAAAGTCGATATGTTGTCATGTCTTACATTAACGCTTTTTTGTGAAAAATCGTAACATTTTTCCGTTACGACCAAAAATGTATGTCCAAAAGACCACTCTCACGCAATAGCAAATTTAATGCCCACCACTTTCGTACCAAAGTGATAATGCTGCGTTACGTAGTTGTCAAATCACTAAGCTTTTTCGATAGCCATATCGAAAGCGAAGGCATGCATCTTTCCATAGGGCGTATGAGAAAGCTAAATGCATATTTTGAGGTTTGGTAGAACTCAGCAAGAGAATAATTTTTCCTAGTGGAAGAAGGGGGCGGAAGCGTCTAGGCAAATTTTTACGGTTCTGGACGTAAAAACTTGCACGTAAAACATAACAACTATGACTGTGGAAAACGCTTAGTTACTTGACAACTGCGAAACGCAGCACCATCACCTTGGTACGAAAATGATGGGCATTATATTTGCTATTGCGTGAGAGTGGTCTTTTGGACGTACATTTTTGGTCGCAATGGAAAAATTTCACAATTTTTCATGAAAAAGCGTTAACGTAAAATATCGACATATCATGACTTTCCTTAATCTGGGTATTCGCTGTTTGCTACGCAAGCTAGTGAAGTGTCTTCCGTTGTGCAGAATTTTCCTCCGAACACGCCGGTGTAATCGGTTCCTTCATGCGTTGACTGGTTCTCCCGCAAACGTAGATTTCGCACAACTATGTAGGAGACAAAAAGCTGAATAACTACTTTTATAAACTTTACTCTCTCTCCTAAACAAGACGTTACCGCGCCTTCCCTCCATAGGAAAAAAATATTTTCTTGCCGAGTTCTATCAAACCTCGAAAGAAGTACAAAACTCCCTGAATGACCCTGTATATATATATATACATATATATAGACAAATGAGTTGAACTCGTTGTGCTCAGCAACTCCCGCGTTTGTTCAATATATTCCCCGTTTTTTTAGTAGTTGTTCTACGCCGAGGGCAAAACATGCCTGTTGCGTCATGTCGTGGGATAATTTATCATGCTAATAAAATGGCAGTGCGCAGTGATAAAATATTAGAGTGTGGAGACTTGTTAGAGCCTCGCTAAACTATGTCCCATGCAAGGAAATCAGAACATGTTCAAAATATTGTCGAACCAGTCCTGCACCAAATAGAATCATGAGAAATCAGCTTTTTTGGCTCGTTTCACGATCTTGGAACTTCTCACCGGCCTTTGTCGTCTATTGTGAATTCTGGAAGTTTAAGCGCAAATGTTCTTAATAACTTGCTTGAAGTTAATAGGGCGGCGCGTGGTTGGCGTGGCCAACGCAAACGTAATTCAATGGTCACAACGACTTCGTAAATCTGAACTGTCTAATCCTGACGCAGGGCGGCTTGAACGTATGGCTATGTATCGATACAGCCAATCCGTCTAAGATTTTTTGACAATTCCCCAGTGGCGTGATTAATGACGAGTAGTATCTATAAGGTATACAAGTAGAACGGTAGGAGATAGGCGTCCCAAGTCTCTCCCTCACACTTTATTACCGCTCGACCCCCATTGCCACAGAAGGAGTGACCTGTGTCCTGTTCTATTCGCCATATCGCCGTGTCGGCTAAATCAATCGGAGATGCCGTCCGCCGGGCGGCGGCGATGTTTGGCTCCGAGAATAAATATTTGACTGCGCGTATGTGTCGAGTAAGTCATAAACTGCCCGATACCAGGTTGAGTTGCCTGCCTAGTAACTATTTTGAATGGTTGTTCCGCCCGCAACTTAGAAGTTTAATCCGCCGTCATCGTTAGCTGGAAGGAACGTTTCCAGCTAGCGTCTGACGCGGCGCCTGCTATTGAATCGCGGTTTCTTTGAGGGAGGGGCCGTCGAAGGTAGCGCCCAGGTCTGGGCGGAGCCAGGCTCCGCGATTCTTCGAAGGAGAAAGTCAGGGCAGCGGGCGGTGTAATCGGAAAGTTGGGAGGTGGGATGTGCGGTCGTCGTTCCTTTCTCAGCATGTTGTCTTGCTGCCTGTAGGAAGCGTGGCAAGAGACACTGCGTCATAAAGTCGGCACTGCTTCGCCCATGCTGGACACCTCAGAGCAGTGTGATCTAGGGAGTCCTCCGGTCCATCCGGGGCTGAAAACCTTCATGATCCAGAACAGGTAGAATTGGACACCCTCGGGCGGTTCATCTAGTCGTTAATGCTGGGGGTTCATAGTGCGGAGACTGGAGCCTGGGGCGCCCTCTTGTAGGCCGTCCCACTCCTTCTGCCAGAGGCCGCTTGTGTACCGGCGCTCTTTGTTCTTCTTGAGCTAGGGTTACCCCATAAGCGGCGCTGTTCGGCTACTCTCAAATCCCAGCGGATCGTTTAGGCAAGGATGAGGGCCGCCGCTACGTTGACCGTCCGGTACGTCGCGATTATCATGAGGGCTACACTCTGTTAATGGCGAACTTTAGGATGTGGGTGGGCGGGGCCGGAGCTCCGTTCAGGGCAACTGACTCGACCGTAGATGTAAATATGCGCCGTTCAGATTGTCGTAGTCAAAAGTGTTAGGCATTAGCCGTGCAAAGTTGTTAGCTGTCTGGCTTGCCTTCTCCGTCGTCCGCCGCACGTGCACCAACGCAGAAGCCCCTGTCTAGGTGACCACGAGGCACTTCTGAATGGAGGTGGAGGGAGTCCGTAAGCATAGGAAAGTATGGCCACACCCGTAGCGGGAGCAAGGACAAATCGCGCCGCCTGCACCCAGCGGGCGACGTCGACAAGTGCTTTGTTCGCACGGCTCTGCAGCAGACCGGTAGCAACTTTACGATAGGCCAAGTAGGCATATCATGTGGTAGGAGCCTAGTGTTTATGAATAATGACCAGGTGTGCAGTCCTTCATGCTCCAGGGAACAAACATGACTGAAGCATCCCTTCGGTCGCCTTCATTAGCGTCGAGGCCGCGGAGATCGGAACATCGTCTGGGCCCGGCGCCCTATCTTGTTTGAGGCATGTCGCGGCATCCTGCACCTCTTTTAAGGTGACCTCCAGTCTTCCCCAGGTCCTCTTTCATCTTTCCTGCGGCCTTTGAGTAGAGGGCGCGGTCAAAGGGTGGGTGTTGGCGGAAAGGCGCTTCAATTGAGCGTGTCTGTGCTCTCTGGTGTTTTTGGGTAACTAGGGAGAAGAATAAAGAGAAGAAGAAGGAAAAACAGGGCGTTTAATCCAAACCGATCTTGCTTACACCGGTTTTATAGTTGCGGGCGCTACACCCTTTAATTCACTTTGTGCAGCACTTCGGGAGGCGCTTTGCCATCTGTCTTAATTGTTCTTAGAGGGGTGCTGTTGCAGTTTCGTTTATCTACACTTTGCCTGCGACGGCTTATTCACACCTATATACGCAGTCGGTTATGTGCACAGTATACTATGTGCATATACACAAATCCAATTGAACCACCGATCGGCTCGACCCTCCTATCGGTAGGTTAGGCAACGTTTGAACTTAGAGCGCCTTTCAAACACCAGCGTCTACGTAGCGTTTAAGATTTCTTAGTGTACTCTCGGTTCTAGCCCCGTTTTCTTGCAGTGTACACTGACCGTATAGGACTCTTAACAACACGACCGCACCTGACAACTGACAGAAGTAGACTACAGTGCCGTGGCCTGCTAGACAGTGTCTTCACGAAAGTTGACGTCATGATCAGTGGCTTTCCTGACCATTTGGGTTACACGGTTGTTGGCTCCAGGCGTTGTTTTATTAAGTCAGATGATTCAATGAAACAGCGCCACATCGCCCCGAGAGTTATTGATAACTTCGCTTCTTGATGACCGCGACAGGCGCAGCTACCGCTTAAGTGTGAATCTCTCAGACCGTCTTCGCAACAGTCCGCGTCTCGACAATCTGTACCCAAATGGTGGTCCCTGGCGAACGCCGGTTCCGGCTGGAGTAATATTGGCGAGATATCGCGCGGCTATATCTCGCTTGCTGACCTCCGGGACCGATTGCAGAGGGGGGAGTGTAGGGTATATAAATATTCTATGGTGGTGTCGAAATGAAAAACTTCAAGTCGTAGGTCCTTCCGTTTCGTTAAAAAAACGTTTGTCAAAGTTGGCTTTGTTTGATCCATAAATTAAAATAACCGACTGTTTTTTCTGGTTACAAATGGTTAGGACAGCTACCTTCAACGTCACGAAATAGCTTATAAATATCCTATATAGATTTAAGATTAAGATTATAAAGAAAAATATGCGTATCTAACGCGTTTACAAGGTTGGCCAGATGTGTGTTGATTTGCAACTAAGTTTGAATAACGTTACCTTTGCGTTATGCTTTTTTCATAGCGTTCAACTCCGAGACGTCAAAGTGACGTCGAGGTGAAAGTCCACCGGCGTGATTGTGATCGAAACGACATCGTTCATATAAACTTTTCATTTGGCAACAAGAGCTTTAAAGGAACTAATCTAAGCAGCCGGATCCATAATTTTGTTTTGTCTCCTTCTTCTGATGAACAGGTAAAAATTAATAGGCGTCGTCTTTCACACAGAGGCACTACACGGCAGAATACTAGCAGCTTATGTATTGTATTCTTGTAGAAACACAAGACGCAATGAGCAGAAGCAATTTGACGAAGATTGCAGGAACAGGCTTTTCCTAATCTTACACCCACAGATAAGAGAAGGCCAACATAGAGTTGAGCTAACTCTACATTCAAGGAACCTCCTTATAGGAAAAATTATCATGCCTGCTTTGAGTTAGTGTTATCTTTATTATGCGAATTTCACCGGGAGTATCTTTGCTGACACCACGTATAGAATTTGATGCCGCAACAAGCGCTGCTGTGATCATAAAACATACATGATAAGGTTGTTTCATTTTCTTAGTACGATGCGTGGAAACAATCACGCAGCACCACAATTAGCAGCTATACTTTATTTTAAAAGATGTCGTCGTGCATCTGTGTCGCCAAACTCATGAAAAAACTCGTGATTTAAATTGCGTGATTTTGCAACAAAGTTTTTGCTACTTTGTGTCGTGTCTATTTACGTCTCTTTTCGAGTCTTCTCTGCGACAAAATAGGATTTTAGAGGAGCTGGGTAGTAGTAGTCATGTTACATCCATTCCTTTGATAAGGTAGCCTGGATAAATCCGTCTCCTCACACTTCGCAAAATAATTCGATCACGGAGCAAAGTAAGTTTAGGGGTCTATGGGTAACATATACACATTGCATCTACCATCGTTCTAGAAGTGGCTGAAAAAGAATGTTTGCAGAATGAACAAAACAAGTTCTATTCTTATTATTTAATAAAGATGCCTGGAAAGGCTCCAGACTGGAGGTTTAATTGCAGCACAGTAATGTCGTTCTACTAAACGTAAAGATATGACGTCTACACTGCATTGGGACGTGTTGCTATCTGTGTCTTTCGTTGACAGGTAGCGTGTTTGAGATCGCGCAGAGGGATTAGTGGTAAAACCTAGAATGCGCACGTATCAGAGCGATTTAAAAGCGAAATATGTAATTGGCAGGTTTGCTCATCGGTCAGTTATGTTATTGGCCTCTTAAACTCTTACAATTCGTTTTAACTACGACGAGATTGAAGGTCTAGCGAAACCCTACACACTGTAGGTTGTTCAGAAACAACATCGTGGCAAACAACCCAGCAAAGGGGGGCAGCCAACACGTCGAAGCGCAGTTATGTCTATCTTGACGTCTATCTCTATTTGTCCTTTTTCGAATAGTAGGGTGCGGCTTGTCAGATCCCAAATGAGAAAAACAGAGAAAACACGCCCGCACACGTAAGTGAGGATTTTCTATACCCGTCTGCCTCTCACTTAAAGCAATTCTTGCCAGGAATTTTGTACATTATATACATAGACAGATGTTGTTGAGCTATGTGTGAGATGGCGCGTTGATATTCTATGCGCGACAAGCTTGAATCATCATCTCAAATGTTCTGAAATGACTTTACCACTTTAGGAAACGTATTTTGATTACGTCATTTACGGTACCTTGATCGGAGTTTCGAAAAAAGTCGAGTGACTACAGGTGTCGTGAAGGTTGCCAGCTTCATCTGCAAATACCATACAAGCGCAAGGTATCACAATATTAGTGCGAACTTTTGTCTTTACATGGTTTTAGATGTAGTAAAGCAGAAGTGCCTACTCAGTTTATAGAATTGAAGTTTTGCTTAGTCTACAAAAGAAGCTCTCTCATATTATCGCCATTTGGGGTAATTGCAGTACCTTTCACTGACTCAGACGCCTAGTGTTACGGCAGTATTTAATCTATTGTACATATAGCTTACTGGTACCGAACTCCGGTAAGTGCAAGGGGTCTTCTGTCGAAAGCAAATCTGTCGCCTTTTCATGTACATACTACAGCGACCCAAATGTACTTCTTGACGATTTTTGTTTAAAAATCTGCCCAGAAAATAATGCGTGATGTACTTTTCTCTAATACAGGTAGTTAGTAAAAGACGTCCAAGACACATTCCTGAGACGCCTGCGGATCAGGTGTTCAAATCAAAGCGTGAGATGACGTTATATCTAGTATTGACTCACTTTTCATGCAAGACAACATATCTGCTTTACGCAAATGTGAATTGCTAGGACATTTTTTTATTGTACGCTCCAATAATCTAAGAAGTCAACGATCAATCACTTTAAAAGCCATGGCCCGCGGTGAGTTCGCGAATGGATTGTTTGCTTGGCGGATGGCCTATTGCGCATACAAATTCAAATTGAACTCGCCTATTTGGCGATTAGTTGATACTGCGAATTAATAGACTTGATTTCCTTTTAAGCATATAAGTTGGTGGTAACCAGGCCATATTGTTTGGCATACTTTAGCTGCTTCTGCTTCTCTATGATAAGCATTTTCAGCGATGCAAGTAGCAAGCCTCTCGACATACAGACCCATTACAAATACCATATTTCTATTTTCTCTAAATTATCAGTGGGCCGTCTCTAAGGGTGCCTTTCCAGATCTGATAAGGGTTATTCGCGCGCCCTAACTTTCCATTATTATTATTATTATTATTATTATTATTTTTTTTTATTATTATTACTATTATCTAGGAAAACTATTTTGGCAGGTCCGTTTGTTGATCGAGTCATCAAATATGGTTAAGATGTTTGACAGGCTAGAACAGCATTGGAATTACTTTGGCAAGCAATTTCGTATAGCGATACACTTCGACTTTGCACTTTTGCATTCATAATGTAATGGCCGGGCAAATGCATCACCGTTTCCCATGCTAATGCTGCCTAAAGGGCGCTACAAGCCTCCGATACGAGTGGATACAAAAACAGCAGAGACTCGTGCATTAGCCTATTCCAATTGCGAGTAACTAAACATCATGGTGTTTGTCACGTTATTTCCTCTAGCTAAAAACATCAAGCGTAAACATAATAACGTATTTTCGCACAAAGGAAACAGGACAAGCCGCGACGGATAAAGCCGTGGCAGCATATTCATTGCTGTAGTTCTGATACGAGTTTCCCATATATGCATAATGGTAAACCAGTTTCAACACGATTTACATACCGTTCCCTTAGCAACGATTATCACTTTCAAAGATCTATATTTGGTAGTTGCAGCTGTGGGTCGTCGTTGTTAGTAGTGCTAACTGAGAGGCGTTTTCTCAGCCGGTCAACGGTTTAAACCCGTAAACGAATACACACTAAAGCTGTTGTATGTAACGATGCATTCTGCATGATGTATTTACTTATTGTGCTGAACGAGTGACGTCTAAGTCATTTCTAGTCTAGTTAAGGCATTCTCCTCCGCAGAGAGGGCGCCTATATTCTATTCCATTGGCATTTGCCGTAACTTCTATTACTATGACTACGATCACTATCGTATCGCTAGAGTTAGAAATACGTATGCTACTATATTACAATATAACACTGCCTGCCATCCATCTACGAGTATATGCGATGGGAATCGCAGGACGCCGGATCCTCCCCTCACAATGTCGACAGGCAGACTCGGAGACAGACAGGCAGCGGCGTGCGAATAAAGAAAAAACGACAATTTCCCTCGTTCCGTCAAGGAAACGGCCACGCAAGTCAGCTTTATTTAATGACCATCGCCATTGTCTTTGCCAGGCCAGAGAAGACCAGAAATAGAGAACGAAAATCAAAGAGTAGTTGGCACTTCAGATAGTAAACAGCACTGCTGCTGCACCTACTACTACTACGTCTACTAGCCCCGATTGGCTAACTTTTTGTTTTTCCACTAACGACAGGAGCTCGCAGTTGCAGTGTACTTGTATTGGTAGGAGTATTAGTGACACACCATAGTAATGGTAAGTGATTTCGTTTAAAAGCATTGACGCAGCTAGAGGTAATCATTCCACAGATGCACGAATTCGCGTGCTCGCATCGCTACTACATTCGCACAATAGCACATACCCATGTACATATATCCACATCAACAAGTACACACACACGAGCACATACCTATACATGCGTATACCACCACCCCTGCACGAACACTAGCACAGGGCGCGCAGTTATAGTTGCGTTATAGGGCTTATAGTTATAGCACGTTTCGCACGCGCCGTACGCGGAACATTATGTGACTGCGAAATGCCGTGTAAGTTAGTAGCTCTTCTGTCAAGCTGCTACTGTCAAAATAACTTTGGTTTGCTGCGATAAAATTATGTTATGTCTGACTATCTCTTTTGCTGTCCGCCGTCCGTGAGTTTGTCTCGAAGTGGTGGCATTGGTGGTATGAAGTTATTCGTTTGGCTGCGAAGCAGGGTCAACTACGCCTTCCCGTGTTGCCGATGGATCCAGAGGGCGACGGTGGGTTCATAGCACTACCTTGAAACTACTCATCATGACCACCACTACGGTGGTGACTATGATGGCGGCAGGCGCAACGATGATGTTCAATCACGGAGACAACGACAACAACGAACACCACCATGAGTAGGGCGATGGCTGCATTTTTCTGTCCGGCCATAGATAGCTAGGACTGAGATAGCTAGGTTGGTTGGTTGGGGGTGGTCGGTCGGAGGGGTGTTAGGTTGAAACTTTGAGACGCGACGCTCGGGTACAGCACACATCGAGTTGTTCTTTTTTTGTTGCTCTTGCCCCCCTCCCCCCAGCCCTTGCAGAGCGTCTCTTCCCACTTGCCACTTCTCGCTGATAAAGCCGCGACTCCATAGCAACCCCTGTAGCGATTACAGCACTCGCTCCACATGTGTAGTTGGTGCACGCATTGGCTTAAGCGACAGTAGATAGTACCACTATTAAAGGCGTGCGAAGTGCGACCCCCTGCTTCTTGCTTTGTAGAGCGGGAGGGGGGGGGGGGGAGCAACGATGGAGCTGCAGCCCCAACTCTGGCTTTAGTTTCGGCTTCGGCCTCGGGAAATTCCCGGGCCGCTTTGCCAAAGGCTTCACGAATTTTTTCTCATCTCGTATTTTTCATTAATCTCGTTGCCGTGCTGCATAGCTAAAACAAATTCACCCATTTCTTTCTAGTTTGGCTTTGGAATGAAATTAGCCGGTGTCGCTGTTCTGCTGCCGCTGCCGATGGTGCTGCTAGACATTTCTTTGCCGATCTTTCCGACTCTAGTGCGAGTACACCATCTGGAGGCCGTTATGTGCGCGAGTCGGCCCTATTTAGGTGAAGTCACACTGACTAAAGTCGGCCGGCTTTTGAAAACGTATCACAGTAGTTTCTCCGATTCTGCGGAAACTGCAACTACACACCACGATGGTGGCAGCGGCGACGACTGGAATTGTTCCCTTCCCTTCGTACTGGTTCTGTCGCCCATGACTGCGGATGAACTTGCCAGAAGAACTTGCAGCTGCTGTTAATCTCCGCTCTTGACTCGCACGTAGACTCCGCTGCCGGAGGCTCATGCAGGTTGGGCTGCCATGCTTCCCTTTACCCACGCAGACAAATGAAGCGCGATCATTTGCGCGCTAAAGCTCTTTTCTACTCCGTTCAGTCGTCTCGCCACCTCTCCTTCTCGCCCACTCTTTAGTTATCCTCTTTGTCTAGCCTTTTTTACCTTATTTTCTCTTCGTGCCCCTTTTAGCTAGCCTTTTTATCTTATTTTCTCTGCGTGTCCCTTTAGCTAGCCTTTTCATGTATCTCGCATTGTCTGTCCCTTTACGTATCATTTTCCTCTCATCTCTCACTTTTTCGTCTCCTTCTTATTTGAGCCTGTAATTTTCATCGCTCTCCTTCTCCACATGTCATTCTCTTCCCCCGCTTTTTCGTTATTTCTCTTTCTTTCCGTGTCTACTCTTTCGCACGCCCTAGTCTCCATACGGGACGGGACACGATTTGGCTGGAACGAACATACGATAGATATCTATCTCCTCCACACGGGGAAATCTGTCTCGGTTATGGCGTTGAACCATGACAAAAAAACGAACACAGCGAACGCTGTCGGGCCCACAACGAACGCTACCCGACGTCTGCCGAGTCCGTACGTTGCGTCGTAACAAATTTCCGTTCGAACCCAGACACTCGTTGAAGTCATCCGTTGCGGCCCCTCCCCCCCCCCCCCCCGTGTCCCACCCTCGGTCTCGGTCCTGGCAACCGGTACGCCTAACCTAATCCATCCGACGTTGCAGCACCAGCCAGCAGTAGCTGTCTCGCCTTACAGTTAGCTCCATACAAATTGGCTAAAACGGCAGCGAATCACCATTTTGCGGGACAAGGCAACGGCCACTGTCTTTTGATGAGACCGACCAGAGAATAAAATGGAGCGAAGCCGAGTAGAGGCCGAACCGATGGGATATCTGATGCGTTCATTGCCATCAACGTAGTTTTCGTGTCGTCGTTCTCGACGTCGCCGGCACTTAGCGGCACGCTTGCCCCGTACGTTTAGTGAAATTTGCACCAAGTCGATGACTCAGCCGCCTTCTTCAAAAGGATTTTTAATATGATCTCTCTCTGATCTTCAGTGGGCAATGGGAAAGCAAGATAGGGAGAAGAAAAGCGTGAATGGGACAGACACGTAGACAAGAGGCGGGAGACCTCGACAGGAATCTCGGTCAGAGTGATTGTCAACTCGGCCAGCTCTCCTCGAACGCATTTCCAGCCTCAATGCGACCCGTTTGGTCGGTCGAGCGTCGAAAACGAGAGTCAGTCAGCCGTCTGCTAAGTGGGCGATGACGACAGCGATATGCAGCGAGCGAATGGAGAGAGTAACAACTGAACAGCGGTACCGTGGGTTCGTGTCGAGTGGACGAGAAAACCGCTATCCGCTCGGGAACGTTCGAGAGCGGCGCCGTTAGAAACCATGGACTGATCCTTCTCTGGAACAGATCTCAGCAAGTGGCAGGCGGCGTAGGGCAATTGGATCCTGTTTGCCCTCTGCAGGCCACTTAGTCAGACTGATTGACAGAAAATTCTGAACGGCTACCGGCTGCTTGCGTTCAAACCAAACCGATCGATAGAGGAGAACACGAACTGTTTCTGCAGAGTAGACTGTAGAAGCTGTACTAACTGTAGAAGCAGCACCACGAGGGAAGGAAAGAGATGTACGGGAAGACAACAAGACAAAACATAGAGAGGGAAAGAGTGAGACCAAGACGCCAAAACATGCATTGCAGACAAAACGGTTGTTGCGGTTTGGGGTTGCGCTGACCTTAGTAGAACACGGATATCGGAGCAACGCCAGAGAATCAGGCGTGAAAACGCAAACGCCTGATAGTGATACCATTACCCACGCTGCTTATATGACAGCAGCAAGAATAACAAAATTGACAGCAGCAATAGTTAGACAACGGCAACAGTACCCTCAACAGACGCAACAGCAACGCCATCAACAAGAAAATGTGGCGGCGTTACAGACGGAAAGGAGAACGAGAGCATCGTAAACGTCCCTGTAGGACTATCTGTAGAACTAAGGTCTGTTTTACAATGGCTATATATATATATATATATACGTTCTCTCGATACTATGTTAGTACACATATATAATATAATATTTCAAGATGTCCGTGCCGTGTCCTTTTAGTGCGGCGACTGCGTGACAGTCACTACTATCATATCTTGCACAAAACTTGTCACAATATTTACAAATGCATATGTTACTGTATGGTAAAATCCAGGGAAAACGTACCACAATGTGTCTGTACAAACAAACATGCAAGACGTATGCCTATATGTCTATTCGTCCTGCCTAGTTCCTTCCATTCTGAGTTTAGCATTGCTCCAGCGGTTTAAAACTTCGATTAAAAGCAAGTCATTGCTTTTTTACTCACACCGCTAAATGATCGTTGACAGATCGCCTTTACAACTGCCTATGTCGTCGGGCAATTCGAGTGGCGCTCGTTATACACATACATATACAGGATGTCTAAACCAAGTTTTCCGAGACTTGTAAAGACGCTAAAACACGTTAAGACAAGTATTTGTTTTTCTCTTTTTTTTTTTTTCTTTCACAAGTAATGTGAAAGCGGGAATATCTTGCTTAGAAATGACAGTAAAATCACACATTTATCTATCTATCCCATGTATCACTTTTGCAAATATGTTATTAACCAAATGTTTAATTATCTTTATCCCGAAAGCTTGTTTGTTGAGAGGAAACACGGCTTTACTAATATTTCATAGGCATTCCATAAGGGCAAATCCACGGCAGCCCAGCTCGTTCGAAATGAAACAAGAAGGAACTATTATGATACACAATAGGCTGATTTTTACTAGTTACCTGACTTGAAAAGAGCGCTTTCTTTGCGTCAACAATAGCTTTAGTAAGTCGTGTACGTGTCCCTCTGGCGTTGCTCAAGAACCAAGCCTTGAACCACCTTTACTGCGTATATTTATTTTTGATCTTAAGAATGTTACTCCTACTGACTCCTAATTACTCCTAGGTCACATTTTTATCTTATTGAACAAATAGTGCAGGCTCCTGACAAATAAAAATGCACGGAAGCGAGTAAGAGTTTGTATGTATGGAAGCGCTAGAGGTATGGAGGCTCTACCCTTGCTACAACAGCCCCAGCAAGAGCCTGGAGGCACCCGAGGACCTATTAAAAAATTGGCCAATCAGCAAGTTAAGCCACAAACGGAATGGGCACAGTGTTGACGGGGGTCTTCATTGGGTTCATGACGGGGGTAGCATGGGGTTCGTGGAGGGCGGACAAGAGAGGGAAACCTTGATTAAATGGGCAACTGGCCTAGGCCTGTATGTAAAAACCATGGCAAACAGCAGACATGTCACAGTCAATCTAGCACTATGCAACGATACAGTGGCCAATATATTGAGAGGACGGACAGTGTTCATCAAAAATGAAAACCTCAGCGATCACTACTGTATTAGGTTCACGATGCATGCAAGAAGTAACCGCGCCACAGGATAAAGGGCGAGGAGGTCTTCAAAGCCGAACTCAACAACCCTTTGGCTGGCCGGCCTCAAAGGTGACACTGCCAGACATGGACGTCGTAGTATCGTAGTATGTAAAGACAGCCTGATAAGAAGAAAGTTTCCCGTCTCCACACGCGCGGAGGTCATGATGGCTGCAAAGAGGTCCAACCCAGAGGTCTCTGGGACCCGGCGGTATTCCGTCTATGGCAGTCATGACACTTTTCATGGAACATCCGAATGTGGCAGCGAAGGTATTCACTGAGGCGGTGCCAAGCTGGAAAATGCAAAGAGACTGGAAGAGGGCAGAGGTGGTCCTGATCCCCAAAAGTAGCGGAGAATGCCGGCCCATATGTCTCCTGAAAACCCTAGCAAAAGATAGACTCAAGGCATTCGCGGAGCAGTATGGCCTCCTCGGTCAGCCAGTACGGATTTCTTAAGAACAGATCGCTTCCTACAGCACACAACGAATAACAGCCAAGGCTGACTTGCTCATAGATCGCCTATATATAAACGGCCCCAAAGCAGTGGAGATAATTGCATACGATGATGACCGGGCTATTACAACTCAAGGAATAACAGAAAAGGAACTATAGACAAATATGGCTCTCTGGTCGACAAAAAGAGCTTTGCCGTAGCTACCGAATGTGCTTATTCGCTGACGGGCATTCGTTCGAGCAAGATTGGAACTAATATAAGTACTTTGAGCTTCTACAGGTTTTACAAGTGACTTGATTGGCACAGCGAGCGAACATAGTAGCTGCATTTAAGCACTTATATCCGGCCATCGTGTGATTCAAGTTACTTTGCAACCCCAGACGTCAGCTCGATTTAGCACCAAAATAATTCACTTAAGTTGTGCATTCGTCTGAACGCATTGGCTGTGTATGCGTAATGGAAATATTTAGATAACCTGAGCGTGAAATTTAGAGCATGCAAAAGTAGAAATATAATTTCGCAAACCTCTTACTGTCTAACGACTAACGATCTTCTTAATATTACAAAAGTTCCTGTTTCAGCTAAGGGCATGAAATTCAGACAATGTAGAATGCGAATGCGTTGTCTCACAGTCGTGCATTTTGTAAACTTATGTCGGGACAGCCACCCTTTAGAACTCGGAAAAATTCATTAAAAAATCATCTCACTCTTATACAAAACATGCGGAAATGTTTTGTGTACGAGTGAGGATGAAATGCATAAAAGTAGTTATTTTACCTTTTCTCCCACATAGTCGTGCAAAGTCTACTTTTGCGAGCGAACGCATGAAGGAGCCGACCATATCGGCGTGTTCGGCGAGAAATTTTACATATTCCTCTGCACGACACTCGACGCAAGCTAGCGAAAGGCGAGTAGCCGTATTAAAAAAAGTCTTAAAAATCCAATATGTTGTCAATGTCTTATGTTGAAGCTCCACGTGCAGAACCGTAAACTTTTGCCATTACGACCAAAAATTTACACCCAAAAAACTATTCTCATGCAAAAGTAATTTTATTGTCCACCATTTTTGTACCAAAGTGGTGGTTCTGTGTTACGTACTATCCGAGTAACTAAGCTTTTTCAACAGCCTTATCGAAAGCGAAGGCATGCATTTTTGCTAGCATTTTGGCCTGCTTCAGTAAGGGTGTATAAGAAAGATACATATTTTAAGGGCTGACAGAACTCGGCAAGCAAATATTTTTACACAATGGAAGGAGGGGGTAGAAACGTCTTGGAAAAATATTAAGGTTCAGAACGTGAAAGCTTCAACGTAAAATATAACAACTATAGCTGTTAAAAAGCTGTTGAAAGCACTATGAGTTTATTACAAAAATGATGGGCATTAAACTTGCTATTGCCTGAGTAGTATTTTAGGCCTATTTTCTTGCCGGTTCTACCAAACCTTAAAATAAGTACATACGGTTATGATAGACCATTTATATATATATATATATATATATATATATATATATATATATATATATATATATAAAAAGGGTGTTTGGATAATCTCGTTTTAAACTCTGGAGTATGGTTGAGTTTGGTGAGATCATCCTTTTTGCCAATGGAAAGGGGGAGCGGAATTGTTTCCTATGCGAGTGAGACACTTTCATAATGAATTTTTCTAAGCATTAATTTTTGTTCGGCTGTCCGACATAAGTTAATAAAATGCACGTTTGTAAGACAACACATTACTCAATTGAAAAACCGATGTTTACGGGCACACTGAGAAGAAAATGCTACATTGTCAGAATTATACTTAGCTTTAAATAGAGCAGACACTACTGTGATATTAAGAAGAGTTCGCAAAATTATATTATTATATGTAAAGTTCTTGATCTAGCTAAAACCAACCATAATTCAGACGATATAGAAGTAGATTTTCTTGGAAATGCGCCGGTATGCTCAACCTTTTAATTGAGTACTGCGTTCAAAATCGTGCACATTATAAACCTATGTCGGACAGCCTACGTAAAGCCATAGCTTAGAACATTTTTCATCCCACTCCTAAACGAAACATTTCCGCACTCTTTTTGCATTGGTGTAATTGTTTTTCTTTGGAATGTAAGCGAAATTGCCAAATATGGTTGTAACGAGCGTTTTATCCTAACATATCTTGAATAAATCTGCAATTGCGAGAGCCCTAGTCATCGTATCCCCAAACCTCGGCAATCATACCGGGTGTTTAAAACAATGTTTGCGTCAATTAAATTGCTAATTCTAGGTTAGCTCAAAGCTAAATTGATGTTGTTTTAAATAAGTCTCAAGAAATGAAACTGTTTGTAGTTCTTATATTTTGGTTTTGACATTCAAATACGCATTTCTAGAAGATATTTTCGTCCCTCGTCTCATAAAACATTTTTTCACAGAGTCTTAGATTTCAAAGGTTGTTTGGGCAAATTCTGGAACACCCTATATGTATATATATATATATAGTTAGAGGCTCAATCTAAAAAAATCTAGACCACATGCATAACCGTTTATTTTAACTGCAAAGTTAATTATTTCTGATCATGTTTATAGCCTCCGCGTGTCCTCATAATGGCGCCATGATATTTAAAATTGATCCATTTAACTCGTCAATGAATTGCCGTGGGATATTATTACACTCCTCTTGCATAAAATTGATGAGCTTTGGAAGTGTCGCTGGGCCAGGAGTTCTGGCTCTAACGCGTCATTTCGACTCTTCCCACATACGTTCGATAGGATTTCGATCGAGAAAACATGCTGGCTACTTCATTCAGACAATTCAGCTTCCGAGAGGTAGCCCCGAACAAATGCAGTGGTTTGCAGCATTGTTATTGCATAGATACAAATTTATCACCACCAGCCGATGCTTCTCCAGTCTGTTCCTCCAATGCGTTGAGAGAGGGGCGTATCGTTTTAACGCTCGTGTTTTAAAGGGAATATACTCGTGTTTTGAATGGTATAGTTATGCTCAGTATGGTGCTCCTGCACCTGGTTAGTACAATACCCATCTGGTGCTACTATTGTGAGTAGTACATATGCCTCTTTGCAGCCTTTGCAAAAACTGTTCTCTGCGTCGATCGTTTATAATTCCGCTATGGGCCAGCCCTCTTCTGTATCGCTATCGCGGAACTACAGGCAAAGCTTCGATCGGAGTTTCGACCGTGGTATCTTGACGACGCAACGCTGGCAGGTGACCTGGCAACGATCCAGGCAGACATCAAGACTGTTCAGGAATTTCAAGCGTGCTCCGGCTTAACACTCAACGCAAATAAATGCGAGCTCTTCCTACTGTCAGAGGAGCACCGCGACGAGCCTATTTCAAGCTTGCGGGGAATACTACCCGACATTCGATTAGCAGCCGATGACAGTATCGAGCTTCTGGGAGCCCCCTTTACCGATGCGGCGCTGGAGGGTGTACTGCGCAAAAAACTTGTTGAAGTCAGCCGATGGTGCAGCAGACTTCAAACCCTAGATGCCCACCCGGCGTTATATCTCTTGCGACAAAGTCTCTCCACTCCTCGCTTGACGTATATTTTACGTTGTTCACCTTCTTTTAAAAGGACCGACCTTCTCGACAACTTCGACGACATTCTGCGTACGGAACTAGAACGGCTACTCAACGTTCACCTGAGATCTGCATCCTGGGCCCAGGCATCACTTCCTGTGAGCGCGGGGGGCTTAGGGATTCGCCGTGCTAGGGATTTATCATTATCGTGCTACTTGGGATCATTGACAACATTTAAGGATTTAATACTTTCGATTGGAGTTGAAGATACCTCAGTTCAGCTGGCCAGGGCCTCCGATGAGGCCCTGGAGGAGTTTCCAGTTTTCTGGGGAGAGCCCCGCGAGCGAAAAACTCAGGGAGCACTAGACCACTTGGTGGTAAAAAAGAGGCAAGACGCGCTTGTAGCACAAACCCTACGTACAAAACCTTGTAGCACAAAGGAAAAGCTCGTCTGAAGGCCTGTTTTGATCCAATGAGCGGAAAATGGCTGCAGGCCCTCCCTTCGCCGCAACTGGGGACGATGCTGGACAATAACACACTCCGCATCGTCTCAGGTCTGCGGCTTGGGGAGGCTGTCTGCGCAGAGCACGTCTGCAACCTGTGTCGGTCTAAAGTTACCGCTACAGCGGAACATGCGCTGTCCTGCCGGTTCAGTGCCGGTCGCCATTCACGACATTTCGCCATCAACGATGTCGTACACCGTGCTCTGCAGAGCGCCCAGATTCCATCAATGAAAGAGCCCCTCGGTATGTGCGCCAACAGCCTTCTACGCCCGGATGGAAAAACCCTAGCACCATGGGAATGGGGTCGTCTGCTAGTGTGGGACGCGACGGTTTCATGTACACTCGCCAACAGTTACATTGCGCGCACAAGTCGGGAAGCTGGCGCGAGCGCACGTCTTGCTGAAAGTCGCAAATTGTCGAAATACAGGGAGCTTTCGCCGCAGTACATAATTCAGCCGATCGCCGTGGAAACGCTAGGGCCTATGGGTGAGGCGACCATCAAGTTCCTTAAGGAGCTTGGAAAGAGGGTAACTGCTGTAACAAAGGATGCGCGAGCAGGGGAGTACCTGGTGCAGCGTATCTCCATAGAAGTTCAACGTGGTAACGCAGTGGCGGTAGTGGGGTCGCTTCCATCGCCGGGGGAAGGACTGCCAGAAATGCCGTAGCAGTACCAATTATTATTTGACTATTAACATATGAAACATTAAATAAACTTATCGTACATATTTAGTCATTTCGCTATGCGTTTCGGGACGTCCTTTAGGAAGTCACTTGCGATGATAGGGTCTAATGTGCCCAGGACCATACGTTTAAAAAAGTAGCTCTTTCACGGCTTTAAATAGTTTTTAGCTTTATCAAGAAGGCGTGCTGCGCATGCCATCCAGACCCTATTAAACTGTGTCGCAAGTGACATGAAACTGTAACGCCCCTAGGCTTTACATGCGTCGAGCCTGGTGGCGTGGTAAGCGCTTTCGCGTGCGCCTCGCGACTGGAGGATACATATAGGTGCACAGGTTCGAGCCCCACTATTGCACACTTGTATTTGTGGGGTCTGTCTCTCGAAGCAATGCAAAAGCAGTCCTGAGGGCGTTACATATTGGCTGAGAGTCAGCCCGAAAAGGTTTAGGCTTTACATGCGACCATAAGGAAATGGTGACCCTGTAAGTTCCCAGTTCTTTACTGTCGGTGAAACCGCTTGGTTCAAGCGTGGAGGATATTTCACCCATCCATAGTAGCTTTCTAACGGTTTTCTTCATTTCGACATGTTTTGTAACTTTTCGCATAAGCCTTTTCGAAACTCAGAGAGAAATGCGACCAGTTACAAAATAGCGGCGTTGCGTGTGGTAACTAGCGAATAGTGCAAACCAAAGTTCATGGATCAATTGGAGGAGCTCCGCAGGAGCATTTCTTATATTTATTAGCATCTATGTTGAATAGGTTTTTACAATAGCTACGATAAATATAATGCACAGCTTCATCTTAATTGTGGCGTCCACCCAACGTATAAGCGGTCAAGCCTCTAAACGATTTAATCCGATGTCGCAGGAGCAACGTTTACTGACAATAAATGCATATGCAGCTCATCACTTGTGTTTGGGATTTAGGTATCAAGGTTTGAAGCAACTGTAAACAAAGGAATGAGTTCAGCTATGCTTATGTCTTTGCCGCAAGCCTAACTGATTAATTTCCATAGCTGGAAATGTCATCTAACAATTTGCCTAATAGTGCACGCGTTTCTAACGGATCAGAGCACTCTATGATATCACGATAAAGTACTAACATAGAATTCCGTGATTTATCTTCAAAACCAGCGGTACACATTTGTTGGAGTGCCTCCTAAGTCTGTAGGAAATGAAATGGTTTTCGTACTACAATTCACGGCCACAGCTGAAGCAACCGGACAAACAAACCGAAAGATCGTGGCGCCGATTTCGCTTCAACTTTTCAAAGTCAACGTACTTGAACTTGCTAATCCGCCCGTATATATATATATATATATATATATATATATATAGGCATACACATGCATTTATTTTGTTAATGGCAGTTGTTTACAGGCAGTCGGATGCAGTTTGACCGTGCGTATCAGACAGCAGGCACTTAACTAGAAAACGAGGGTAGTCAAGGCCAATGTACCTATCCATCCATCCACCTGTTCCCCTTCGGTGCATTGTCTATGTCAACAGCTATGGACAGTCGCCAATAGCTACAACCTACAGCGACTCTTTTTCTCTGTTTCTGTTGTCTACTATTTAGGCATTATTATATCCCTAGATCTCTTTTCCTACCCTTTTCTTCCTCGCTCTCTGTCGGACCATCACCGTGTCAAGCGAGTCTCAACAGGTGCTGAGAGTTGGGCCTTCTCCCCTCCTCTCTCTCTCTCTCTATATATATATATATATATATACATTTTTTTTCTATATATATTGCCCGATTAGTGTTCGGCTATCCGTGGTGAGTAGCGGTGGGAGCAACAGAAACCAACGCCCGTGCGCAGCAGCGACGCGGTCCATGCTCGTGGTTAAGCGGTACAGCCAGGGCCGCATGAGGGCAGTCGTTGAAAGCCTTCTGGACTCATTTTGTCCAGATGAAGAGGAACGAGCCAGGGAAGCTTTCCTGGCCAGGGAAGGACATGGATGCGGGGAAAGCAGGAGGCCGAAAGCAGGCACGCATAGACGCATAGCTTTGCACTCGCCGTTAGAGAGACAAAAAGAAAACCAACGATCGAGATCACGTAAACCAGATACGTATCGAAGACAAATGCACATATGCTTAAAAACACGCGCCTGCTTTAAACACATATGCAAAGTCTCAGCTGCGTAGTGTATAAAGTAATACGCAATAAAGCAAAGTTCAACTGAAATCGTCAAGCCAAAACCTCTGCACTATGTTTCCTATTATTGCTTTTTTTTGTGCTAGTGCTAATCTACTTGCAAAATGGTAATACTACTAAGTGCTCTCTAATTGGTTGCTTTAGCAAAGCGCATACTTTATATATCCTATTGTACAGACAGAACGACTAAAGCGGGCCTGCTTACTCAGTATCCTAGGCGTTTCCGCGAACTCATTATCTCCAAGTTCTTCGGAACGGCGGCCATCACAACATCGACTTCGAAGCACGAGGTCATAGTCTGCGCGTGACTCGGTTTTTTCACATTGTTATACATACATTACATAACATGTTGACTTTCGTTCTCGATTTAGCATAGAAAGCTGTAGCGTTTGCTACTCGATTGCTGCTGCTGCTAAGGTGTTGTTATTGGTGTTAACAAGATATTAGCACGCACATAGTGCTTCTGTGCCCTATTTAAAATGATTGTAATGATGCCAACCTGATCACTCTCAAGACTGGCTGGCACGTATGAAGTATTCAAGGGTATCCAAATCACGCGTCGAATATTCGAGCCTCTACAGAACTAGCGTCCAATGACGCTATCGTATGGATGAGCGCTACAGATGAGCGGGCACCCTTAAAACGGCTAGCTGCGCCGCTGTATTAAGCCCAAATGACACCACTGCGCCAAATAATACATCGAACCGCTATAGTTATCGAACGAATTCCAGCTACGCTGTTAATCAATTCCTATTGTGTGTCAAACAGGAGGCAATACACACCGGATACCGGAGAGGAAACCGTTTTGAAGCGAATAGGTGCGGGGCTACCATTAGCCAGTGCAGCGCCCAGACACAGAGCTTCCGGACCTTGTCGAAGCTGATAAACGCGGCATGCCTGCCTGGACATGACATTAGCCAGCGCAGCTGTTGTTTTCCATCTAGCAATAATAGTAGATGTTACATATAATGTTGCCTTCAGGATATGCTTTCAATATACGACACGCACGTGTGCATTGCTTACATTGACAGCTAGGAAACAATGCTGGACTAAAAATGAATGATCGCGTCAGATCTGGCACCATCCACAAGCAGTGCGATTGAATAATCTGAATCGAGCTGCAACACTGCCAGTGTCGAACGCACCAAAATTCGGTATTGTCTCCGTGATGTAGGCTTGGGTAACTACTGTCAGCATACGCTGGCAGCGTCAGCCTAATACGCCGTCTAATATGAACTGCTTGAACACTTGAGTGCATAAAAAGTCTCTCAGCAGATCTGGCAAAGAAACAGAATCTGTAAGAAGTTTTGAAAAAAAAGTGATGCATGTGATGGACACACTACAATTTATGCGTTGTATCAATTGTGAACAATACTGCTTAATAATGTGATGCACTACTGCCATGACACGATTATAGTTAGATATGAAGAGGACAAGATTAAGGGAGGGAGTTCTCGAGGTGTTTTCAGTGTGTTTTGATGTGTGTATAGTGCTTGATTCGACGAGACTCGACTAAAGTTAGCCAATATATACGGATTCCTGCATGATTAAAATGTACGGATTGAAATTCTATTGTGCAGTTAAGAATACAGGGTGGTATGGAGAAATCTAAGTAGATATTTTAAAATTAAGGATGGCATTGACATATACTGTTAAAATATTTCCTATAAAATAAAATACCAATAAAACGACTGATTGATTTGTGTCATTTTAGGCATCCGCATTTTAATTGCGGCAATTCTTAACATAAGAGATAATAAAAAGTAAAGACATGCTTGAAAACAACCCGATTGATACATGTGATAACAGTTACAAGGAAATACTTCGCTTGATATAGCTTTTTATCCAAAGGTTTACGCGTGTAAGTACGTGTAGCATATCAGAATCTGCGCGGAAAGAGTCTTGGACGAGACTTGGGGTCTCTTTCTATGATGAGTTTGGTTTATCGTCGGTGGCCAGGACGACTCATTGCAACGACATAAACAAATGCTTGCCGTTGGTCGGTCGCGTACCATGCCCGCGATACCCCACTCGATATACATACTACCTTCACTACTATTACTACTACGACTATAACAACGAAGACGACCACCCCTACGGTTTCTAACACTGCAAGGGCTTGGTGGTTCCGCCGTCCAAGTAGGCATCCGGGGGACAATCAATGTGCTGCTAGATAGTGGCGGGGCGTAACGCTCGTCGAGATCCCCCTGTTGACGGATTTGCACAGCACCGCCGGGAGCTCTTGCCACTAAACCCAGCATGCTGCCATACTTCCCACGAGCTGCTTCGGGCCGACCCAGTATGGGTGGAGTGGACGGAGAGCCTCAAGGCGGCTTGGACGAAATTGGGCAGCGGTCGGCTTCCATCGCTTCAATCGGGAAATCGCCTCTGCGCGAGCAGCATCGGAAGTGTGATTGCCTGGTGCCCACGGCTCGATCATTGTTCCTCGATGCTTATCATCAAGTGCTTGATCAAATAAGACTAAAACCTCTACACACATTATATATATATATATATATATATAGGGAGACAGCGAGGGAGAGAGAGAGAACTAAAGATCACTTACGTCGAACTTCCCAATCGACGGCAAGCAAATATCAGACTGATCAGATTACTTTAGTATTACTAGTCATGATAATAACAGTAGCAAGAACACTTTACAGAAAAAAACAACCCCTAAATGTCTCCTATTACAGCACGACGTTTGGGATCATGCGTGTAGATAATAGATTAGAAATAGATGCTTTGTTCGGGATTATTGCACAGCTTGCATAAACAAATCAGGGGTTCTTGTCACGATAACTTCTGCGACCAAAGACAGAACGGATAGGGCAGCAGCCTTTCTTTATATTCTACCGGTTAATATTTCTACAATGTATTTGCGCTAAATTTCGTTTTGTAATGGGCTATCTGCATTAACTTTAATGGAAAGACAAACTCATTATGAAGGCCAAAACATGCGCAGATGAAGCTAAGTGTGACTCCAGAACTTACAGGATTCCTCTATAATTGTGCATATCAACATCTTTATTGATAGCACCACATAGCACGTGCATATAATTGGATGCACAACTAACTGATCGGTATAAAAGTAGCTTTCATAAACTGAAGAGACATGTGTTAATGTAGTTAAAATCCGCTCGTTAGTAATTGGCAATCAAGTTTACACTACATTCCACAGATTTCTAGACACAAAGAAAGATTTAACGTGATTTACAAGCAATATATATATATATATATATATATATATATATTTATATCATAAGTGGCCTGAATACTGTTTGTCTCAATAGTTGTATGTAAATATATATATATATATGCGTGTGCCGCCGCAGATTTTTGACTTCCATAGCATTTTTGCTGGACTGCACGTGTGGTAAATTAGACTCGTTCCACTCGAGAGGCCGGCAGGAAAGACATGCCTAAAAATGCCGGTCTTTTTGCACTTGTTAGCCCAAAAGTTTTAGAGAAAATTTTCTAATATTCTTTCGCTACCTTTCTGTAAGAGCATTTCTAAAAAAATTATTCTGCGGCATCTTCTTGAATTACAATAGATTATGACCTCAGCGTATCATAGATCACATTGAGCGGACTAGACGAACGGTCAATCGATTCGGAATCGGATATGGGTTCGACATAAAGCAAAGTAAAAATTGTTAGACAGCAAAAGAAGGTAGCTTCTAAGGGAGGCACGATGACAGCCTCAGCAGGAGTACCTAAACCGTGCACCGGGCATAGCGGAGGGCAGAGGTTATATTGCGAACACTCCCTGCATACTCATACAAAAATTGCATCTTTCGATCCGATTGTAAACATGATCTGACCTAAATGAGTTTGGAGAGGAAGAGGGGTTGTATCTTAGTCTTGTTTGTCTCTCCAGGTTCAAATGGATACAACTATCGTACCGTGTCCCGAATCCGTATGATTTAAAATGCCGTGGAGCCTTCTGCAAACTACAGCAACGATTTGCTTTTAGTAACGGCTGTAGTCGCGACTGCTTCTATTGTGTTTCTGCGTTTTGCGTACTTAATCAGCTGGCTAACATTTCCCTTTGTCTTAACAGGCTTTACCGTTTGTATTTTCAAAGGAATGCAACTGTCGTTGCACTGTTGGAACCAAGGAGGACATATATGTATACAAATATACGTTGTGCAGCAAGACCGTGCAGTAATTGCATGAATGCTTATATATTTTGCAGGCATGCGTACAAGTGACACGTTAGTAAACCCTGTCGTTTTTATGAAGGTTTATACGTTTGCTTAAAACGTATCTCTCTACATAGAGCCTACGAAGAATTACCTGCCTACAACCCAACTATTGTTCTTCGCAGACATGTACAGGTGCTTCCAGGTGCGTTTCAAAATAAAAGTTACACAGTGTTCACAAAAGATGGAGTTGTCTCCTACACCATGTTACCTGTGCTGTCATTGCTGCTACTCCTTGACTTTGCTGAGTAGGGCTTGCCCTTAACAACCACTGCGTACGTTTAAGTGCAAGGCGTAGTTCGCAAGCATTTTACCTGCTTCTGTACTAAATAACGGTATGCATCACTAGGTCGCTTGACAATATTGGCTACGAGATTGCTCAATCGGCTACGAGCCAGTGCGATCATGTGGCTGGCGCTAGTGGTCAGGACGATGACGTCTTCTGCGTAGACAACTCGCGGACAGACTTTACACACCGATTCAATACTCCTGTTTTCCGCTGTGAGCGGTCTCTCTGCTCCCCGCCCTTCTCTGCCCATTCAACCGCCCGCGCTCTATGCCGTCTGCCTACATTTTAAGCCGATTAGTTCCGTCGTGTTCCCGCCAATTCCTCCCGAAGAACGGAGTAGACTTCGAACAAGAGAACAACTACGAGGAAATGAGGAAAATCACACAAACGACACGGAATCGGCTGGTGGTCATTGCTACCAGCGTACACGGTAGAAAAAACGACTTATTGTAGAAGAAGGAGAGATTGAGAAAGAGAATTTGCAGTCGTAAGGGAACTACGTTGATTACCAACCGTTAAGGTCTTTTTTAGATGACAACCCTACTATTGTACAATGTATAAAGAAGAAAAAAAAATATATATATATATATATATATATTGACCCCACTATTGTACAATGTATATAAATACATATATATATATATATATATATATAGCGACAAAGAGAGAGAAAGTAAGACAGCTCAGATAACACCTAGCAGACAAGATCGAAATACATCATACAGGCGTGCGGTAACGACGCGTATAACTATCGTACTAACCCACAAGGTGTACGCATCAAACATGTCCACATATTAGTACCCAAGAAAATTGGGTGACGGCCGATTATGATCCGGCCGATGGCTCCAGCGTCACTTGTTGGTTGGACTCTTGTTGGCTGCTGCAGGAGTCAACCTTTCATCGCGAGCGCACCTCGACACAAAGGTGCGTTTTTGTTGTGGCGGCGTCTTGCGATCGACTTCCTGAAACCCGCGCTAAGGAGCGAGCGCAAGACAGGACAGGGGAGAGGTAGAAGATGATGCCAACACGACTCGTAGTTCAGCCAAGTCGCCAGCTGAGTCGCCGACTTGTCAAAGATGCCCGAGGCGTCTGTTCCTCTGCTGGCTTCGTCTGCGTAATGGGGCAGACTGGGCATCAGGGGAAGTCAGGAAGCCGGGAAAGAAAAGGGAGAAAGAGAAGGGGAGGAAACGAGGAGAGGCAGATAAGGAGAGGGAGAGAGGGGGGGAGAGGGAGAGGGAGAGCGAGAGAAGCGCAAAGGTCTATATACATTTTGCGAGTTTCGCGCGTATCCGTCCGCACCGCAAAGTTTCCGATTTCCTATACAGAAAGTTACCCATAGAGTGAGGATCTATCTCCCTGAGGCTGGTGGTGGTGGTGGTGGCCTGGTGGAGGGGTGCCGAACCAGCGGACTGGGGCGTAGACTGCGCATTGGAAGAAGAAACGACCACGACAACGAAGCAGCGGCAGCAGCAGCATGAGCGAATGCAGACGGCAGTGCGCCTTAAACTCATAAATCCGGCGTCGACGACTGGGTGTCAGCCGGCGGCCTACCAGCGGGGTAATGACGTTCGATTTTTCAATAGCTTATGCTACTGCTACTGTCACCAGCACTGCCGCTGCTGTTGTTGTCGTAGTAGCCAGTATCAAAGATTGTCAACGAATAAGAAGACGAGCGGCAGAGCGAGGGACAAGACCGTTACTCAGATACACAGGCCAAGCCATGGCGCTACAGGAAAAGAGAAGGCGGGACTCAAACCCTTGGCCGGTATCGCAACTGCATAGTTATGGTTTACGTATCATACTCACAAACGCATGAACAAGATTATATATATATATATATATATATATGGTCAAAAAATGCACTGAGCCTATATATGGTCCCCAAATAGTACGCATACCCTACAGAACCACCCAAAGCTATTCAAATGCAAGGTGGATGCAAGGATACCCGTTCTAATACAAAACATTACATTTAAATGGCATATACCTTTTAAATACAAAACAAATATTTATTGGTCTAATTTGCCCTCCACAGAATCCTCCAAAGTTTACACATGGAAGGGTACTAAGAAACACACACACCACTGGACGAAATCAGTTCTGAACCAGATTTCAACAAGTGGTACAGCCTCAAACACGGCTTGCTGATCTACCTACGCAACTACTAACGAGTCTTCCAACTTACCTAGACCGCATTGGCAAAGCGGATTTTGTATATGTTTAAGATGTATTGTACCTCAGAAGGTATATACATATATATATATATATATATATATCGTGATCAGCCTATCATTATAATCTGGCTACTGTTGCCAATGGCACTCGATGTGTTGCGCAGCCAGTGGCGTGGTGCTTCTCAGACGCGCGTTACACGCACATGTATTCTGAATTCGCACATGCACATGTATTCTGAATACATGTGCTGGTCACTGAAAACCTCATCAAGAACGTTCGAAAATATTGGCATCATTTCAGCACGTACTTTTGCCTGTAACGCTACCAACTAAATGTACATCCGTGATAACGTATGCGTAGCGATTTTGCGCAGTTCGTGTAAGGCAGAGTGTCCTATTGATAAAATGTGTATTGTTCAGTATTGCATGTTCAGGCGCATCGCATCACTTTTGTTTAACGTGCTCGAAATTCTTTCCAAGCTATAGGCTAAACCGGCAATCGTTTAAAGTATAAACAGGCGTGCGTTTAAACAGCGTTTAAAGTCATACAGCTGGAGTTCCGCATTTCCACTAACGATGTTGCCAAGGTCTAACAGATCATCTTCTCCATATGAGCGTAACTGTGTTGAAGTGAATGCGCAGACTAAGGTACATGAACCTATTTGCAGAATCAAGATCACGTGGGGAAAGACAGCATCTGTACGGAATCTGTATGCTAAAGGGATGCATATTTCAGCAAGTATTGCAATGCATATGCATATTTGTGTGTGATCAACATTGTTGGCATATAGAGCAACAAAAGCTCGGACGTCCTTCTGATAAAATGTACTAGATCGCCAATGAGCATGACAAAATCCAGACAGCTAAGTAGGTTGCCGTCGCAATGTTTTGTCGTTTTGCCGAACCACTGCAGGTTCAAAATACCCGGTATTAATCATCAGCTTATCTTTATCAAAGAAACTCTTAAGAATACCGCGTAGCTAATCTCCCACGCCAGCCACACGAAAACAGACTGTCTTCAAAGGAGATCTAAGAAATGGCTCTGGACAGCTTTTAGCGATACAAATATATGTTTTCCTGTTTTCCACTAAATGTTGATGAGGACGTTGTTTGCCCCAAGGGTTTTTCGTGCCATTTCGCTTGGCTCTGACATTTTGAAATCCGATCTTGCCGACTTAGTAGTCTGCACACTACCCTGAATTAAAGCACGACATACGTTATTAGTAGATTCAAAAGATCCCGATGAGCTTGGGAATACTCCAATGAGAACCATTTGAGCAATTGGGGCCTCGGTGTACTCTTTCAAATAACACATCTGCATAATGTGTTCAGAAGAAATTCTTCTTTAACATTGACTACCTGCTGACTAGTGCTCTGAATTCACGACTGAATTGAGCAAGCTTCCCAATTTTGATGTCCTCGGTGATCCTATGTGCTGCTCACCTCGGACGATAAGATGCACCCCAAATAACACCCCATAGGACACGACAGTGGCCATGTGCCCACGAGGCCACACAGTATAGTTTTCTTCACAGCGTCGATTCTCGAGTCGATTCGACAGTTTTAATTCAGTATTTTATTACGAAACAATCGAATACGAAAAAAATTGTTTATTATCACACGTGTTGTGTAGAAATAGTACAGTTAATAGCTAAGCATATGTTTACATACACACATTTAGACAAATAAACTAGTATATATGTAAAACTATGAAGTTTTGACGTGAGCCTGGTTATCTAGACTGCCTAGCGACGGAACTAGGCCACAGGAGGTAGCATGGTATCTACCGCATGGTAGTTTACAACGAAGGCATGAGTCGGAGGGATCATGGAGCCCGGGGGTCGCGCACAGCATATGGTGAAAACCGTGCACGGCGAACCTTATCACCACATGGCGGTTAGTATTTTATTACATCATCCTTCGGTGCACAGTTGTTGCACGTGACTTTCGTTATTCTTGAAAATGTAGATAATATGCTGTATATGCATTTATCCAGGAAGTACGGCTGACTCAAATTGCTTTTTTTCAGAAGGTTTCAGGGATTTATGAACTGCCGGTATCAGCATCTAGCACGGGTTTCTCGCCCACTAAGCACCAGGTACCACCCCAGGCTCGAAATTATAAGATATTACTTCAAAACCTTCGGGAGAATCTTTTATTTTAGCGCCCGCTAAGATGTTCCCGTTTTGAAGAGTTGTGAAGAGATACCCTGAAGAGCCTAGCTGCTCCCCATCCTTCTCCCGCACCTCCCATGGCACGTTGTGTTGACTACAACTCCATTGTTGACTGGCCCAATTAACCCGACAAACGTCACCGCGGGATGTTTTGTCTCAGGTCTTGATACAGGTACATCATGTGTGCCATTATAGCGGCTAGTGTTTGGCCTAGTGAAGGTGATTTGACTCCTATACGTTCGTTGACTAGCACCGCACAGCGCAGCAACGTGCTCCACGTCGTTTAAGTTTGCGTCTGAGGTGCAGAGCGCACTGTACGTTTTCATCATGCCAATCCCCATCTTGTGCGATTGGAATTGCTCATTGGAATTGCCCGGTGAGCGCCTATGAGATGCTATACGTCAGTAGTCTACAAAAGCAGTTGTACCATGCCCGAAAGTTCGGCATTAGCTGCTTTGTCCCCTAACGCTGTCCAGAGGGGAGGGGTACTCTATATTCTCCGCTCACGCGTTTATTGTTGATTTACTGGCCCTTCTTCTTCCCCTTGAAAAATCGCTTACTGCGCTCGCTATTCAGGAAGTACCAGGACAGGAAGCGGGTCAGGCCGGCGACACCTCAATTAGAAAGATGCGGGACGCCCGGCTGACGCGTATGGTTACCTCCTCCACGCCGAGCGTAAAGCATTTCTGCCATGTGTGGTGCAAAGGGCCATGTCTGTTCATACGGAAACGACGTATGGTGCTGCCGATTCCGCGGCTGTTGCGAGAAGCCTTCGCCTTCCCTGAAACGCCCTTCCGTCCCTTGGAAGGGTCCTTGCCAGGCTTTGCGCAACCTCCTTACTCTCTTTTTCACATGTTTGGTATGTAAGGCTCTTGTCGAGAATATCTCCCAAACACTTGGCCTTCTTTTTGATAGACGCTACATAACCTGCAAGTGTAAGGTCGATCGGCGCGTCCGTTTCCGGCCCGTAAGGTACAAGGCCTCCGATTTACGACCCACGGGCTAATGTCGGTTGTTAAACGTCTATGCTTCTCCAACCTCAAGGGCGTAATTCGCCGTTTCCTGTAGCGACGCCTGCGTGCCGTGACAATTATGACTAAATCATCAGAACATGCGGTTATCTTCACGCCCAAATAGCTGGCGCTGACCGACATGTCCCACGATCATATTTGGTGCAAATGAAGCCGCAAAAACGTACAGTAGCACCCATTACAATAGTTAGGGAACCCCGTCTGGCGTCACAGCCTGTGGTGAATCCCGCAGGCAGAGAAGCGGGTAAGAGCGTGGCGCCATTCGCAAAGAAATTTGCTCCTTGTCGGACATTGCCGCTATCCTGTAGAACGCTTCTTGTACTTCTCTCGTCTTCCTCTTAAAAGCTCTACGGAACTATAGCAGTAAAGGCGTGAGCAGGAGTTAAAAGCTGTTTATAATGTCCTCAATAAACGGCGTCGCTTTCGACAGACAATAAGTTAGGCCGTTCTGCGCGCTTCTGGGAACGCTTCAAATGTCTCCATAACCGCTTATATTTAAAAAAATCTAATTCGTCAAGTAAAACGAAAATCACATGGTTACTAGGGCTAGGCTGTTGCCTCACTGCGTTTTTTTAAAATAACTTTACTTCTGTTGTCCCAACAGACATATGCTTCAGTCACCCGGAAGCTCAAAGTGCGATTGAGGTGTTGAAAAATAAAAAGCCTCCTGGCCGGGTCTCATCCGGAATGAACTTCTACAGGCGGCGGTTCCCCTATCGCCTCTTTGGACGTCACTCATTAACAAGCGCTTAGAAAGAGGTGAAATTCCAGCAACATGGTCGGAATTCTAACATAAGGTTATTCCTTAGGGCAACCCGCTCTGTCGATTTCCTTGGTAGGGTATAACAAAGGGCCTATCCATGTGCCCACTTAGCTTCAATCTCAAGGCACAAGGAACCACCCTTAGGGACAGAATGGATTTCGGGCGAGACGTTTATTGACGGTTTATCCTGCAAAGGACAGGCTAACCCCAGGGCGATAATCTCAGCCCAGTGATATACCAGGTTTTATCCTCAACTACTACCCCTGTATTGGCATAAGTCTCTTTCCATGATCTCGCGGTATTTGGTAGAGCGTTCCTCAATACTTGAGGCATACTGCGAGCAAAACGGTCTAACGAATAATGATTAGACAGAAGACAAAGACTATAAAGTTTAGATTCAGGCAGGGGGACTTGAGGATAAGTGACAGGTTTAGCTTGGGTGGTGCTCCTTTAGTTCTTGAAGCTTGAAGTTCACTTATCTTGATGCTAAGCTAACGCCAAGCAACACATTGCTATCTACCCACACGTCTGAGCGAATTTATGTCGGAAGCGAAGATAACCGCCAAACAGAACAAAATCGATAATACGCTCAAAATAGCCCTTGTAGGAACTCGTATTCAAGCGGGTCAACTAATGGTAGCCATAAACTAGGTAGTTGGTATAGACGTAGCGATCCTCACATGCGACGGAAGGTCACAGACGTGCATACTTTCGGTGCCTCTCACCTTTCGTCGGACTTGTTCGACTTTATTTTTTCATTTCGAGACAAAGCTTTCGAATGGTACTCTACGCAGTGTCTTTAACATCAGTCGAGTTATATTAACAACCGGCGCACAGCCTGATATGAGGTTAACAAAGTGGCTTACCCGCATTGACAAGCGTATGACAAGCTATGTATTTGCTTTGCGGGCATTGTAGAACACCTTTCAAGCAAACCAAAGTTTGCCTGAGTAAAATGTCCTTATACTCGTTCGTCTACAGAGCAGCCTTGCTACAATCTTGAGGTTATAGAGTGCTGCTGCCGTCGAGATGGACAGTCGCCGGACGTCGTCTACTGATGCATTAAGAGAAACTAGGGCTGTGTGCACTGTCTCGGTTATGTGCGCAGTGAAGGTGGTGGGAGGGAGCTGACGTTTCAGGCACCAGAATGACAAACTTTAAGCCTTTGGATAAGATTTATTAAAAGTATTTCTCCCTTAGAGTATAATGCAATGTCTACCGACGTAACTACTTCGACTGGAGCTAAGTCTATTGCTTCTCTATGTCGCTCACAGTTTCAAAGAAGCAGCCGCAAAAACCTAGTAGTCTCCGCTTCAGCATTTCTACACCTATTCAATCACCTGCGAGGAAACGGACCACCAGGCACTATAAAACTTTCAATGTCCATGTTTTCGTAGGGAGCACCACCACCAGGTCAACGACGAACAGGATACCCTTGAGCCAGAATTCACTTTTGCTGCACCTGGCGCAGACCCTGTCACCAAGCATCAACACCGAACATGGCATTATCATCCTGCGTCCGCATTTTGAATACCGCTTTCAGGGAGTTGTTTCTGTCGACGAACGAGGTGTTTGGGTTGACAGCTGCTGTTTTGGCCGCCGCCCGTGCAACTTTCAGCACGCTGAACCTACCTGTCTGGCTCAGCATGCACCTCGAGATTTTGCCCACTTCATCAGCTGCGCTGCCTTTCTGCATACGTAGCTTTGTTTTGCCGCTCGTCCTCCGTTCGGCAGTGAAAAAGCCAGCGTTGTGTTCCTCATCGTTTTGCCTCACCTCGATGGCAGTCTCTGCTGCTGCCGCTTGCTTTGCCATTGGCTTGATGTCATCCATCGGTTCTGTTGTGTCGAAGATAGTGGATGTCTTATTGCTATTGCTGCCGCCACCACCGCTAATGCTGCCGCTGCTGTTAAGCTCAGCTGGCGTGCTTAGTTCCGGAGAGACTACCTTTGCCGTCGTTACTGGTCGAATTCGTGGATACAAACCAACGCCCGCCTTCACACAGCCGTGCTTTCCTGTCCGTTCGCGTTTTCGGCGCCTCGTCTGTTTTCGTCACGCTAACCTTTTCGTTTTGCTTGGAGTACAAATACCTTCTATGGTCTCGGGGTATGTAGGCTGTTGCAGGAAAGCCGCTTCATTGCCGGACACCCTTCGGTAAAGCTCCGTATGTGATGCCCTGAGTTTTACGAAGTTTCACTTGAGCACACATGAACGTCCCTTCATCAGGATAAAGGCCAAGTTGGGCTCCTGTGATTCATAAGGTCCGCACGACACAAACTGTGTGTCCTCGAGAGGCATGGGTTTGGGACGAAACAAAGAAAAAACATAATCACAGTTGAAAACCCTGGTTACAAGTAATAAATTGCTCTCCCGTTTTAAATAAAAGCAAACACAAAAACGACAATGTGGTATTTTGTACATAGCAAACTAAAGGCTTATATTGCATGGTTCATGACGACCCCTAGTCTTAAACCACGAGTGGTGAAAGTTGTAAACAACATACGTAACCACGAACATGGCGGCCTATTCTATGAAGCTTTCCTATAATCATTGCCTTTTAGAGAACAATCCTGGGTCGATTTCGATTACATTTATCAAATAAATAGATTATGCTGACATTTCGGATGACACAACTGTCTAAGGTTTTCAGCAATAGACGAACTATCCGCCAAAGATGGACGGGCTTGTTGTTGACCAGGCTATGTATATAAGTCGAAGGCGCGTTTTCACCCTATCAATGGCTGTTGTTTAATCTTTTTATCGTATCTTGTCAGTCTTTGGTGCACAGGTTTTACAAACCGCCGTTATGCTATCAACTGCCATAGGTGTCATCTTAAAATATAAAAAATAGAAGCGTCCTGCAGACCCGTATGTCTATATGCAGGTCAAATGCATTGGTGCTTGAAGCTAAAGTTATGCCAATGCATAAGAGGCGGATACAATTATTGTAGCATTAAAGCGAAGATGAGCACTTCGAACAGTTTTATCACTACTACATATTACGATGTGATTTCATCTCTTTTGCTTTCTGTGTGATGATCTATTTTTCGCAAGCGGCCCGGCGACAAACGCGTTTTGTGTTAGCGCTTGCGGCAAGTAAAATCTATTAAGTCTGTAAGAATGCGATCGTCGAAATGTCGTCCGTGTTTTTAATAAAGCAAATCGACAACGAGAAGTGCGAACAAAATAGGCTCCCGTTGCCGTCTTGTTCTAAGTCATTTGTTTTAGCTTATGGTCTTAGCTGCATAGTCACCTACGACAATTCGATTATGTTCTAGTTTTTCAGATGTAAGACAGGCGGCCAGCAATCTTAGTGGAACTTAATTTAGTTTTGAGGAATTGCATCTATTGATTGTCAGTCAAGGGCGATTCAAAAGTCTACAAAGACACTATGTGCAAACCCCTTATGGTCAGACGGTATAGCCGGCACTTTAAGAAGAACGGTGCAAGCGGATATAGTAGACTTGAAATCTATAAAGTTTGAGAGTGTTCTAATATGTTCCACAATAGGTACTAATCTAGCTACAAAAAGACTCGTTAACAACTCGTTTATACAGCTCTTCTCTGAGATACTTCTTTACTAGATAGACCCTTATAGTGTTTTAGGATAAGACATCTCGTATAGCCCATTCTCGCCACTTAGATGATATTGTTTATGTAAGCAAAAATATAGCGTAAAGGTCGTTATAAACACTTAACAAGCATTTGTAAAGACGGTTGCACTCCACGCGCGCATGTGAGAGGCATTGTCTCAAATGCATCAAGCTATATATATATAGAGAGAGAGAGAGACAGAGAGAGAGAATGAGCAGACAAGATCAGACTGGAGTTTAATGTGTGAAAATGCCGGAAGAGGGCCTAGAATTAAAAGCCACGTTCTTAAAAATATTTTAATTCTAGTTCAATACTTCCGTAAAACGTACTTAAATTACTAATATCGGATATCTGTACCGTGCAGCAGGTCCAAGGTGGTTTTACTGCGCTAAGGGACACTCAATGAATCTGAAGCCGCACAAGTCCATTTAAGGTCGTTCAGGAAACGGCAACTTTTAGCAAGCCAACATGGCCAAGTGGCCAATTTTCGCAAGCTTTGATGGTCACTTACCGGGAGATTCCGCTGGATTCAAGGTAGCTCTCGGCTTGCCCAGTAGATGCATGATGACTGCAGGTTTGCACAGAGATCGAATGTTGGCCAATCGAATGAGAGCTAACACGCGCTCATATATACGAGCAGCTATTTCTATAAAAGCGTGCTGCGTAATTTTCCTAAACAGAAGTGTTTGGGTACAAATTTGTTCAAACAGCACCTCAAGTCGGTGCAACAGAACTGCTCGGATATAACCTACTTCGAGAACAATTTAGGATACAATTGAAGCTAATACTTTCTCACTCGGCACGATGTCAAGTTGAAGAGGGGGCCATTCGACTGAGCGGCGAGCCATGGCCGCCTCTCTACGTTCGGGTATCTGATAGAAATGGATCAAAGGACTTCTATTGACGACACTCGCTTTTCTTCGGCCTTTCGCACCCTGATTGGATATCTTTCTTTTCACGTTAGCCCCCCGTCGGTAATAGGGAGACTCCCACATATTTGACGTTTATTGCTCCAAGCCAATGTCCAACGAGACGCGGGTAAAAAAAAGTACTGTGATAAAATTGGAGTTCAATTTTGGGACTAGAGCTCCTGTTGAAATGTTTCTTACTTAATGCTTTTCGTCAAACACTTATACCTTTCATCAACCTTGAATAATGTGATTCCCTTTTTGATTGCACGTATTTCAAACAACAACGTGCTATCTATCACTAGCAGTAAGTGGGATAATGTCGCTTTTATCCTTAGGAGAATGGCAACCTCTATAGGCAGTAAAACGCACTAGTGCTCGTACAGCGGCAACAACGAATACAATTTACTGAGACTAAATTAACACATTAAAGTAAAAAGTAAGGCAATTTAGTCTGACGCCACCCACTCGTCGAATCATACAAATCCGTCTAATATTGGGAGGAGAGCTCTTGTGCTGGTTGCACGGAATATATGAAAAAGCTTGCTTGGCTCAGTAAACAGACAATCCAGGAAGCTATAGCCAGGTTCTGAACGGTTGAATTCACCGTTTTTTATGTTAAGCTCCATCTACAAATATGTCGAAGCAAGCATGCCATGGCACGCTGTAAACATCTAACGAGCAACGTGGTGTCTTTGTCGGGGGAATTCAAAGAACGAAAGAAGAAGAAATATATATATATATATATATATATATATATATATATATATATATATATATATATATATTATAAACAACCTTCTTTTTTTTTTAAATTTTATATATATATAAACAACCTTCTTATTTTTTTTTAATTATATATATATATATATATACACACCGAGCAAGATGGCTTAGTGGCAAAGCCTTTCCCTTGCATTCGGGAGGTCTGGGTTCGAGACCCAGACCGGCCACTCTTAAATTGGTTTGCATGGTTTCCAATTTAGATAAGGTAAATGCCGGAGTGGATTAAAAATTTGCCATGACATGAAAAACCCACCGCACACGGGCAATAAATAGCCTTACGGAAATCTAAAAAAAATAATAATAATCATTATAATAATAATAATAAAAAATATATATATACTGCTTTTGTCTTCTTTACCCGTGTATCTCTCTATTGCCATCCTATAAGACCCCGCCGCGTTGCCAAAAAGAGCCGCCTCAAAACAGCACAAACTCGTAGTTTTCATCTCTCTCGTATTCTTTTTTTTCGTAAAGTTACGGTAAACAAATGCACATACACACATACGTACATTGCTGAATACGAAACAACAGAAATTTCGGAACTTTGCAATCATCCCCCCCCCCCCCCCCCGCGACGCGTTCGTCCGCCCCCCGCGCAAGCATAGCAGGCATAAGTAAGCATCTATCATTGCTTTGAGCTGTTGGTTGACCGACGAGTGGAGCGCTGGACGCGCACGACGCAAAGAGGACGCTCTTCGTCGTCTGTTTGCTTGCTGACTTGACCGGCTGAGCTGACCAGTGGCCAGTTTGAAACCGTACAAAAGTATAACACTGCGGTTGCATCCCCGTTGCGGGGTTCTGCTTGGACCGACCAGAACGAGGAAACCGTCGGCCACCGTCATGTCTGTGTTCTGCTACCGGGCGGCGGGAGCAAAACTGTAATCTTCCTTTTACCTTTCCTTTTCCTATTCCTTCTCCTCCATCATCTCTAAGGAAGGCACGCAGAAGACGCGCGCACGTGTAGAAAGAACGCTGAATGACGTTCATCCCGCCAAACTAAGTGTCGGAAGTGCCAGGACTCCACTACTCCGACTACGACAACTACTACGACGACGAAAGCTGGAAGAGTCTAAACTGCCAAATCGTGAGCACATCTGCTCACAGATGTGGTTTGTGTAGTTGTAGTAGTTGTTGTTGTTGAAACATGAAGTACGTGGTGTACAGAAAGCCAATACTCCCATATATGTGCTAGCCACGACTGCATATATATATATATATGTGTATGTTTTTTCTCAAACGGTCTAGGAAACTCTACATATTGGGTTCACAGTATATAGCCGGCAAGACCCCGTTGGCTCTCCGTGCCTGCTTGCAACACGTTTTGGCCTCGCATCGCTTCTTTCTGATTGCAACACGTGACGCCGCGGGCTAGGGGTAGAAAACCACTCGACCCCCTCCAGTCCCACGCCAGTGCCCCAAGTTCACCAAGTTAAACAGACGCCGGCATATGACGAGATGGATCTAAACTTGGAGAAAGCAAGATGCAAGATAGTGTTACAGCTTATGCAGCGTATGTGTACGACGAAATCCCTCTATGTGTGTCGGCAACAGGTACAACAAAGTTATTTGCCGATGTGTTGCCGTCGGACTCCGGCCTTTATGTAGCTTTATACGCCATAAAAAAGTCGCTGCCTGAAAACGAACTGCGGCGTGCTCATTCTGATGTTTGTCTAGCATGTACAAAGCACTAGTAGCTTTATACTGTTAAGATGACAGCACTATCCCCATCACGGTGCTTTCTAAGTTAGTATGAGACGACATTCACATATAGTCTATTAATGAGCGGAGCAACCTTCACAAAATGTTATGTTTCATTTTGATGGTGAACGTAAATTAAACCTTGGCTATTTTTAAATAACAAAAATTAACAAATTTTACTTGTATTTGGGGGGGGGGCGATATGATAAAAATATCTCTACACAGCTTGCTGTCTGACCGGTGTGTCTTTAGTTGGTTTTAAAGTTAGCTTTAGTTGGTTATAAAGTTATTCACCGTCATATGGCGTCCCGGGCGTGGTAGACAAGCGGGCCTAAGTCAAATCGTCCGTTTGCTTTGACGACGAGTAAAAGTTGGTAAGCTTATATGAATCGCATTTGGACTCTATACGCCAGCTGAATAAGACTCAACACTTTCGAGACATATCGACGTATCCTCTACGCACTGCAGCACCGTGACGTATTGTCGCAGGGATGAGCTTGGCAGGGAGAGTTTGTGTGGCGGTCGGTAATCCCCTATGCAAACCAATTGAACAAGCATCGTAGCAATTGAGAGGTCACTCCTCTTCAACTGGCTTGATGGTACAGCCATCAAGCCAGATTAGCCAGCGACAACAAAGAAACGCCATCACTGCCGTCCCAACAGTGATGAAAATCGAGTCCATCAGTGTTTTATGGAGGCAGGCATTTTGAAAACTGCCTCTCTCTCTCTATCGCTCTCTCTCTCTCTCTCTCTCTCTATATATATATATATATATATATATATAAGAGAGGAAGATTGCATATTTTTAACAAGTTTGTTAATCAAAAACGTAAGCGTTGTAAAATGCAGTTCCGTGAATAAACCACGTTAATATATATATATATATATATATATATATATATATATATATATATATAGAAGAGAGAGATTGTAAATTATTAACATTTTTAAGTCATATTCATTAATTTATTAATCACCTTCGTTAGGTATATAGTCAAATATTATACATAAAAACACGGTCACTGAGCCAGCCTGGCCAGTGATTCAACTCTGGGGCACTCCCCCGCATGATATCTCCCACAAGCTCTCCCACACCTGTTACAGATACATTCTTCTGTCGGCTCATGGTACACTTGAGTTTTACAGAGAACATGGTGGAAGCCGTGCACTGCATAGCGTACTACCACACTTCGGTTAGTGCCATGCAGTCCCTTCCACGCATTGTTTGTCATTGCACCCGTACTAAAGAAGTCGGGGTCCATATATACATATATATATATATATATATATAGGAGAGAGAGAGATTGTATATTTTTAACAATTTTATTAACCAAAAACGTAAGCGTTGTAAAATGCAGTTCCGTGAATAAACCACGTTAATCTATATATATATACATACATGTGGGTGTGTGAGGGTTGGGGAATAGCAACATTATCGAGGCCATTTGGTGGTCTCTTACATCGAGCTAACGCACTAACAGCAACAAACACAGCAATCTCAGTAGCCCCAGCCTCGATAGTAGGACAGCAACGTTTTCAGTTGACAACGCTGCCGCCACGACGACGACCACAACAACAACAACAACAACAACAACAACAGCAACATCGACGGTGAGGACGCTCAACTCACGACAACGTTTGCTGGTCTCTCAACTGAAGCTGAAAGTAGTCTCGGCAACATAGGTTCTAGACCGATGGCGGACGACCGTGCCTGGTGGGTTGTTTAGCTGCAAGAGACACGAGACAGAGAGAGATATAGAAAGAGAGAGAGGAGAGAGAGCGACGAAGCTGGAAAGTCGTTTTAGCGAGCTGCTGGGACAGACAAGCGTTCGCTCGGACGTTCTCGAGCAAGCATTAGCGGTAGCAACAGCAACGGCGTCAGCATCAATTAGCTATCACCGCCTTGATGATAATATAGATGAAGATATAGATGAGACGGTGACAATGTGATGATAATGATGATGATGACGACGACGACGACGACGGTATTGATGATGATGACAACGATGATGATAATGATGACGACGACGATGTCGATGATGATAATGATGGTGATTGTTGCAGTATTTGTGGCCGCCCGCCGCATAGTCGTGCCCCGTAAGCATCGATCGTCGTGATCGTGCCGGCCATGACTGTAGCACCATCGCTACCAGCGCTTCAGCTGGTCGTAGACCCCCCCCAACATGGCCGTCAGGACCCCCAACAACAACAACCCCCAACATGGACGTCAAGACCCCCCTCCCCCGGCACCCCCCGATGTCATGGTGATGGTGGAGGTGGTGGGGGTGGTAGGGGTGGTGGTGGCGATGCCAGCGCCGCCGTCGCCGCCACCGCCATGACAGCTACCATGACCATGGGCGCGTACGCCCACGCTATTCACGCACCCGTTCCACTTTGATGGCCACAGGCTGGCTGGCTGGCTGGCTCGCTGGATGGCTGGTCGCTGTTAAAACACGATCATCGTGGTGATGGCAGTGATGGTAGCGGTGGTGATGGCAGTGATGGCGAAGGAACGCTGCTGTATGTTGAACGTATGGCTGTGTATATACATATATATATATATATATATATATATATATATATATATAAATAAATAGATATATATGTTTGTATGAACGCTCGTCCACGGCCAGAAGAGGAGCGAACGGCTGAAGGGTGGCCGCCAACCCAACTAGTCTCGCCGGGGCGCTCCGGCGAGACTATCCGCTTCCGCTGATGGCATCGCTCGAGTGAACGATTCAAGCGACGGCGGTGGCGCGAAAACTTAAAATCTCCGCTTTACGCCGACCGCTTCCGGTAGAGGAGTTTCCGAAAAGCAGCAGCAGCCGAAGCAGCAGCAGCAACACAGCAGCGGAGCGCCGCTGCCAAGCGACGATAAGATAAGAATGATAGCCTTGTTATGTTACGATCGTGTTCTTCTCGAACGAACGACGACGACGACGACAACAACGACGGCGAAACGACCAAAACGACACGGCCAAACCTGTGAAGCAAAACAACCCCTGCTCGAGGCAGGTCATTCACGGTCAAACATCCGCCTCATAACCGTCTCATAACACGCCTAACCGACATACATCTATACACACTCCTACACACCTTTCCCTGACAACCCCCCCCCCCCCCCAAAAAAAAACCCGCTGACTTAATCAATGTTATTAAACCGAATTTTTAGTATGCATTGTTATTGAATCTTATCTGGCAATAAATCATTAGCTCGCCGCAGAAATCAGGCATCATTGGAAGTGCGTGTTGTTTTGGATTGTGGATGGGTTTCTCGCTGGCTAGAAGTGCGTCGCTTCATTAATACTACTTTTTGCGGGCGCCTGAGGAATTACGCCGTGGAGATCCCTGCCTGCTCTTGGCAGGTGTAAACGCGTCAAATTAAGGCGTTGTTCGTCGGTTCTCACCAGCTCGATCGACAAGATCAAGATTGTAATGTCTCGTCTGGGGCCCTACTCAAAGAAGCACAGCCCTGATCAAACCTTGGCAGCGTGTTCGAATCGGGTCTAGCTGTAAAAATACTTTGATGCAATATGCCGATTTTATGTAAATCGTTTATATATATATATATATATATATATCCAATCAATCAGGTTTTTTTACGTGCCCAACAAGTTGGGAATCTGTCACCTTTCATTCAAAATATACATAATATACGAGTTTTGTACCGATCAACCGAGTGTGTACGCGATAAAGCAATACAGTTGAGTATAAGTAGCACAACAGAAGTTTACGAGTGTATGCACAAATCAGAAGTTTATACGCGATAAAGCAACAAAATTGAGTATAATTAACACAATACAAGTTTAAATCTTTAGAACCAACCTATATATATATATATATAAAATAGGACATCAGCTGCATGGTGTTAGCTGGTGCTCGCTCAAGTTAGATTGGCGCCTTCAAGGACGTATACGAGTAAAATACCGACACGCGACTCAAAAACGCTATGCTGTGTCGTCGCTGCTGCTGCTGCTGCTGCCGCTGCTGTAAACGTCGCTAATCGCGCGCAAACTGAACTGGTCGCTGTTGAGTCGTCGTGTCTCTAGTCGTCAAAGTTCACTTTTCGCTAGTCAACAACTGCAACAATAGCGATTGTGGGGACGACATTTGTGGCCCGCTAACCGTGCTGCTCAGAGCTAGAGACGTATCAGCATCTCAAACTACTGCTGTAACCATCGGTCTTCCCATTCGTTGTCGCGTATGCGGACGGATGTTAGTTGGCCAATCGTTTTGCGAGATGGGCCGTTGTTGTAACTACCGACGCGTACCACGACGGCGTTTGGCTCGCAAAAGGTGTTTACCATGGCGCTCCACGTTTTCCCTCTCCAACGTCCCCGCTTCCACCGTACGGTCGCCTGTGCGTCCGACCGCGCAGCACTGCCTTAATGTAGGACACTTTCAATAGTTGCGTGCGTACCTAGTCTACCGCTGCCTCGTTCCACTTCGCAAATCTAATTTGCTGTGTTGCCGCGTTATCGTCACTGCACATACGACGATGAGAGCCTATCTCTCTCTCTCTCTCTCTGAAACTGTAATATAGCTTCTCCCAGCAACGCGGCTATCAGACTACCCATCTAAATCCCGGACGACGCTGGCGCGCGACACCGTCTTCCCTGTTGACGAGTTGAGTTGGGTTGGCTGCGAGAGAAGCCAGGAAAGGTCGTGCAGCAACAGCGAAGCGCCGGGGGGAGCGGGGTGAACTATAAAATGGGGCACACATATTGTTCACAAACTCTCCGCTCTCCTTCTTCATCTTATTACTACTGTTATTATTATTATTTAGCGGGAACAATCTAGACAACAAGCTATGTTAGTGCCCGCTAGCCGGCAGCTTGTCAAGGCCGCACACCTCTTCAGATTCATGCTGGTTAGAAGCAGTTATGTCGACAGGCTAATATATTCGTCCAAGTAGTATCGGTAGTAGAAGTAAATATAACTGAAAAAACGATTTGCACAAATGTCACCGTTGGTTGCAAGTACAGACGCTTGCATCTGTGCAGTGCACTACAATCCTACAGTTACGGACGCAAGTCAGAGGAGATTCGTGATTTGCTCAATTGTGGTGTGCATTTGGCCCCGGGACGCCTATTTTTGTCTAGAGCAAACGAAAGAACTCGTGCTGCTTAGTGATCGATCAAGTACCTCCTTGACTTGCGGATCTCGGCATGTCTGGCCGCATAGTCCGCTTTCAACGGGCAGCCAGCGACCAGTGAAGGAGTTAGGGAGTCGGCGACTTGCGTTTCCGATCCCTTTTAAATGGCGTAAGGGTCATAGCGTCAGGCCACTTTTCATCCTCAGTACAGGGGCCTGAGGGCTTCAGTGGGCAAGGGTGTGCAGCGGACTTTAGCGCTCGGCAGGGCATTTCATTTAGAGCAGCGTGCTTTGAGGGTGACCAGCGGGTAGACTAATTTCATTTCAAGTAGCTTCGTCGTCCAGCAGCGTCTCCATAGGGAAGCATGCATGAAGCCGTGGTCCTGCACTCTTCACCGAAACTGTTCTAAGACGCGCCTGGGCAGAGCCGTCCGGGCCCGCGTTGAGCAGGTGAAGATATGTATATCCATTTGAAAAGTGACTCAGTCCACTTACTCTGGGAGTCTTATATGTGTTAACTTACACCACGGTGTTTAAGCCAAGATTGTTTCTGTTGGATCACATTTTTTTAAATGGTGGAAATGGTGGGGGGGCAGGTTTATCAAGTAACGGGACAAACTGATATTTAGTCAGTCTGGCGAGGATGACAAGGCCGGGAGGGGCTTGCCCCACCTCGGAGAATTTTAAGTTCTGCTTAGCGCCTTTGAGGAATGATAGATTGAGAAGAGTGTTGACCGAGTTGAGTGTTAAGTCGCTCAGGTTATATCCCCGGGACGACACACCTTTTGAGACGCTATCGTCCAGATACTAAAAATGAAGCACGCTATTTAGGGAGTCAATCAACTCTTTTACCCCTAAGCAGAGTGAAGCATAGGAGCTTCCCCAATAAAATGACCGTGCCTGAAAAAATATCGTCTTTTAATATTAATAGCTGGGAGCAATTACGGCATGCCAACTTAACGCAGCGTAACAAAGCAGATGCGCATGTGAACGCTGGTTTGAGGGGATAGTCCCTTCTGAGTGTGTTGCAGGAGTGAACAATGTAAACTGACTTAAACCACGAAATAAGGCATTGCAAACGCTGTGCCTTTTTCAGCACTGAGCGAAGGCTACTCTTTCGAAACCTAGGACTGGGAAGTCCCCTGACATGCCATGCTCTCGTAGAGGCGCTCCTTTAGGACCACAAGTCTTGGTCCATGGAAAGACAAATGTATATCGGAAGCGAAAATAACTATCGTTTAAGCTTTGGTTAGGTTATGTAGTCATCTAAAGAAATGGTAAGGAGACAGTACTGCGATCACCCCGACAAGAGGCGAAGAAGACTACTAGAATTTAGTGAGTTTGTGCGTCTAACGCTACCGTGGCCTTCACAACGACGCCCGGTGTGTAGCATCCATTCAATCAGTTAATCTCAATTAAAGAAAAGTGTGGGCTCGTACACACACACAGGATGTTGCAGGACATAATAAGAATTGTAGAGCTCGTTAAAGCAAATACTTTTTTCTAATGGAACATGGTTTCTGAGAAGTCTTGCTTCTGAGTGAGAGCGAAATTACTACAATTTGTGACACTGGTGCTGTTGCCCGGCATGGGAGCATAAAACGTGCCATTGCGAGACAACCAGTCCTCCTATACTCTATAAAAATATTAGAAGGCTAATAAAGAAGTTCATTTTTTGCAAATTCTCGTCTAAACGATCATGTCGCATCGTCTGGCCGGCATTATATGTTCTTCAGAGGAAGCAGAATTTTCTCACGAACTCGGCGATGTGTTATTGTTAGTTTCTGTATATATATATATATATATATATATATATATATATATATATATATATATATATATATATATATATATATATATATATATTCTAATCTCAATTGACTAGAAAAGAGTACTGGTTGTCTCGCAATGGCAGTTTTTATGCTCCTATGTCGGACAACGACACCAGTGTCACAAATTATAGTAATTTCACTCTCACTCCGAAACAAGACTTCTCAGAGACCATGCTATATATTAAAAAATATATTTGCTTTAAAGAGCTCTACAATTTTTATTATTGATCTTTAAACTGTCCTGCCACACCCTGTATATATATATATATATATATATATATATTTATAGACATATTTTTCCATGAAATCATATTATAAGTAAGTTTGGTTCGAGCTACCGTTTGGGCGAGAATCGTGCAGTGACTACGTAAGTTATTCCGAACTGTTTCGAATTAGTGATCAGTCGACTTAGCACAACTTAATGAAATAAGCGCGATCATATCATTCCTCTAATTGCGTAAAGTATTATCTGGTAGGCATTTGTGAATATAAGCTTTACTTATTTTGCAACAAACTGTTCTATCGTCATTTTAGTACCAAGCCATCCTCATGAAAAACACATTTTTCTGAAAGTATGTTTTAAAGTAATCGTATTAAAACAATACGGTATTGCACGTAGATATTTTATTATAATTCATTTAATTTCTTCAAGGTTTGTCACGCTGCAGAGCAAACCTGCGTTGTATTATACCGTGGGATTCGTTTGACTATCTAACTCACGCGAACTGTAATGCTCGAGTGAAGATGGCAGACATAATTGTGCATTTTCGTCATTTAATGCGATTTTATTTACGCAAAGTAAAGAATGCAACCCAAGTCGTAACTAAGATATGTGAAGCGTATGGCGGAGAGGCAGTAACATATATGACAGTTCAAAAGTGGTTCGTCCGATTTAGAAACGGCGACTTCGACGTTTACGACCGAGACCGGCCCGGACGGCCTTTACCAGTGGACACGGCCGCATTAGCAACTGCGCGAGATCGTGGCAATTGTCGAAGTACCATAGACATTCGGTCAAAGGTATCTCCATGCCGAAGGCTTCGTCAGCATGTTGGACGTATGGGTGCCGCACGCTCTCAGCAATCTCCAACAGGAGAAGCGTGTGCTTGTTTACGATCAGCTTCTTAAATAGAACGAAAATTACCTTTTTCTCCGCACCATAATGACAGTGGATGAGAAGTGGATGCTCTATAAAAACGTTGGCCGTAGTGTGAAGTGTTTGGTGCGATACGAAGGGGGTGATCTTTCATGAGCTGTTACAACAAAACGAAACGATCAGTACGATAAAATACAGTTGACCAGTGGACAATTTGAAGAGGGCAATTAACTAAAAGCGGCCGGAATTGGCGAACAGACGAAAAGAGACTTCTTACCATAACAACGCAAGACCGCACACATCGTTGTTCACCACCAAGAAGTTAATGGATTTTGGATGAGATATTTTGCCACATCCTGCGTATAGTCCTGACCTTGCTCCATTGGATTACCATCTGCTTTGGTCCCTTAATGGCAAAAAATTCGATTCTTTGGATAGCGTTAAAACGTATATAGACCATTACTGGGGAAGCCAGGACGCCACTTTCTGGAGGGATGGAATCTTGCCTGAACGTTAGGCTAAGGTAGTTGAACAAAATGGGCAATACAGCGTTTAATAAAAGCTTTTCGTTGTAACGACATGTGTCTTCAATAATGTCTTCAAAATCCAAACGGATTTATGGATTAACCTTATATATAAATATATATACATAGATTTATATATATGTAGATATATATATATATATATATATATAAATAAATATATATATATATATATATATATTATTGAGGCGAGCACTGCCGAGTGTGCAAACGTATTGTAAATGATTAATAAATCATCACAATATTTTCCATATATATATATATATATATATACGTTCGATATACATATACGTATACCATTGTGTGCGTGTTGTTCGGCTATAGGGTAGCAGAGCCGCCGCGTGCGTATAGTTTGCGCGCTTTGCTTACGTTCTCCGTATAGACTTCGGCTGACGTAATGATGTTATTAGTTCGGATGCCGATAAGCTACAAGCTTGACCGCGTTTAATCTTGGGTGGAGTACATGCGGGATTGCCTGTACGCAGGTCTTACGAGAGAGTTTGCTGAAAGCATCAGACGAAAGAAAAGAAGAACAAGTCGAAGTAGAAACGCGAAAACATACATACCTAGCGTATAGCACGTAGGCACGTAGGATTATTACCATAGACGGAACTGCGTTCGTAGACATTACCGACGCTAACATTGATCCGATTATGCTAGTTTACCGCAGCTTATGATCCGTCCATTGAGAATATGTCTTGCGGCAACACTAAGGACGCACGAGACGGAGTTATAGTCTAGAATTAAAACAACCTCATAAAAAAAGAGTAAAAACAGTCGGAATGACTAAGCCGTTTTATTCACAAAATGGATGATTTTACTGTCACAGAGGGTGTCTGTCAAGGGTGAGTATGTACAAAACATGTTACACGATATGATCCTGCATTTAACAGCCGGCGGTGGCACGTTGAGCTTAAATGCGCCGAGTTAGCAAGCACGCAAACAGCTCTCTACAAACCACAGCTTTACGGTTATTAGAATATGACCGTGAAACAGATCACTGTGTTACAATCTAGTTTCACGAAATAGATCGAAAGAAAGTCAGCTCACTTATCTCGAATTGTCCTCACATACGCCCACGCTGTTCAAGAGAATTGACACTATGTTGTAATAATTGCAATATAAGAGAAGGACAAACACCTACAGCTGAGCCAGGGAGGCACCGTCAGCACAACTGTCTTCAGAACGTGGACTGTATTCCCTTCAACAATGTGATGTGTTTTGCGTGCTGAAGTCTCCGACCAAGGAGCTTTTTAACATTCAGCATAAATATACGTATTGTTTATTTCGCAATATATTTGCATTTCAAGATGGTACACAATTACAATACAGTCGTCATTATATAAAATGTGAACATTTGAGCGACCGTGCCACGGGGCGAGAAAGTGCAACGACCGCCGATGCGTTTGGCAGCTTGCTGCGTGATTTAGCGTAAATGCACGCACGGTGCGCAAAAGTAAGTGCGATCAGGCGTGTTACGTTTGAGGGGTACGCCATATTTGCTGGCCGATTCTAGACGTCTTTGAGCAACAGCTTCAATCCAACAGTCTAGTTACTCGCGGTATTCTTCGAAACTGATAGTTTGATTTCTTTGAGTGCCTCAAAGTGTACCACTGCTTTAAAACCGCTAACATCGTAGCGTTTGGTGAAATCTATTTTTAACAAAGTTTTGAGAAGGGGCGTCGTCGTTTAAATCGTGGTAGGACCGTGCTACGCTTTTTAGCCACGTACTCTGCAGTTTCCGGTTTCCTGCTACATTCTACATAGTGGATATGTCTCCCTAGGTTTATATGTCTCCTGTCTGGTGAATGAGTCGACAACTATCCGCGCTGTTGCATGGCACATCACTTTCTTATTCCTGTTCGGAATGAGTACAAGTTCGTGTGGCTACGTTAGCCACCACACCCGGGAACTCCTTAAAGAGTACTTTCGTGGCCGAGACCGAAATGCCATCAGGTCCTGGTGCCTGCCCGGTCTTTAATCTTTTTTCTTTGAGGGGAGAGTTTGTTAACTACTCGGAAATGTTTATCCGGAAGAAGATTTTTCTATCTGATCCCCGGTAAGCCCCGTATCAACTTGTAGGGCCGTGCCCCTCTTTTAGCTCTGATAAGAAGCTCTTTCCAGCAGCAATCCTTGCTGTCCGATATAGCTTTGCGCACAAGTCTTATCCGAGGTGCTGCCTCTTGCCCTTGTGCCTTTTTTCGTCTGGCCCAGATGCAGCGTCTACGAGCTAATGCAATCTCCTCGTTCCCCCAGTACTTTGGTAAGGCAGGCCGGTAGCGCGTGGTCTTCGCATGGTAAAGTCACAAACCTCTTGCAACACTTTTAATATGTCCTGGGCGCTCTTGGGATTTTCTCTTAAGCCCAGAATCTTTGTCAGCTGGGCCCAGAAGCGTTTTGTTATTCTGTGGCTTCCATTTCGACGTCCCATTTATAATCGGAGAGCGTATTAGATTGATGGTTTTTCCGGCGTCATATTCTATGCAGTACTGGTTGCTATGAAAAAACTTGCCCGTCAAGTAGTACGGTCTAGTTTAAAAATTTTAAAGCATGCTCTCGTTTGCTGGATATTCTACATATCCTGCAGAAAATCTTCAAGATTCTTGAGCGTTTCGTTGAGGCTGCTATAGGCGTGCTTCTCAGTAGCAGTTTAAGGTGTTTTGGATTATACAGGTATTTTTTCAGTCGTCCATCACCCATGCTGATAGGTTTTGTCCGGCCAGTTCACATAAGACTTCTGTTACAGTTTATTTGAAATCATTTTTAGTTACTCTAAATTAAAGTTATTATAAGTTGCGCCATTGGACTCGTGAGACGTAGCAGCCCGTTGGTCCAGTGGCGGTGACCGTATAGTTCTCTTTTAAGAACGTTGTTTAAAATCTTCCTCGTCCTTAGCGGGCGTGCTTACCATGTGACTACTCCAAGTTGGGAAGGTGGCACTTTTGCCCAAGTCATTGTTTATTCCTAGTTGTAATCTAGGCTGCAAGTGATCAGCAATTTCGGTTCAAGCCCTCACGAGTCACAGCCAACCTCAAATCTGTGTGATGCGGATAGTGAAGTCGACACACAACGGAACAGCCGGACGATGTCGACCTCTCGATATGGTCTCGTTCGGCTTTGCCCTGGCTTGGGTCCGCAAAAACTCGACGTTCCGCCAGGCAGGAGAATCGACACGGGATACCGTCGATCAGATGATGGAGGGTGTCGCCGCATGGGCGGCAAGTGTCTTTTTTTTGGATGCGTGCCACGCAGATGCCATCGAGTTGTCGAGATAAGGGTGCCTCGCAAGGGGCTATGGTAACCCAACCTCCCGTAGAACGGCTCGACGCATCAAATCAGGTTCGCCAGATGTGGCTAGGACGAGATCCATAGCACGAGACTCCCTTCCCATGGTCCCAAGGTAGTGCGACACAATTCCAAATTCTAAAGGGGGGGGGAGGATTAAGGTGTTTATTGGGTAAAAGTCCTATACTAGCTACTGTTGCTTGCCAGTTTCGACAGTGCATCAGCGTGTCCAAATCTTTCATATCCAAAAAAGACCGCAAGAAATCGGTTTGATGAAACGCAGTTTTATTCATTGTGAAGCACCGTAAATATGGTTAGACAGAGCAAAAACATGGTGCCGTTTTCCTCTACATCTGTAAAGGCGTCGTTCGAACACATTGCGTAGATGTCGTCGCTATAGTCCGTAATAATCAAACGTTTTTCACGATATCTAAATTTTTCGTCCTTCTAAAGTGTCTGTGTGGAGTCCACTGAAAATGCCCCAAACGCCTTAAAAGTGGACTATGGGTATTTGCTTCTTGAGCCACATTGTCTAGGCGTCCGTTTGACCTACTAAACGTATAGTGTTTTTCAGCTATATCGATACCATACAAATGGTAATAACAACGATGAAGAGTGTTAACAACAAAGCGCTCGGCCACTTACGATCGAACCATCGGTGCAACGTAGCGATCAGCAACGTATATAAACTTATCAGGTTTCCGGCAGGGTTTAAGTACTTTTTGTAATTTTATCTAGGTGCGTTATCGGATGACAGTAGTCGTAGTAATCTACGTTCTAGTGGTTAATGCCTTCGTACTGTTGTGAATAGCTCTCCTTGCTCAAGAAGAGCAAGAACAGTTTGTGAATTTCGACAGCTGACTATGCGTTCGAATTTGTTTGCAATAGAACTACTTATCTACTCGCTCGCGTGTAGCACCAACAATAACACGAGCTGTCACATCAGAAACAAGAACAAAAGATAAATAAGAAAAATCAGCAAAAACATAACTGGCGACAAACACAACATCAACAACAACAACAACAACAACTGTAGTGAAAGCAACAACAGCATCGTTTACATGTATGGGATGGTCTGACAGGCAGTCATGCAAACAAACCGGGCGAAGGCTGCATGCCGACTACACTATTCGATAATATATATTTGCCTGCACTTTCCGAGTGCGCCTGCCAATTCCCCGGCGTTTCTCCTCTCAGCTCTGCTTTACAGTTGACAAGGTCACCATCGTTTGTCACGACGTGTGTGATGTGTAACGGGGACGTCGGGGGTATGCAAAAGCGGGGTGGGAGGGGGGGGGGGCGGAGGAGGAGAATGAAGCTAGCTGAGAAGAGGAAAGAGAGGTACGAAACTTGTCCTCCCCCTGGAATGCTTACTGCGATAACGCCATTGCTACATATGCATACAAACATATGTATCCGATAGTGTTGCTGTTGTTGCTGCTGTTGCTAACTGGCCGTATGACGATCGTATGATGATCGCGATGTCTATAAATACGTACGTAGCTGAACGGCCTTGAGTATCCGAGCTATCCGTCCAACAAACACCTGTCTCTAGCTGCCCGACACAAACAATACATAGCTATGGAAAAGCTGCTGCTGCTGCTGCACCGACCGCAATATCAATAGGTCTATCTATATTCAGTTTGACTGAATGCTCAAAAATAGCTATAGGATAGGTGGACGAGAATTTAGGATTGTAGCAGCGACATGTTGAATGCACGGCCGGGTGCAGCGAACGTGTGTGGTTTAGATGTTCACGTGTGCTTATTGTTGCGGTTGCTGTTGTTGATCCTGCAATTATTATTATTATTATTATTATTATTATTATTATTATTATTATTATTATTATTTTTTTTTTAATTATTATTATTATTATTATTTATTAATATTGTTTAAATGTTACAATTGTGAGGTGTGAACGTGTACTCCTTGTCTTCTTCTAACTCCTAAATATTATTCCATGGAACCGACAATACAGCCGGCGTTTCCTCGGCACACAGCAAGCGACAGCAGTTGCCGTAGAAACTCGCCTTCGCGCCGATTCCCTGTGAGATCTGTAATCCGTTGGCCCAGCTCACTGATGAATCTCTTGGTTCCCTTGCTTACCGGGCCCATTGTTTCCATCGATATTGGCACTACGATATAACTTGTCTCCAGTTCTTGGTACTTGCGTTTTTTCCCATTATCTGCGCGCTCGGCAACCCATCCCGCTTCTAGTGAACTGTGGCGTATATACGAGGGAGCCACTGTGCAGGACACTGTAGCATCCCATACCAAGCATCTGCCGTTAGCCCATAGCGGGATTGTTACACCGTCTGGTCTTTTGTCGTCATGAAGTCCTAATCTGGGCTCGAGCGTGCTTGGTATACCAGCTTTGCGTAAGGCTCTTCTTATAATTGCATTGATTTCAGCGTGTCTAGAAACTCTACCATGGCTTTTGATGCAGCTAAGAGGGTGAAGTCCATCCTCAGTTACTGTGGTACCACATGCGCGGCAACTGTAGGGGTTGCAAACCGCGGCACCTATTCGAAGAGCTGTTACCATGCGGAATGAGGTGTTGTCCAGCATGGTACCCAGCTGCGGGGAAGGGAGACACTTTAGAAAGCCTCCACTAAATGTGTCCCGTGCTGCCAGAAAGACAGCTTTTTCCACTGGAGATTGGAGGTTGTCTAACAGCTCTCTAGCTGCAGCGCTGCATCTGTAGGAGTCCAATGTATGCTGTGTGGGACGTTCTTGCCAGGGGCCTGGTCCAATTGTTTGTCTAGCTATTAGCTCTGCAGCGTCTTTGGCTCTTGTGATTCCTTGGCGGATGTCTGGTTCGACCAACGTTTTTGCGAGTTTACCAAATTCCAATAGAGACGCGGCATAGCACATGGGAGCCAGCTTTGCCGCTGATCTAATACCAAGTCCTCCTTCGGCAATTGGAAGGGTTGCTCTTTTCCAAGTGTCATCATGCAGGTCGACGTTTAGTACTTCACCTAAAATGCTTCTTGCGGTATTGTCGTAAGCTTGAAGATCTTCGTGGCATTTAATAGCTGGTGAAGTGCGCAGAGTATAGTTAAGCTTCGGCGAGCCCAAGCTGTATCTCCAGATGCACAGAGCTGCTTGCGAATGCATCGCCGTTAAGCGAGAGCGAATTTGCTTCAGTCCAGTGCACTTTTCTTTAAGGGCCTTTGAAATCGATCGTAAGCTTATTGGGGCTCCCAGAAGCTCCAGCTCGTCTAAGTCAACGCGCCTAGATTCTGGCAAGACATTCGAAACCGCCCTAAAAATTTCATCCTGTTCTTGGGCATTACCTCCCAATGTAATGACTTCACACTTAGAGGCATTGAGGCTAAGGCCTCCCTCTTCTGCAAAATTCAGTACGTTGATAATATCACCCACAACCAGATCAAGTGGGCCTCCAATCGTTGCGTCATCTAGGTACCAAACGTTAAGAGGGCTCTTCATGCGTGCCACTAAACTGGATACCCCGAGGCTGAATGAAGGCAGGTCCAAGCGGATCGCCTTGTTGCACTCCACTAGATGATAATAGTGGTGCTTTTTCATCCCAGGACAGCAGAGTCGGTTCCTTGTAGCTTTGCCAAGCTAGCGGCAAAAGTTGCGGCACTTTGAGTCTTACCTCATCAAGCACTACATCGCGTCGTATAGTGTTGAAGGCGTTACGAAAATCCAATTTAACTAGGACCCGTACTGGACCTTCTGCTTCAACAAATGCTCGTACTGCGTGGACTGCCGCTTCTGCACCGCCTTTCACTGCAACGCCTATCTGACTTGGTGAAATTGCTGTCACAATTGTTGTCCTTGAAATGGCAATGGCTACTTTAGCGACAAGCCTCCTGATTGTAAGGCCGCATGCTATAGGTCTAATAGAGCCGTCTTTTTTCTTTAGCGCTGTCAGATTGGCCCCGTAGAAGATGGGAATGCAGAAATGTGGCAAATTACCACCCAAGGCTGAACTAGCAAGAGAACGAAGTTCTTCCACCAGCCTCCCAGATGACGGTACTGTGCTATCGAGCATATCGAGCAGATGCCGAGGACGTAAACCGTCTAATCCTGGGCCTGATGCTAGGGAAAAAGACCGGGCGGCGTCAGTAATACATTTTTCTGGTACGAGGCATGCTTGCGCTGGTACTGGTGCTTGAAAATTGTTTAAGCGCTCTCTGACTGAATCCGTAGGACGAGGATGCTTGTCTCTCAATTCCTGCTCTGTGTGGCTGTTGAGTGGCGCGAATGAGTCGGTTGAAAGAAGGCTACGTGCGGCAGATCTTATCATCACCTTCTGCTAATTTGCGCTCTGCTGTAGCGGCTCTGTCACGATCAGTGTACTGTTTTTCTGAGTTTTTGGGGGTGCTGCGTGATTGTTCGGCAAAAAGATTTTCTAGTCGTTTCCACTGCGTATCCACGAGATTTTTTCTAATGATTTGACAAAGTGTGGTATCTTTGGCTTTTCGCTCCGGGATGCGCCACATTAGAGTCGGCAACGTTACCAGCCTGACCCAAGACGCGTTGTCTTGCTTTGAGTTAAAATTAGCCAAAGCCTCTGTGTATGCTGCGCAACAAACTTCTCTGACCCCTCTGGGTATAATCCTTATTAGTTTAGCGTCTTTTCGCGCCCGAGCCAAGAGTGTTACTAAGGTCTGTGGGTCTGGGTCATATGTTGTCACGATGTTACCAACCTGGTTTTCAGAGTTATTTAACGGGGGTACGGTCGGTAATGGTTGGGGGTTAGTTCTATGGAGGCGAGTCTTATGCATGCGCAAGCCTCGCATTGATTGTATAGATTTCCCGCAGACATCACAAATGTATGGTTGTTGGGATCGTGGTTGAGATTGAAGGGGGTTTTCTTGGAGAAGTGGTTGTGTGCTCATTCTTCGTTTGTAGATGTTGTACTACTTCCGCTGCCCAGTTCAGTCGCAAGCGGTAGAGAGGGCTCAGCGGTGCCGTCAATAACGGATATCAAAAAGACTCTTCCTTGTTCCGACTCCAAAAATTCGAGAACTTTGGCTATTGATGGATTTTCGTTTAGCCATGATGAGAGCAGATTCTTGAAGATCTTCCAAATTTTCATAATGCCATTAATCAGATGAGCTGTTTGTGCGGGCTTCTTTTCTGCTGTTTTTGTTCTTTCTTCAGCGCTTCTTTGTTTTGGTTTTGGCTTATTAGAGTCTACCCTGGGCGGGCGCGGTGGAGGAAGGTGGCATACCACCTCGCCTTTTTTGTTTAGTACTGGTTGTGGAGCGGCAGGTCTTGCGGCATCCGCATACGATTTCACCTCCAAGCTCGTGGATTGAGAGTTCGTGCTGGTACTTGGCGATAGAGAAATCTGAGGGAACTCCTCAGCTAGGTCGGGTAGGCGAGATGCTACCTTTGCGTATAGCTTTTGTTTTTCAGCCTCTGTGAAAACTCGTTTTACTCCACAACGGCCGTCACTAGCCGCATGAGCACCACCACAATTAGCGCATTGGGCCTTTTCATTGCACTGCCACATTTGATGGCCGGGTCTTGCACATCTTCTGATAGTGTTGCTGTTGTTGCTGCTGTTGCTAACTGGCCGTATGACGATCGTATGATGATCGCGATGTCTATAAATACGTACGTAGCTGAACGGCCTTGAGTATCCGAGCTATCCGTCCAACAAACACCTGTCTCTAGCTGCCCGACACAAACAATACATAGCTATGGAAAAGCTGCTGCTGCTGCTGCACCGACCGCAATATCAATAGGTCTATCTATATTCAGTTTGACTGAATGCTCAAAAATAGCTATAGGATAGGTGGACGAGAATTTAGGATTGTAGCAGCGACATGTTGAATGCACGGCCGGGTGCAGCGAACGTGTGTGGTTTAGATGTTCACGTGTGCTTATTGTTGCGGTTGCTGTTGTTGATCCTGCAATTATTATTATTATTATTATTATTATTATTATTATTATTTTATTATTATGGTTATTGTTATCGCTACCCGAGAAACCTCACTTTGCCAGCGTTGCTTTCTTCTGAATAGTTATGACTATCGTCGTGTATTGTAATTTTTTGAACTAGGATGATCTTACGCCGTTCTGTGTGGCTGTTGTACGTTACATATTGTATTCTTGCCTTCGTATATATATATATATATATATATATATATATATATATATATATATATATATGCATTTGTTCAAATGCTGTATCCAAACGACAACAATTATTTGACTGCATTTTTTCACGTGCCGATTAAGACATTCACAATCGACGCATCTTTTCAATGCAATAACCATTTTTTATATTACCAAGTACAAGTATTGTACCATCACGTCCCCATTACTCTAAACCTTACACTTAATAAGGAATATGGATAATCAAACGATTCATTATTCCCCCAAAAACCTAATTTTCCAAGTATGGATTAGATTTCTGCTTGGTATAAAAGCCTCCGCCCTTTCTAATATTACAGCCAGCCAAACAGGCTAGTTATGAAACTCGTATATATATATATATATATATATATATATATATATATATATATATATATATATACTATAAAAAGAAAGTGTGTGCTATAAAAAGTCCACAGCATGGTTCTTCAATATGAGGGTTGCTTGTCGATGTCAAAGACTGGCTTAATATTTCACATGGCCCCACTTTAAGGCTACTGTCAGAACGTTTTAGTGTAATGAGCAACCTAGCCTGTAATTTAAATGCCCGTACGACATTACTTGCTTCCTTGTGGCAATTAGACAAGTTGATTGGTCTTCACGGCATATTAAGTGCAGCTAGCCTCACTGTAGTGGCGATACTTACTTGGCGGAACCTTCGAATCTGATAATGCTGAAACTCGGGAAAATAATCGTCAGTGACACAAGGGCGTCGTCTTGGGTCTAGTCGGTTATATATATGTATATAGTTTGAAACCCTGGGTGCACCTGGTGTTCGGACTAGGCAGCTGACCCGCAAAGTCGGCACTTTGTTAAACCTGTCATCCGGTGATAACAGGTTGTCGTCCTTTTTCAAACAACGTCTGGATCTTAACATACAAGATGGAAATACTATTGATTTGGTCGGTGGTTAGGATAGGTCACGCCGTAAGCGGGTCTGTCTATCTAGAAAACGTCTAGAATAACGTTCGTTCTAGCTTGTTCGACACATTGTGTATATATAAATGCACATAACGTACATTCATACATATATACAAACACACGCTATATATACCATATTTACCATATAGCGGATGCCAATATGGTCAATGTGGCAAACGTTTCCGGATGACTAAGCACTCAAATTGAACGCGTGAACAGAAATTTGTTAACAAACTGTACCGCCGGTACCGGGAGGTGCAACTCAATTGTCTCGAAGACAGGTTTAATATCAGTGTTTGCACAGGTATAAAGGAAAATAGATATTGACGGTATGGTAATCCCAGGGCTCAACGCTTTGAGCGGAAGGATACAAAAGAGACGCCAAGCACCCTTGAATCCACAAAAGCTGCGTGGAATCTCGGCACCACTAAAGTATTTCTCAATCTTTTTATATTAGCTTCTTTTTCAACGGCCTGTTCGTAGTTAGTCTGCGTAGCTTCCGGCGTGAGACTAGTGTGTTTCCTTGTAAATTGAACGACTTACGACGTTTTTTACGAGCGTGCAACCACTAACTTACTACCGTGAACGTATAAGTATACGCTTCTGCTAGGGACATGCGGGTTGAAAATGATACAGTTTCTTATCCTGCCAACTTGGATTTTAGCGTCTCACTAAATTTGCAGTATTACAACAGTAGCATGATATTGTGAATTAGTTACAAATATTACCATTTCATAAGGGTCTTTTGTATACTGTTTCTTTTATACAATATACTGAAGGTACAAAAGACTCGTTTTTTCTAGACATGTTGGATTATCCTGGCTACCCCTAGTGACAAACAGCTTTGGTTTATTGACGGAAGTGCGCAATGCTTTTAAAATAAGAGGTGACATGAGTGTGTCAGTGTACATATTTACGCACATGGTTCACAAACTGACACAAATGTTCACACACGCACATATTATATTTTCTTTACATATAGCGTTTGTATAATTCATTATAAATTTTCACATATTTGCATCTGTATAAATATTACAGTTCATACAGGTAGTTCAACAGGTTCTCAAAAAGAGCTTTTCAGAATTCGAATTTTGGCGCGCTTTTACCGCTATTGGAAACAGTAACTTTTCGACTGCTAACAGTCAAAATATTATGGTGATTGGCCGTTGCAATTTCGTTTGATCGCTTTTCCCGTGCAACGTATCGGCGTGATTTTAAAAAATGGAGAAAAAAAGTTTCGAGTGGTTATCAAGCATTTTTATTTCAAAGGTTTGAATGCGACCTAAGTGAAAACTGAGTAAGACGAGGTGTACGGTAACTCTGCGCCATGTTTTGCCACTGCTTCCAACTGGAATAAGGAGCTAAAAAGAGGTCGCAGGAGCACCGAGGATGAACTACGTTCAGGACGCCCAAAAACGGCAACTGATGAGGAAAACGTGAAAAAAGTGCGGAATATCTTTGCCGCAATTAAGCGAGTGAATATTAGGGAGATAGCGGAGGCCTTGGGGATCAGTTTGGGTAGTGTGCATTTCATTCTGCACGCGAACTTGAAGATGAAAAAGCTCAGATCAAAATGGGTGCCGCATTTGCTCAACCAAGGTCAAAAAGACGCGCCTGATTCCACTTCACAGCGAAATTTTGTCAATATGTCGAAAAATCCGCCGGATTTCTGGCGCAGATTCGTGACCGTCGATGAAAGCTGGGTCCATCACTACACTCCCGAGACCCAGGAAGCATCTCGCCAATGGTGTGCACTTGGTGAAGGACCTCCCAAGAGGGTGCGGACAACGGCATCGGCCGGAATGATGATTCCGGTCGACTCGCTTGAGAGCGGTAAAACGATCACGAAAGAATATTATGCAAGACTGTTGGACTGCCTAAAGCAAGAACTCATCGTGAAACGGCCCGCTTTGCAGAAGAAGGTTGTCCTGTTTCACCAGGACAATGCTCCTGCACACAAGTCACGGCAAGCATCGGCAAAACTGGCCCAACTGAGGTTCGAGCAAGACATGCATCTTGCTAGTGGCATCTTAATTTTTTCGCGTGTAGCTATGCCAAATGTTGAAATCTCGTGGTTCTTATTAATTCCAGACCCCAAATGTCGATGAAAGTATTTGCTGTTACTCTGTGAGCATGTATCACCGTGATTTTTACACGATTGGTTATAATACAGTGATCACTGTAAATGCGTGAAATGTGGCAAAATTAGGTGGCCCTATATTTGTTTCAGGAACTGTATATATATATATAGATAACCGACAAGTTGTAAATACAAGGCGCGGATATCTCAAGTAGAGGCGTGTGTCAAATGAATTCTGACACTGATTACATAAATTAAGTAAATGAAAAACGGTTTAGCATAGGAGCTGCGAGGCATTATTCTCCTGGCAGCATTCTATGATCCGTTCTAACAATCTAGAGCCTTTACAAAAAGCTTTCTCTAGTCCGTTTTATTCTCCCTAGTGGCTACAAAAATACAAATAATTTTTCAGTCCGTCGGCGATTTCTCAAATTAACGTTGCAAATTAAAATAAATGATTATGAAAATGTTACTGCCACTGCTCCCCGGCTGCCTTTTAATAGGGAAACGTGGTTATACAATATGTTGGTATTACAAGAGGTGAAGTTTCCGAACAATGCTTTGAAAGATGGTCCCTGCTGACGTTTACTTTCAGCTTTATGTCGAAACCAGTAGATCATACTGACGTACGACTTCGTTTCATATTGTTGGTTCAGCTAAGCACAGTTTTGCCCACCTTATACTTGGGTCCCTTGATTGCGACATTCAATCAATAAGCTCAATCGCATGTTTTTAAACGCAAAGTGAGACAACCCGCATGCAAAAAATACGTGCTATACGATGGATTCAATTAAATGTGTTTAACCATAGTGATATATTGACAGAAAATGTAGAAACTCAACGACCACAGTGATATATTGACAGGAAACGTAGAAACTCGTTGTCTGACTGCAAATCCGACATTAAGCGAGATATGTTACATCTGCATCTCCATAAGAGCAGCTATTAGTACATAGATTTTACGCGAATTCCGTTTGCCTGAGCGCATTTATACACTCTAGGTCTTCTAGGTTTTCTAGGTCTTACACTGAACTTTGCGCAATGTATCTGCTATGTACTTCTAACTACTGTTGGAATCCTATTGAGTGAGGAGATTTAGTACTCAAACGCAAATTGTTTAAGAATTAGTGTGTGTAGCTAGCCCGACTACCAGACGCACTACTTGAACACTGAAGGGTTTTCGTTACGCGCGCCAAGGCCGCTGTCGGTGGAACACGAGTTACATATGGCTCGACCAACAGCAGGCGCTACCGTTGAGGCGCCGACCTTAGCGACAGACAGGTACCGATGATAATACGCACAGCGGCGAATGCAGACAGATGCATGACGAGGAGCGAGACATATCGTCGTGACGAACGACTATACGCATGAAAATGTTTAGCTTTCACTTCGAAGTGCCCCGCTTACCTCGGACCTCGATTTGGAAGGGGGGGGGGGGGGTTGATACTACACAGATTCTTGCTGTACAAATTCTTGACAAGGCAACCAGACAATTGTAGTAGCAATCTGGCCAGTTGACCTGACTGCATACACTGTGTGCCATGTTTTATTATAGCCCGAAATGCAAACAGGCACAAAGTGCCCGTACGTTGTAATAAATGCGGCGCAGTTGTATGCAGCGCCAATAGCCAATAGCTCCGTCTCGCCGGCCACATGAATCGGGTGAGTCACCGGTGATAACTTTTTACGAACCTGTTTCAGCATTTTTCCGTACCGTGCAACGGTGTGGCGAAGACGGTGAACGATGACGTCGAACGCACGGAAAGAACTTCCGCTTGCAGAGCACCTGCGCGACTAGCGACAGTCTCTCTTTAGTGCCCGTTTTAAGTTAAACCGGAACTGCCCTTGGACGTCGAATGTACTAAAGCTTGCGCATGCATATGCGCAAGCTTTGTTGTATATATATATATATATATATATATACAAGCATATAACGAGCTAAGTAAAGTACAGATTTTCGAGCCTGCAGGCTGGGAAATGAGTCGATCAAACATGTTGCAAAAAATGTGTGCAAGCTTGGGGGGGAGCAGAGATATAGCCCTGTCGGAGGCCCTAGCTATAGGACCAAATGTTAGAAAAAAACAGGAAGATATTACAAAGAAGAGGTTGTCCCAATGAAAGGCAAATACTCGGTAGATATTAAAGGATACATTGATTCTATGGATGCGTAGGCAACATGCTGCCGCTTTAAGCGCCCCTGATATAAAAGGGTGACATGTGTATCTAGGTATACATGCCAAGCGAATGATAAATTAATCAAACACACACATATATATATATACATATTTATCGAAAAACGCATATATGTATATAAGGCCTGAGTGTACACGTCGAAACGTGGTAGGATTAAGTAATATATATTATACGATCAAACGTTTCACAACTTAGTAGTCTGGGATGACTTGGAGTAACGTGTAGTACCCATCCTTTATTTTCCAGTCACGCAAGTAGTTTGTTGATGAGCTCGATATGCACCACAGTTTTGGAATTGACATTTCAGATCAGCTAGTTTGATGTCACGGAAGCGTTTTAGGTACGTCTGCATTTCTAAGTTGGTGTAGGACAGTCAGACCTTGCCTTACTGGAGTTGTAACTCGATGAGAGAAAATGTACAGACGCATCAAGTATTATAAAGTGACGAAGACTCTAGCGCAATCGTATAGAAATCTGTTTTGTGCACCATCTAGTTCATTGTATTTTTGTAGTTAAGATTCTCTCCGCGACTCAAGACATTGAAGGGCGCCATAAACGCGTGCGAGCAGCTGACTTTAAGGCGGACAAGAAAGGACAAGAAAGTGCCACTGCCGTCGGCACGGACAGTCGCCGGACGTCACCTACCTCTCCATAAACAGAGACTAGGGCTGTGCGCACTGTCTCGACAATGTGCATAGTAAAGGTTGTCCCAGTATAATGGAGCCGACGCCCCAGATACCGGAAAGAGTTGGCAATTTCCAAAGATTGGCCGCTGCAACGTATAACGTCTTTGGCAGCCAATCGACTTCAGGATTTCTCAACCTAGGTCTTCATAGAGTTTATTGCTAGCCCCCCTTAAGACAAGGAACACCTCTGCCAGAGAAGTGCTGCGCTTGATGGCACCCAAGTCGTGGTGAGAGACCACTATGCCATCTGCATACGGGGGAGTGCGTGGTGCGGTCGATATGTTTTAGTCAAAGATAGAACGGGCTGTGAAAAACCCAGAGGCCATTTGTACGCATTTTTATAGATTTAATGTCATAGTTTTTTATTTAATCAAAGTAGTATTAAGAACATCATTATTCCTACGGGATCTCAGGAAACCCTTCGGCGGAGGGAAGGGGCCCTTCGACTGACGCCGCGTTTCCCCGCTGAAGCTCGATCGAAACTCGCTGCAGTAGGAACTCTCCAGAACTGTGGATCCCTTGTGACTGCGTTTAGTCTTTTTTATAGATTGTGTCAAAGCCTTTGACAAAGCACGTCGAGATCTCCTGGTGAAGTCATTCCGACATGTAGGGGTTAGTGGCTCTCTTCAGAGCGTAATTTCGAGCTTATTTAATGCGAACACCTTTTTGGTGCAAAGTTAGCATGATGTGTTGCTGGTAAGGCAAAATATGGGAACCCTGCAAGGAGAGCAATTCGGCTTCTGGAGATTAAACGGGGAGATATCGTGGATTGAGGCTCGAGATGCCACACTTGCCGCTTGGGCGGAGATGTGGACCCACCGCCTGGAGGAGACATGAGAGGTACGTCGACACGCTCCGTCATCATAGACTTGCGCAAGTGGTATACGGCACAGCGACGAATGACATACTACGCTGCCCAGGCGCTAAGCGGAGATGGCTAGTTCCAGGCGTACATGATGAAGATCGAGAAAGCAATGACGGACATACGCGTTCTCTGCGACGCCGGGGTGCCCGATGATGCCGCGCATACCATTGAGGCATGTACGGTGTTGTTTGCGTACCAGGATAGCTCACCGTTTACCATACGGGCATCTACCGCGCAGATGCTCGTCACGCACATACAGTCGATTCGACGACTAATTGAGCTGCTGGCCTAAAATACCGCGATGGGCTGCTTCGCGAAAAGATCCGGCTGGAGAACAATCGCCGGGCGCGATTTGTCGTCCGGCGCCCCCTAATTTAACCCAGCAGGACTTACTACATGCTCAGTACGCACCTACAGAGTAAGGATAGTTATTGGTTAAGCACTACAATTGATCCTAAAGAGAATCTGTAACGGAATTTTTTTTATGGAGTTGTCACAGATAAACGGAGAGATTTATTTCGGTCCAGCAAAACTGTCTCCTAAAACGCTCTACAATAAATTCGACAGTCGAGAAAACTGCTTGTACCCATCAAGGACATGCTGACGACAGCCCGCATCGAAATCGAAAGACAAGATCAAAGTAAATTCGTTTTTAAATACCTGACACCCAAAAACCTGAAAGAGATAGACCGGGTGAAGTCTACCTCGTAATACTTCCGCCACATCGACCCAAGAAATGCTTGGAGAACCGACGCTTGTAGATGATTTGTAATGTTGGAATATACGTTCAGTAAAGAAATTATTTTGGAGTAGAAAAAATAATAGTCAGTGGTTTTGACGTTGTTACGTAAGTGTACACCGAAGATCCAGCACTTAGAACAAACAACTGAGAAATGGCTTTTCAAAGCAACCGATCGGTTATATGCAGATCAATGGCTTCCACTATCTACTGTGTATGAAGCACTATTTCTTTGACATTGACGAACCCGTTTGTAAACTATGCGGGAACATGAACATTGAACCCTAACTTGTACTGACTTATGAGTGTATCGATCACTCTTTAATAGCAACTAGTAGTAGCCATACAATTGTTGCAGTAATAAAAATATTATAGACTTTTTTTTTGGTTAACGCGGATAAAGAAAGCATATTATTTTCCGCCCAGCAAAAAACACTTAAGGAGCATAAGGTGCGGCTCTCTGAAAAAGCGACCATTCCGTCTCAAAATACCCTACGAGTTTTCTGCAGACAACTAGGTGAAGAATAATAATGTGTCTCATTGCTCATAATATAAGACATATTATAATATATTATAATAATATTACAAAAATAATAATTATATAATAATTAATAAACATTTGTCTATAGTTTGCTAAGAGACAGGGCCTAAGTAACTGTACCCTGAATGTGTAAGGTGGCCTCATCTGGTCACAAATCCAACCCATTTGGATACGATGTCCAAAACCGGAGCTACGTGTTCATATTGAACGATAAACAATAGCCTTAGCGGAAAGTTCTCCTTTCCACAGTTCATCAGTAGCTCATTTTAGTTTTGCGTAGAACTTGCCGATCATTCCGGTCGCCACGCGGATCAATTTGAAGAGACAAAACTCTATAAATACCTGTATAAACGCATATGTTTAGCACTTCTCCGCCTCCGCCAAGGCATGGCTGGACGACAATAAAAGATGTCAGGTCACTATCGCGTTTCGGAATGCGACCGTCCGTTCTTGAAGGCGGTTAGTGATATTCCCTAAGGTCGTCTGAAGTTTCCCGGGCAGAACTCTGTCGGCTCGAGTATGCATGGTTGCCCAGATGATCTAAGAGCGCATCATAGCACGTCCTTCAAGGCAGCATGCCTAATCCGGCGTTTTTAATATAAAACAAACAATAATGACTTAGGAAAGATGCAGGCTTAAATGCGTTCGCCAGCGGTTTACTAGAGCGACGCCGATTCTAATACTAAACTCGCCTAGTAGGGTCCCAATGGGGTCGCATGACATTATGCACCTGCACCTGCACCTTTTCCTCCTCCCCCTCCCCGGCTCCTTAGAGTCTAGCTTTGTAAACATCGACCTATGCGTTGTCAACCAATGAGAGACATCAGGGCTTCTATGCACGCCGACAATGATAGCGTTAAGTCCGGTAGAGACGAAAGCGATTTCAAGAAGTGGTCTTTGATCGGCTCGAGTGAATTTACGTTGTCCAGTAGGTCGAGATCCTGAAGAAGGTGGACCACTCTGAAGGTAGAATGTAGAAGAATCTCAAAAGAAACAAGCCATTGTAAGCCCTAAGGTTAGTCGACCAAATAAACAAATCCTTTCGTTGTGGGGCATAGAGAAATCTGATTATCTGATTACTGACGCCGCTAGAGTCCTAAACCCTAAAATTGAATAACATGCAGCAAAGCCCAAAGCGGGACCACTCCCTTGTTTTTGCATAGCAAGTGTTTTAGATGGAGTGTTACAGTTATCTGCATGTGTGCTCCCTTCAATCTCTAGCTCACTGGCTAGGGTAGCATGCTGAATAGACAGCGACATAGCGCTAATACGCAAACTTTGAGTTCCAACAGACGTTGCAGATTGTGGAACAGAAGGTCGCTTCTTCCACCATGGCAAACGTCGTGAATTGATCTCGCTCGTTTGAGCAAAGCAGACTCCTGCTACTTAGATGCTCTATCACCTTTCCGCTCTTTCAGTCGATGGTGTCATTGTCTATACTGCCATTTAAGTTGCTAACCGCAGGTTAAGGCCCGCACTGACAGCACCGGCTACCTTGACATACTGAGGTGGCAGGTAGAACGATGCTAGGTTGGATATACCTAAGATGAGCGTTAACCAACTATCTCTCTCTCTATATCGAAATGCCTTTGCATGCGGGGCAACTCTACTCGTAGATAAATTACTATTCCACCTACTGGTTCACCTCGCTCTCTAACGGGAAGACCTGCCAACAGATGAAATCACCTGCAAAAGGTAAAAAAATTAGCGTCATGCAGTTCCGCAGAGTGAGGAAAACGGCAGAGGTAGCTGGCTTCCAGCCACCGTTGAATCCTCGCGCCAGTCGACCAGAAGGCCCTTTTGAAAACCTTGTTGTTGACAGCAACACAGAAGATTAGGGAATCTACTATAAGAACCCCAGTGAAACTAATGGCCAGCCAATCACGCAAGTGCATTGCCGACACTGATCGTCGGCCTAAAGCCTTCATGTGTAACACATGCTTGTTACATAGCGTAAGCTCACCCAGATTTGTGTTACCGCTGCTTCCTGTTTGAAGCGGCTGTTGACGCATCTTATCGCGACTTTTGAATTTTCGCGGGTTACGTATATTCGAATTTCGATTTTTTGTGGCGTTATGTTGGTACTCATGTCTCTCACTTATGCCGACAAGCTCGGCCATTTTGAATGTTCACTTAATTGTTGACAGCTGCTTTGCTTGCACGTGTTTTGGATCGTCTTCGATTTTTACCTATTCAAAAAAATGGATCAAAGAACCTGTATCAAATTTTGTGTGAAAAACGAAATTAAGTGCGCGGATGCATTCCGAATGTTGACTGTGGCATACGGAGAAGCTACCTTGGACCGAAGCAACGTTTATCGGTGGTACAAAATGTTCTCAGAAGGCCGAGAAGATGTGAACGACAAAGAGCGTGCCGGACGCCCGAGCACTTCAACAACAGACGAAAAAATTAATGAAGTGGAGAAAATGGTATTGGCCAATCGTCGAATCACCGTTAGAGAAGTTGCTGAGGACCTAAACATATCGATTGGCTCGTGCCATTCGATTTTTATCAATGATTTGGGCATGAGACGGGTCGCCGCGAAATTCGTACCAAAATTGCTCAATTGCGACCAAAAACAGCATCGCATGAACATTGCTAATGAGATGTTGGACTCTGTCCGCGACGACCCAAATTTGCTCCAGAGGGTCATAACTGGTGACGAATCGTGGGTTTATGGTTATGACGTGGAAACCAAAGCTCAATCATCTCAATGGAAGCTGCCGCACGAACCAAGACCGAAAAAAGCGCGCCAAGTTCGGTCGAATGTGAAAGTTTTGCTGACAGTTTTCTTCGATTGCAGGGGCGTGGTGCATCATGAGTTCTTGCCACAGGGTAGAACGGTCAATAAGGAATATTACCTGCAAGTTTGCGCGAGGCAATCTGCCAGAAACGCCCGGATTTGTGGAAGAACAAAAATTGGCTTTTGCACCACGATAACGCCCCTGCTCACACATCGTTGCTTGTGCGCGAGTTTTTGGCCAAAAACAACACACTAATGATGCCGCAGCCACTGTATTCCCCAGATCTGGCCCCCTGTGACTTTTTCTTGTTCCTTAAACTGAAGAGGCCCATGAAAGGACGACGTTACGCTACGCTTGACGAGATAAAGACGGCATCGAAGGAGGAGCTGAACAAGATAAAAAAAAATGGTTTTTTGAAGTGCTTCGAAGATTGGAAAAACCGTTGGCACAAGTGTATAATATCTCATGAGGATTACTTTGAAGGGGACAAAATAGATATTCATGAATAAATGAATAATTTTTGAAAAAACACAAAAGTCGCGATACTTTTTGAACACACCTCGTATATGAAGGTAGGAAGTACAGATTTTCGAGCCTGCAGGCTGGGAAATGAGTCGATCAAACATGTTGCAAAAAATGTGTGCAAGCTTGGGGGGGAGCAGAGATATAGCCCTGTCGGAGGCCCTAGCTATAGGACCAAATGTTAGAAAAAAACAGGAAGATATTACAAAGAAGAGGTTGTCCCAATGAAAGGCAAATACTCGGTAGATATTAAAGGATACATTGATTCTATGGATGCGTAGGCAACATGCTGCCGCTTTAAGCGCCCCTGATATAAAAGGGTGACATGTGTATCTAGGTATACATGCCAAGCGAATGATAAATTAATCAAACACACACACATATATATATATATATATATATATATACATATTTATCGAAAAACGCATATATGTATATAAGGCCTGAGTGTACACGTCGAAACGTGGTAGGATTAAGTAATATATATTATACGATCAAACGTTTCACAACTTAGTAGTCTGGGATGACTTGGAGTAACGTGTAGTACCCATCCTTTATTTTCCAGTCACGCAAGTAGTTTGTTGATGAGCTCGATATGCACCACAGTTTTGGAATTGACATTTCAGATCAGCTAGTTTGATGTCACGGAAGCGTTTTAGGTACGTCTGCATTTCTAAGTTGGTGTAGGACAGTCAGACCTTGCCTTACTGGAGTTGTAACTCGATGAGAGAAAATGTACAGACGCATCAAGTATTATAAAGTGACGAAGACTCTAGCGCAATCGTATAGAAATCTGTTTTGTGCACCATCTAGTTCATTGTATTCTTGTAGTTAAGATTCTCTCCGCGACTCAAGACATTGAAGGGCGCCATAAACGCGTGCGAGCAGCTGACTTTAAGGCGGACAAGAAAGGACAAGAAAGTGCCACTGCCGTCGGCACGGACAGTCGCCGGACGTCACCTACCTCTCCATAAACAGAGACTAGGGCTGTGCGCACTGTCTCGACAATGTGCATAGTAAAGGTTGTCCCAGTATAATGGAGCCGACGCCCCAGATACCGGAAAGAGTTGGCAATTTCCAAAGATTGGCCGCTGCAACGTATAACGTCTTTGGCAGCCAATCGACTTCAGGATTTCTCAACCTAGGTCTTCATAGAGTTTATTGCCAGCCCCCCTTAAGACAAGGAACACCTCTGCCAGAGAAGTGCTGCGCTTGATGGCACCCAAGTCGTGGTGAGAGACCACTATGCCATCTGCATACGGGGGAGTGCGTGGTGCGGTCGATATGTTTTAGTCAAAGATAGAACGGGCTGTGAAAAACCCAGAGGCCATTTGTACGCATTTTTATAGATTTAATGTCATAGTTTTTTATTTAATCAAAGTAGTATTAAGAACATCATTATTCCTACGGGATCTCAGGAAACCCTTCGGCGGAGGGAAGGGGCCCTTCGACTGACGCCGCGTTTCCCCGCTGAAGCTCGATCGAAACTCGCTGCAGTAGGAACTCTCCAGAACTGTGGATCCCTTGTGACTGCGTTTAGTCTTTTTTATAGATTGTGTCAAAGCCTTTGACAAAGCACGTCGAGATCTCCTGGTGAAGTCATTCCGACATGTAGGGGTTAGTGGCTCTCTTCAGAGCGTAATTTCGAGCTTATTTAATGCGAACACCTTTTTGGTGCAAAGTTAGCATGATGTGTTGCTGGTAAGGCAAAATATGGGAACCCTGCAAGGAGAGCAATTCGGCTTCTGGAGATTAAACGGGGAGATATCGTGGATTGAGGCTCGAGATGCCACACTTGCCGCTTGGGCGGAGATGTGGACCCACCGCCTGGAGGAGACATGAGAGGTACGTCGACACGCTCCGTCATCATAGACTTGCGCAAGTGGTATACGGCACAGCGACGAATGACATACTACGCTGCCCAGGCGCTAAGCGGAGATGGCTAGTTCCAGGCGTACATGATGAAGATCGAGAAAGCAATGACGGACATACGCGTTCTCTGCGACGCCGGGGTGCCCGATGATGTCGCGCATACCATTGAGGCATGTACGGTGTTGTTTGCGTACCAGGATAGCTCACCGTTTACCATACGGGCATCTACCGCGCAGATGCTCGTCACGCACATACAGTCGATTCGACGACTAATTGAGCTGCTGGCCTAAAATACCGCGATGGGCTGCTTCGCGAAAAGATCCGGCTGGAGAACAATCGCCGGGCGCGATTTGTCGTCCGGCGCCCCCTAATTTAACCCAGCAGGACTTACTACATGCTCAGTACGCACCTACAGAGTAAGGATAGTTATTGGTTAAGCACTACAATTGATCCTAAAGAGAATCTGTAACGGAATTTTTTTTATGGAGTTGTCACAGATAAACGGAGAGATTTATTTCGGTCCAGCAAAACTGTCTCCTAAAACGCTCTACAATAAATTCGACAGTCGAGAAAACTGCTTGTACCCATCAAGGACATGCTGACGACAGCCCGCATCGAAATCGAAAGACAAGATCAAAGTAAATTCGTTTTTAAATACCTGACACCCAAAAACCTGAAAGAGATAGACCGGGTGAAGCCTACCTCGTAATACTTCCGCCACATCGACCCAAGAAATGCTTGGAGAACCGACGCTTGTAGATGATTTGTAATGTTGGAATATACGTTCAGTAAAGAAATTATTTTGGAGTAGAAAAAATAATAGTCAGTGGTTTTGACGTTGTTACGTAAGTGTACACCGAAGATCCAGCACTTAGAACAAACAACTGAGAAATGGCTTTTCAAAGCAACCGATCGGTTATATGCAGATCAATGGCTTCCACTATCTACTGTGTATGAAGCACTATTTCTTTGACATTGACGAACCCGTTTGTAAACTATGCGGGAACATGAACATTGAACCCTAACTTGTACTGACTTATGAGTGTATCGATCACTCTTTAATAGCAACTAGTAGTAGCCATACAATTGTTGCAGTAATAAAAATATTATAGACTTTTTTTTTGGTTAACGCGGATAAAGAAAGCATATTATTTTCCGCCCAGCAAAAAACACTTAAGGAGCATAAGGTGCGGCTCTCTGAAAAAGCGACCATTCCGTCTCAAAATACCCTACGAGTTTTCTGCAGACAACTAGGTGAAGAATAATAATGTGTCTCATTGCTCATAATATAAGACATATTATAATATATTATAATAATATTACAAAAATAATAATTATATAATAATTAATAAACATTTGTCTATAGTTTGCTAAGAGACAGGGCCTAAGTAACTGTACCCTGAATGTGTAAGGTGGCCTCATCTGGTCACAAATCCAACCCATTTGGATACGATGTCCAAAACCGGAGCTACGTGTTCATATTGAACGATAAACAATAGCCTTAGCGGAAAGTTCTCCTTTCCACAGTTCATCAGTAGCTCATTTTAGTTTTGCGTAGAACTTGCCGATCATTCCGGTCGCCACGCGGATCAATTTGAAGAGACAAAACTCTATAAATACCTGTATAAACGCATATGTTTAGCACTTCTCCGCCTCCGCCAAGGCATGGCTGGACGACAATAAAAGATGTCAGGTCACTATCGCGTTTCGGAATGCGACCGTCCGTTCTTGAAGGCGGTTAGTGATATTCCCTAAGGTCGTCTGAAGTTTCCCGGGCAGAACTCTGTCGGCTCGAGTATGCATGGTTGCCCAGATGATCTAAGAGCGCATCATAGCACGTCCTTCAAGGCAGCATGCCTAATCCGGCGTTTTTAATATAAAACAAACAATAATGACTTAGGAAAGATGCAGGCTTAAATGCGTTCGCCAGCGGTTTACTAGAGCGACGCCGATTCTAATACTAAACTCGCCTAGTAGGGTCCCAATGGGGTCGCATGACATTATGCACCTGCACCTGCACCTTTTCCTCCTCCCCCTCCCCGGCTCCTTAGAGTCTAGCTTTGTAAACATCGACCTATGCGTTGTCAACCAATGAGAGACATCAGGGCTTCTATGCACGCCGACAATGATAGCGTTAAGTCCGGTAGAGACGAAAGCGATTTCAAGAAGTGGTCTTTGATCGGCTCGAGTGAATTTACGTTGTCCAGTAGGTCGAGATCCTGAAGAAGGTGGACCACTCTGAAGGTAGAATGTAGAAGAATCTCAAAAGAAACAAGCCATTGTAAGCCCTAAGGTTAGTCGACCAAATAAACAAATCCTTTCGTTGTGGGGCATAGAGAAATCTGATTATCTGATTACTGACGCCGCTAGAGTCCTAAACCCTAAAATTGAATAACATGCAGCAAAGCCCAAAGCGGGACCACTCCCTTGTTTTTGCATAGCAAGTGTTTTAGATGGAGTGTTACAGTTATCTGCATGTGTGCTCCCTTCAATCTCTAGCTCACTGGCTAGGGTAGCATGCTGAATAGACAGCGACATAGCGCTAATACGCAAACTTTGAGTTCCAACAGACGTTGCAGATTGTGGAACAGAAGGTCGCTTCTTCCACCATGGCAAACGTCGTGAATTGATCTCACTCGTTTGAGCAAAGCAGACTCCTGCTACTTAGATGCTCTATCACCTTTCCGCTCTTTCAGTCGATGGTGTCATTGTCTATACTACCATTTAAGTTGCTAACCGCAGGTTAAGGCCCGCACTGACAGCACCGGCTACCTTGACATACTGAGGTGGCAGGTAGAACGATGCTAGGTTGAATATACCTAAGATGAGCGTTAACCAACTATCTCTCTCTCTATATCGAAATGCACTTTGCATGCGGGGCAACTCTACTCGTAGATAAATTACTATTCCACCTACTGGTCCACCTCGCTCTCCAACGGGAAGACCTGCCAACAGATGAAATCACCTGCAAAAGGTAAAAAAAAATTAGCGTCATGCAGTTCCGCAGAGTGAGGAAAACGGCAGAGGTAGCTGGGTTCCAGCCTCCGTTGAATCCTCGCGCCAGTCGACCAGAAAGCCCTTTTGAATCCCTTGTCATAATCACCTTGTTGTTGACAGATGTTGATTAGGGAATCTACTATAAGAACCCTAGTGAAACTAATGGCCAGCCAATCACGCAAGTGCATTGCCGACGCTGATCGTCGGCCTAAAGCCTTCATGTGTAACACATGCTTGTTACATAGCGTAAGCTCACCCAGATTGATGTTACCGCTTCGTGTTTGAAGCGGCTGCTGACCCACCTTATCCGCGGATGCGGTGCCTCATATTACGTCATTCACTGACTAGGGCCTGCTTAGAGAGGAGAAGACGGCCTGCGTTGGCCCTTGGCCCCTGCCCTACTTTGTCGGGCTGCCTGTCCGTATGTTTGCGCTTCTTGTGGTGGCGGTCTGTCACCGTTATCGCAATCCATTACCGCTTGCTTCTGCTTCTGTTGCTGCTGATGTTGCTGCGGTGGTTCAGCATTAGCGGCATATCCATCGACAGCGTGTCCCCAGCCTCATGTTCATTTTTGTCGTTGTTGTTATCAACATTGCCGACCACTCGTTCGTCTTTAGTCGTATGCTGGTCCTGCTGGCCAGTCGGAACTGCCACGTCATTTGATGTCGCCTGTTTGTCTGTCTACCTACCTACCTACCTACCTACAAGCAGAGGGAGTGATGCCGTGCACTGCTGCTGCTGCGTGGACAGCAGCATCTCTATTTATGTGTTTCGTTTTGCCTTAACAGAGCTGTTCCACACGTTCTGACTAGGCTGGCACTTGCCGCGGTGGAACGAGAGTCGAGCCGAAATAGGGCCCCAGCTCCAGCTCTGCTATACGAATTGCGCTCGCGACAGCAGGCTAACTAAAGCGAAATACTTTGGGAACATTAGGCGTTTCAGCGCCTCTATCAGGGCGATCCTGGCGATACAAATAGCATGCGGACAGTGCACGCGGACTACCGCCACCACACAAGTCGCACAATGGGTCCACTCGCACGAGCTCTCTATTATGACGTAACTGCGTACGACGCAAAGCAAACAGCAAATCTGGGGTCGCCATCTTGGATAGACCAGCGGCCAGCGTTGATGCTGGAGGGATTAGACCTGCCGGGGGGGGGGGGGGGGGGGCATACTACACTATCAAATCATCATTCTCAGCGGTATGGATGCAACACCTTTTCCGTGCTGATGCAGCACATGCGAGAGTACGGAACCATTCCTAAGATGTTTGACGACAAATCGAATGCACTAACAGCGCCCCATTCTCAATACAAACGTTATTGCTTAGGCCTTTCTTCCATGAGGGTGGGCGGACTGAGTCATGCCTACGAAGCCTATTCAAGGCGGCGCACACATGCTCTGTTTCGAAACTTGTCCGATGTCCAAAGCTTTGGCACGTTTTTTTGACGACCAGATTAACGGCGGTGCAACGATTGAAGCATGGCGACCATGTCCTCCTCCTCTTTCCTGACAAACGCGCATCTTAAAGGGGTCGGAACATAATATTTAACTCTCAATACTCATATGGTACACTCTTGGCCAGGACCAGCGGCGAACCCGCAGTGGCCGATCGACAAGGCTGTATTTGCTATACATGTACATTTGAGCAACGCACGATATATATATATATATATATATATATCGTCTTTCCGAATTAAGGCCTTTTCTAATCCTTAGAGAGCTGAGAGATTCTGAAAGAAGAGCTGTATTCTAATCCAAAATGATATATATGATAAAATTGCTGTTTTTTATGTATTAAGCCAACGAAAACTGTTTCTGTAATTTGTTGTGAAGCTGGTGAAAACATACTCTTTGAATACGTCCGACGTTTTGTATGCGATCTTTCGAGGATTTGCACGTTGAATTAAAGTCATTAAGTTTAAAAAATATATTGTCTTTAAGACACATGTTTTTTTTAAATCTAATTTATTGAACAATACGATTTTAATCCTATCAATGTGATTGCGTGTGGCGAATCTTTTTGCCAATTGCATCTACTGATGTGCTCTCCCAACAACTATCTAGTTGTAGCGGAGCACATCAAATGGTACATCTTAATGTACAGCCAAGGCTTAACGTAAATTCAAGCCTCAAACGTACATCGAGTCAAAATAGAAAAAAAAAACGTTTCCTGGTAGAACGAAGTTCGACGATTTAGTTTATGGAAACTCGGAACTAATTTCCGCCGACGATAGAATCTTCCCCTTCCGCTAACCGAAGACCGACCGTAGCCGTTAGGCGAGTAGCGGATTGTTCAGCTGCGGCGAGTCCGTACGCCTTGACCTCTCGCTGTGCCCGTGTTCGTTGGTTCCCGCAATCCCAAACTACAAAAGGTCGAAGCTTCGATGACGCGCTTGGTAGCTTCAGTGAGCGCTTAACGGTTGGTCTTGCCCAATGTACTTTGGAACGTGCAAAAGTTCTGCGGCTGTAGGAAGCAAAGCGCCATTTATTGAGCCTTGATCTCGTCACGGCACAACCGTCGTAGAGAGATCCTAAGTCTATATATATACATATATATACACACATACATATGGGCTGGCCCGAGGAGGGGTAGGTGTCGTTTCGTTTCCTTCGTCTAATGGACATACATCGATGTAGGCCGTCTGCTGCTCGGTCGTCGGCGGACGACGTGGTGGGTCGGGCCAAATGGCTCCACGGAGACTCTATATATATATGTGTGTATGTTTGCATATATATATATATATATATATATATATATATATATATATATATTATAAAGAAAGAGAGGAAAAGGAAGGGAGAAAAGCGTAACGACCGATCAAACCGGCAGTGGAGCGAGCAAATGAATGACGGGAAGCGAATGGAACGAATAGAATAATAGTGGTCGTCGGCGGCGGCCGCGGCGGCAGCAGCAGCGGCATCGTACATCGAACTGCTATTACAGCGGTCTATACGATCGGGCCAAACTGCAGTTACCTTACTTGCCGCGACCATGGACCAGCACCGTTTGGTGCCGCGCACTGCGGGGAGATAGGGCATAAGATACAAGAGGAGACAGACAGAGATAGAGAGAGAGCGCGCAGGGGGAGAAGGAGAACAAGGTGGCAAGAGGTCAGCGAAAGAGAGCAAGAGGGAATAGAGGCATACGAAGAGAAATAGAAACAAGGTAAAGGGAAAAAGCAAAAAACAGAGGAATAAGTATAGACATGGTGAATAGACTAGAAAGGAAATACGCGCGAGACAAAGAGAGCGAGAATCGGGATAATGCGTAGATAGTCGTGGGAGAGGAAAAGAGAGACAGAAAGAGAGAGAGAGAGAGCGAGGAATAGAAAGGTAAAGGAGAGAAAAACAGCAAAGGAAGAGAAAAAGGGCAGAACAGGAGAGATATAGATCGCCCGCTGTGGCTGCTGGACGCGTGGTCGCCGGCACACGACTCAATGAAAAAGGAAGGATTGTATTCGGCTACGGCAATGGTGGCAGTGGCGGCCGCCATCTGCCATCCGTCGACAACGGGCGGCTTGTAATAGTAGTAGCAGCAGCAGGAGCAAGAGGAAGAGTAGTGGTTTTTGCTTTGGGCCATCGGTGGATGAGAGGACCTCGCCGCCCCTGGTGCTGCTGCTGCTGATGATGATGCTGCCGCCGCCGCATTGTGTCTGTCTTCTCTCGGATCGGGCGTCCGACCGTCCGGCCGGCCCCCGCCCGGCCAATCGTTCGGTTGGTGGTTGTTCAATTCGTCTGACCCTCTAGCGGATTCGTTCGATCTTGCCTTCCTTCCTTCCTTCATTCATTCATCTATCCAACCAACCATTCATTCAGCCAGCGTTGGCTGTCTGTGTGTGTTTGTATATGTGGTCTCCGTAGTACCACGTATGCCAGACAGGGGGCTACTGCTTTGGTGGCAACGCGCGTACGTATGTAGGTAGGGTGTGCGGCGTAGCGTACGTTCGATTTGCTCGAGTATCGTCGTTTCAGATGCTGGCTGCTGCCGCTGCTGCTGTGGCTGCCATGGCCACGGCCACTGCCGCCTGTCTCGTCGCCTACGGCGGAGGCAGCGAGCGCGGCAAAAGGGAACTCACACGATCCATGGAACTGCTGCTGCTGGCTCTACGCTTCTTGGACGTAGAGAGAGGGCACGAAGCTGCCAAATTCGCTGCGCCTAATACGCACATATATATATATATATATATATAGAGAGAGAGAGAGAGAGGGGGGGGGGGGGGCAGACGCAATCAAACCGCGTCAAGCGCCCTGCGAGTACACAGACGGTGCTGCACTCCGGATGGGGTCAGAACCGAGGCCACGTTGATCAGTTCAGCCAATTTCTCTAGGAATCTCCGTTCCTGCCCGATTTTCAAACATAAGCATACCGTAAACAGACAGAAAAATGTAGGCTGTATGTATAGGACAGACGAAGAGAGAAAGACAGAGACAGACAGACAGGACAGGTCAGACAGATGGTGGTAAGACTCTAAAGAGACCAATGAAAAGCACGACCCTACGTGGCGGCGGGTAGATAGATGGGAAAGCATAATTGAAAGATAAATGAGAGAGCAGACATGACGAATCTGTTGAGCATGCCTAATACTAACCCCCAACATTTTGTATTTGTGTGTTTTATTTGGCGGTTTTGTTTTTGGCCTGCGGCTAGCCACGGTGGCATATCAATGATTGCGATGACGGCCACCGCGAGAACGGCAAGGACAATCAGCTAACGTCGCCTTTGCCGCAATTGCCTAGCCTATGCATACGTGCACTGTCACTCTGCAATGAACTATTAGGCACGCCAGCCCAAGCTCGCGTGACTGTGCCATGTATGCATGTTTGTGTACGTTCCGTACGTATGTGAATGCAGATGTGCCTCTGTGTTTCGTTTTGTTTGAACAGATCGCAGAGGCAGTCCGCACGGGGCGAACGAGGGGGATGCGGGGGAGTGAAGGAAGCGTACGGACATGTATGCACGATGTATCTATATTCGTCATCGAGTTGAGCCGTGAGGCTCGCTGACCATGCTGACCACGGAGCTATGCGTGTCGATGTCCGGACGTTGGTGGTTTGACGCCTTCTCGTAGCAGATAGATACAGCGTAGTACTCAATCGGTCTGTCGCTGCTAACCCGCCACCGGTTGGCAAGAGACAGAGAGAGATAGAGAAAGAGAGAGAGAGAGAAACGGGCGGCAACTCGTGCAGGTAATCATGAATGAACCCCCGGCGATGAGGTAAGGTCAATGGCGGGCGACGATGACAACCTCGACACGGCATTTTTTTGGCACAACGGATCATCCCATGTTGTGGTACATGGCTCAGCCGGTAGCGATACTGTAGAACTCTGTGTAACACAAAGCTGGTGCTGCTGCCGCACTGCTACTGTTACTTACTGATCGAGCAAAGAAACACGCTAGCGACAACGAGTGGGGGGGAAGAAGGCACTGTACGAGAATGATACAGATTAGAAAAAAAGTCTAACAAACGTGTAGTCTTTGCAAACACACCGTCGAATCTTTGAGGACTTCGTAACGTGATATCATGCTGTATTATATAGGTATATAAAATATATAATATATAAGTATATAATATATATAAGTATATATATATATATAAGTATATATATATATATATATATATATATATATATATATATATATATATATATATATATATATATATATATGAAAACTAAAAAGCGCTTCCAAAACTGTCGCGCTGTGTTTCAGTGTTTTCAGTGTTCCATTGCCGGCGCTATTTTCAAAAGAGTACTGGGCCTGAGTATCTGACTAATTATATGTCTGTAAATCTTAATCTATTTAGCGCGAATTTGTACCTCGACGCTCCACGTGCACGTAACTGCTAGAAATGGCACACGATTGGGCCTTGTATATAACCGTAAACAAGAACTTCCGAATGACATTAGAGGAGCATACAACCAATGCAATTGAATTAATAATCAATAATAAATAAGAAAAAAGTATGTTTCAGATGTAGTTAAAAGGAAAAAGGTACGAAGCGTCGTAATAACCAAACCGGCTGAAATAGGAGCATAGCGCTTCTGGATAGCGTAGTGGCACACCTAGGAACGCGAATAGGGTGTCCGGCATGACTGTGCGTACGCGCGAACGCCTGCGAATGGCGGAGGAGAGAACCAGATAGTTGTGTGTTCCGTTCAATTGACGCGGCATGCTGTACGACAGTGTGTACGCCAAAGAAGTTATGAGATTTGTGTCTACAGAAGATGGTCAACTGGCTGACACGTTGGCTGTTTACGGATGGGACTGTGTATTCTTTCTTCTTATACATATATTTTTGTGGTGACGGTGGCTTAGGCGGCTAACGCACTTTCGGTCGAAACGGGGCGTTTCCATGGCAACCACAATTAGCAAAACATCGCTAGTTCGAGCCCTGGCCGTACTGGTTGAATTTGTTGGACCTGGTTGTCATTGCCTTGCTGCTACATACCTCTGCTAGAGAAAGTCTATATAATTCCAGTACGAGAACTCGATGACGATAGAGATACATTTAGACGATATCGTGCCACAGGCAACTTAGCCCATTACGAGCGTCTAGAATGTGGTTGTCAGGGCGTAAAAAATAAATATATATATATATATTTAGACAAACCTGATACCGCAAAAGTTGCGCGAGACCAAAGTGTTTTAACGTCAACGGGTCTTAGTCAAGTTAATATACGGACGTGAAAACACGCTATACCGTTATTTGATTATTAAAGATCTAAATGTTTAAATCCGTCTATATAAATTAACTGTTATCTAAACTCTTAGATTACTTACCCTATCTGGAGCCCATGCATTTGTGCAAACACACGATTAAGGTTGTTCATAGATGATTTGTAAATAGGCTCTGTAGAAGATCTAATACGTGTTCTCTAAAAAGCCGCCGTCTTCGGCAAGACGATATATGTATATGAAACAAAGGAATGACGTCGGATTTGTGGAGAGCCTGCAGTTATGAAAACCGGCATCTAATCACCAGATTTGCCGTCCACGGCTTCGATCTGAAGATCTGTGCGCGCGAGAAGTTTCATGAGACCTCACTTAATGTATATGTAAACTTTGTGGCTGCACGTGTGATCTATATCACCTTCAGCGTTGTAAAATAGCAATTCCGCTGCCTCAACTCTAGTTCTGCGATGTCTATGATGTATATTCGTAAATCAATCATTGGTTAATAAAACTACTATTAATAGAAGATCTGATATCGAACCGAATGCCTTCCGTCGCTTTCAGCTTTTTTGACGAAGAACAACGAGACACGGGTACAATCACCGCTTGTGAGCTCTTACTAAAGCTTCTTTGGTGCGCGATGGAAAAATCGAAGAAGCCAAATAGTGCTTATATTTAAATGGTACAAGCGAAATTTTAGTTTATGAATTGAAATCATCAATAGAATATTCGTCTAACGTGTACCTAGATAATCGCACAGCAAAACGGATTTTCAAGTTTCCCTGCATCCCAGCCTCCTCCCACCCTCTTAATCGAAAAATAAAGGGGTCTGATATGTCCTTTCGTGACTTTCTAAATGCTGGTGGTGCAATATCGTATGCTAAAAAGGCCCTTATTTGTTAAGCTTTTGCTATTACTTTTGCGTACTTGTTGAATAAGCTCGTATGCAGATTCCCATTTATGCATTTGAATTTTACCTAAATGTGTTGCTTCGTTCTAACACAACCCATTATTCCTTGCAAAAGCAACCTTGGCTACCAACTTTACTTGCAAAAGCAACCTTGGCTACTGTTTGCAATATTTGCATCCTGTCTATGGGTCATCTGCCTATATAATTTATACTAGGCTACTTGGGATTGACTAGCTTTAGCAAAAAACATGACACGTATTAATATCTACTATAGATCCCATGGCTGGCCGGAGCCCGAAGAAAAGGTGCCTTAACTTTAGTGTTGGTGTCTATTGTGCTCAGCTCGACTGAGTTTCTGCCGCCCTCTAAAGGCAGATCAACTAAGATGTTTGCCCAGCCTCTGCAAGATGGCAAACTTGTATTGTTAAATTTTGCTTATGTTCTGCGATACTTTATATATATATATATATATATATATATATATATAAACCTTTATATTTGAAGAAAAATAGGCAATTCCAGCACACAAATATAGAAATTGTTCATTTCGCACATATATTGTTTATTCCAGCACACAAATGTACCTCCTAAACAGCGCAGGCCTGCTCGAAGCAGACGAGTATCATTTGTAGAAGAATAGAGCATCCTGGGCAAATATGTGATGTATCTATATGTGTAAAATGTAGGTGTGAATCCTACTATCCTTATAGCCTATCGTGGTCCGACGAACACCGATCCAAAACATCTAAGGCTTGTGCTTAGTCCGATGCTCTATGTCGCTTAAACGTGCTTGGCTTAAAGTTTACCGCGATGCTAAACGCCCGATGCTAGACTACGGAACAGCTGAAAAGCATACATTATGTAAGCGGTTTTATTATTTGAATGTATCTTGCTTGACATATTTATTAAGGCTCTGGGCAAGTCTCCACTGCTAGGTATGTGATAGGCATAGCGCCACACATCAGTGAGCCGCAACAGTAGTACAGATACCGTGAACGACCATAGAAATATGGACTGATTATTCGCTTGATATGTATACCTAAGTACACATGTCAGCCTTTTATATCAGAAACGCTTAAAGGGACAACATAAGCAGACATGTTAAGATATCTAGGATCTCCTCAACAGTCCTTGTGGCACAGTAGTCGTTAAATTTGAAGAGGTGTAGTATATCATCTATTCTCAATAAGAATCGCTCAAAGAAAGCGCTTCGATCAAGAAAGGGGTCAAACCGCCTCCTCGACACCCCGGCAGATGACAATCATGACTAACGCACTAGCCGCCTGGATAACTCCCCCACATCGCTAGTTCAGCGCATAAACCTTTCGGGTCGATGCAAATCTAGTGGGCCTGTCGCTAGCAGATCAGTAACCTAATATAAATTTACCTTATAGGGGTGATTTGCACGTGCGTGCAATGTGCTTAAAACCCTCAATGTTTGGAGATTAATCTTTTAGGTAGTGTGGCATCTAAGTGTGCCAAGTTTAGTTCTAGTTCCTACGTTGTGCCATTTTGGACTAAGTAAATGTAACCTATATAGTAGGTTGACCCATAAGTCCGTTCGGAATTTCACCCATCTTTGACGACACATGTCGTTACAACAGAAAGCTTTTATTAAATGCTGCATTGCCCATTTTGTTTAACTATATTAGCCGAATGTTGAGGCAAGCTCATGATTCCATTTCTCCAGAAGGTGGCGTCCTGGATTCCGAAGTAATAGTCTTTATACGTTTTAACACCTTCCAATAAATCGAAGTCTTTGCCATTAAAATCATTTTGAAGAGACCGAAACACATGATAATCCAATGCAGCGATGTCAGGACTATACGCAGGATGGGGCAAAATATCTCATCTAAATTCTGTAAACTTCTTGGCGAGCAGTGTAGTATGCGGTCTTGCGTTGTCGTGGTGGAAAGTCACTCTTCGTCTGTTCGCCAATTCCGGCCAATTGCCCTTAAACAAATTTCCAGTTGTTGTTGGTTGCAACAGCTCATAAAAGATCACCCCTTCGCATCCCACCAAGCACCTAACAATAACTTTTCTTGTGTGGCCCTTATATATCCAACTTGCTGACGAATCCCTCGGCATTGAGATTTGAACGGATGTGAATCGTACGTCGACAATGGCTACGATCTCGCGCAGCGAGAGGTGTGGGTTTTGTTCGACCACTGTTGCTTATGCGGCCGTGTTCAGTGTCAAAAGCCGTCCGGGCCGTTCTCGGCCGTTTACGTCGAAGTCGCCGTTCCTATTTCGGATAAACCACTTTTGAACTGTCTTATCTGTTTTTGCCTCTCCGCCATACACATTACGTATATTAGTTACGACTTGGATTACATTCTTTCCTTCTCGGAAATAAAATAGCATTAAATGACGAAAATGCATATTTAGGTCTGCCATCTTCACTCGAGCGTTACAGTTCGCGTGAGTTAGATATTTAAACGAATTCCACGGTATAATACAACGCATGTCTGCTCTTACCGCCAGGTAAAGAAACTACCCTCTCCCAACAGTCTTCATTCTCCCCGGGGCTGCGCAGTAAGGCGCATGTAACTTTCCAAACAAACTTATGAATCATCCCAATATATATATATATATATATATATATATATATATGCGTGCAAGGATGATTGGGACTTATACAAAGGAGAGTCCGTCAGACTATGCGTGGTGTCTTATCTATTAAGTGTATTTCGCGCCAAGGCGACAAGGACTACAGACGAGATCCGGACGTCTACAATAGATTAACTCGGGCAGTTCTGGAAGGCTTGGATATAGCGGCCAGGATTATGCCTAATCACAAAAACCCGGGGTTTTTCAAGAACACGTAGCGGTCCCATTTTCTTGTTCTCTGCTCTTTTTTAATCAGCTGTATGCCGCGTCTTGAAAAAAAATGTAACTTATACTTATGGGCAATAAAGTTTTCTGTGGGCTGTTTAGATGGTACTTATATAACCATGTAACAATAGAAGACACACTGAGGGAACCGGGCATATGAGCAGTACTGATGTCAGAAATAATCCTAATCCGACAAAGTATGCTCGAGTGCAAACCATCGGTAGAAGAAAATAGACGCACCAATGTCTCTAACATATGTTATTCGTATTTGTAGGCTGTTTCGCCTGTGCGATACGTTGACGACCTGCTGTAACTTTACAGCGAACCTGGGCGCGCCAACATATGGTCACGCCGTTACAGCGAGCAGCGGTCGGAAAAACAGTGGCAAAAACAGCAGATTCTTCAGCAGCAGCAGCAGCAGCCGCAAACGCAGGAGCTGTGAGAGAGAAATGTGAGCCAATAATCTCCTAGTATGATGGACGACTGCGACTGGCTCTAGGCTATATATCCTGCTAGCCTTTTGTGAATTTCCTGCTCGTAAACGAGCCAAATCACGAGTAAGCGGAAAGCATCATTTCTTCGTATAAGGGCAGAGCGGTTGGCCGGCGGCCGGGCAGGCGGACAACTGCAAAAAGTAAAAGAAGAGAAAGCAACGTAGAAGATGAAAACGGCAAAAAAGGCAATCTGATAGCAACCGAGATTCATCCGCGCAGATTCAGATGGAAACTGAATAGCAACCAATCAGGCAATTGCTTCGACCTTCCGTCGGCGCCCGTACATTCAGTAGTACTCGCCGTAGTAGCTTTTGTTGGCTAGTAGCAGGAGCAACGGCCATAGCAACGGCCACAATACTGCCAACCGCACAGTGGAAGCCGAAGAATCGTGGAGTAGGTGGCGGTACGCAGCGTCCACAGCGTCGACGAGGCGGACTGTTGGCGGTCGTTCGGCTCGACCGGCCATTCTAAGCCTGCTGCTTCTAGACATGAAGCTGTCTGTCGGCCCCGCTGTCCGCTTGCAACATATCCTACCGTCCAACCCCTTCGCCTCCAGCCGACTCCGAATCTGCCGTTGCCGCTGCTTATGCGGATGCTGCCGGAACGGTCCCGTAGTCGGTTCCCTTAGGACCTCTCGAAGCGCAGTTCACAGGAGATGAGAGACATGCTCGACGTCCAGATCTTCTCCTATCACCAAATACGTCTACAGGCAAACTTAAGATCCCCTTTTCCTCTTGCTCCTCTGCCACCTTCTCCTCGCGCTTTCTTTGCCTCCTCGTCGTCATGTTCCCCGTGCTCCTTCCACGCCTTCTTTCGTCTTCCAGGACCCCTCGGGCACCGAGCTCCGCCGCCCCGGTGCTGTCCGGACGCATAACCCCAGCCCAGCCCCCGCGCTCCTGTATCCATGCGCCACAACCATCAGCAGCAACAGCTGCCGTACGACCACCACCTCGTTCCGCTCAATGGGATGTTGTACGTAGATGTGCGGCGTCGATGGTGAATTCGGGCTATTTGGTGGATCTCTTTCACTTTTTTTCCGCCGCCACCGCCGGTGCAGTGCGATCGTAGACTACTATTACTATTACTACTACTACTACTACTACTTGTAGCTTAGCCGTCATGGCTGTAGCGGTTTTTCGTTTCTATACCGGCGGATAGCATGGACACTAGTCGTAAGCATCCTCCCCCTAGCCTCAGCCACCTCAGCCATACGGAGGCAAGAAACGACGGCCTACTGGACGATAGCCCGATGACTCGCCGGCCCGTTTTCGGCGCCGGCTGATTCTGTGCTGAAAAGCACCCCCACTCACTGTACGCGCACACGAGCACAAAAAGCCGGGGGAACATTGCAAACAAAGCCTTCCGAATTTCTTCCGATAGTCTATTATCCATTAGGGGAGATTCTACTGTTTTGCTGCTAGTGGATACATTACGAGGCGCCAACAAAACGTCGTCCCTGGTTTCCTAGTCACTGGTCCACGGCCATCCTTTATTGCTATTCATGCTATCACATTCTGCTATTGGTACACAATCCCACTACCCTTAAACCAACTGGTTTCCGTTTTCCGTTGCTCAAATAATCTCACAGTTCAGCCCCGGTCCCGGCGTACACCATCCATCCTGGAATTTCGGCGATTCTCTTTCGGCAGCCGTTTCCTACAGCCTCAGCTCTACGTGGCATGCTGTTGCTAGCGTTGCAACTACTAATGCCATGCTTTCGATGGAAGCCAGCTCAGCTATCTCTGCTATTCTTTCTATATGGTCTCCGCTATCTGGCATGTTGTCGGTTTCGATTGAATTCCGTTCAGTCCAATGGCGGGTTCGGTAGTCCTGTAGACATCAACTGCTGCGCGTGATAGCCTGCGCGGCACAGCCTAAAAGCCTTTGGACCCGAAGCCATTCGAGTACTTTCACTTCACCATATCTGTCCTAACACAACCGGTGTAACACATTCAGCAACCTATCTACCATCAGGCGAAGCCATAACTAAACATACAGGGAACCTACGAGCGAACCTGTCAGCTAAAAGCTGCGTCATCACGCTTTGTTTTCATGGTCATTTATGTGGCAGGAACGCACAACTTTCAATCCTGGGGATATAAACTTAATGGCGGTCGTCATATCATACCTATAGTCGTAAACCTCGTTGCAAAATCAGCCATTCTCAAATCTGCTTCATGCGCTATTCTGGGATCGCAACTTTCAATAATTTCTGTTAACGACATTCTCTCAACAAGCTTTCTGGCTCTGTCACATATTGTGATATTGTGTCGAGTATCGCACCTTGCCAAGGACAGGGTGCGGTTTATCTACGCTGCCACCAAGATACAAGTTAGGTAGAACTGTCGTCGAACGCCTCTGTCGACTAAACCCGGCTAAAAGCAGCGATTGTTCTATAATTGGCGTGAGATGCTCTCGCTACCCGAGTATCTCTTCTTTGAAGCTATGTTTCCCAGGGCAGAAACGTGTCGAGTTTAGCGCGCCGGTTGCCGGTGATCGCCTCGAGTGTGCTACGTCTGCTATGCGCAAACCTCGTTGAGCTGGTAGACTGATGCGTTGAGAGCTAAGAGGAAAAAGGGTAAGACAATCCGCAGTAGACGAGCGACAGCTACGCGAAAGGCGACAATTCGGGGCGTAGCCTTCGTACAGCGTTCGAGGAGGCCTGTGGGCTATATCTATTGGGCGTTGGCATGCGTGTCTTTGTGTATATGTGTGTACCCCCGCCGAACCCCCGGAGAACCCAGACTCCAGTGGACCTGTGCAACCACGCATGCAGGATCGTCCTAATCAGCCAGCGAACTACCGTGGAGCAACGCCTTCGCGACGCCGTACCGCCAAATACCGACTACCTCATCGTGCTTAGCGACGTCGTCGTCGTCGTAGTCGTCGACACAAAGTGCTTACGAAACCGGAACGATGGCACCCAGCGTGCGAGGCAAAACGCCAAACTTGATTAAGGACATGTCGACCTGGCGAACGTTCGTAGAAAATTTGCTGCGCGACGAGACTGTTTGAGTATATACGCATACAGGCTTTGGGCGGTACGTGGTTTAACGCGGCCTTGCTAAGCGTCGGCGTGCATTAGAACTCATTAGGTACTCGTCGTAACAGGAACAAAATAGGACTGATATTTGCGATAGATTAGGTTAGCCATACGGCGCATTTGTACAGCAGAGTTGTACGTCACAGATAAGGATATTCCGTTTTCTGCTGTTACCTATTATTGTCTCAGGTAGGCACAGCAAGCAGTTGATGTAGCTAAAAATCTACGTACTAAAAAAACTAAGATACAATAGTAAATGCCTAGTTGCATGAAACATAACAACTATTGTATTATACTTGTCGTGTGGTGACTAAATTGCATATTAGTTGACTAACGCAAATGTCATACCATACCTCTTTAGATTTGAATCGGGAATTGTTCTAGTCGTTAGGGAAGTACGAATAAACGCAAAGTACAGTTATGCGTCTAGAATGCAATACGTTTCAAAGGAATTTACTTGTTAGACAAAAAAGTACCACAGAAAAATACAGCCGCTGTTATCATGGCACATGAGTACAGTTACTCTGGCATATGACTTCTATTTTTTCCGAAACACCCACTCAAGATGCCTGCCACATTTCGTATTCAGATACGGCATTCAGTTCGTGCTTAAAGTCGCTGGTACGTCGCATGATGTAAAAGAGGGAAGTAGAAACAGAATGTCCAATGTTCTCGTAGGCTTTGATTTTTAGTAAAAACAAAAAATAATCTAAACCTTAAGACGTTGTAGATTTAGGCCACTGAAATGTATAGACTAGTACCTTAAAGGCGTTAGCCAGGGACACCAAAGCCGTTTGTATCGTTTTAGTGAAGGTAGTCGATCGTGGCATTAGTGTGAATGTGCATCCCGTCTACAGCCCTGCGACAACTTGCCCCCGGCGCTATTGCAGTAGTCCTTAGCGCCATTATCATCATTAATTAGCACGTGTACCACCACCTTCGTCTTTCTGCTGGGTAGCGACAGTTTTTTAGTCTCGCCGTAACACTTCTGCGTGAGTGAATAAATGATGAATTGACTTGTAACACTTCTGCGATGGGCCGTCGCATACTATTGCGCCAGCGCGGGTCCATAAAGCCAAGAGGTCGCGGTTGACCTTTAGATTATTACGCTTCTTTCATGGATGTTTCAACCGTTTCAGCTAAACTCGTCTATACGAAGGAACTCAACCATATCGCCATGCAGTCGGTTTCCCGGTTTTTGTCAGAGCGAGTTCGGGCGAACTCCCAGTATTTGTCTACGATCCGACCAGCTAGGCTACGTCGTCGTGCGCGTAGGCTGGAACTCCTCAGCAATATAGACTCGACGACGATGCCAACCCCGTTTGCGGCCGGTATGTATAAAATTATAAACAATATTAGCTGATCAGTTGCCGTGGCCTCTGGCACTCCTGCCCCAGGAGTGTGGGGACCCTACTTCCAAATCGGCGCGAGTTCTAGCCAGCGCAAGTGTGGGGATACCTGGGCGCCATATTGCCACGCTGGTGGGCCCACGCCGGGCCGCATACCACTTTGGTTTCGAATGGGGCTGCAGATCAGTTGCCGACCGAAAGGAAGAACGTGCAGGTGCGGCTGGGAGAGGCTGAGGTAAGTGAGGGAGAGCCGTAGAAGAGGTAAAGGTCCAACCACAACCGTATTATGGAAAAACGTATTCAACTGATGAGAAACGAGCGGTGTGTAGAGAATAGAACGAATAGCAGCAGTGTCGTTTATCGAAGAGACACAACAGTGTCAGTAGAAGAAGCAGAAATTGTTGTTGTAGTAACAGCTATCACTTGATATATAAATATATATATATATATATATATATAACTGATCGAATCCGAGCCTATATATACTTTTTGTCTGCTCTAGGGCGTACACTGCCTGTAGACAGAATAGGGAAACTTCGAAAGTACAATTTGATTCGGTTTAGCAGCGCCCGCGGTGATGGTGCCGGCGACGGGGGCGGCTGTGGAAACTCTGTGTTGGCGCCGGTGGACGTAGCTAGTGGAGTAGCGCTGGTACAAACTGTAGCGTGGTAGAATGCCAGCTGAGTGGGGATTGGGTGAAAGGCAGTCAGAGCAGAGGGACGGGCGGACGTACAGCCAAACGGTCGGATTCAGCAAACAAAAAAAAAAAGGTGCAATGGCTGGATATGATGCCACCGCCATGCGAGCGGTTGTACTACCTATCCTAACGACAGTAGGATCAGCAGCAACATCAACGGTAGCAATGGCTCTGGCCGGAGTAGCTGGAGCTCCGTCAACGTTGCAGTGGCCGTGCTATGGGACGTCTAACCACCGACATCAGCTCCACAATATGTTTTTCAATATTGAATTTGGAGAAACATCTCTCGGTGGCAAACGCGAACAGAGTCGCTACGCAGTAGTAGCTGCTGCAGCAAGGCAATAACAACAACGATACCAACAACAGTAGCAACAACAATAACAGTAGCAACAAAAACAAAAACAACAACAACATCATCGTACTACGTATTGGCGTAATTTTGAGAAAAAAAGGAAAAATAGAGTTTCGAGTGTTATCAAGAATGTTTCATTTAAATGTTAGAAATCGACCGAAGCGACAACTGAGTTAGACAAACTTCATGGTGACCCTGCGTAGCTTATATTTGGCCATTGTTTTCAACTGGATTAGCGAGTTTAAAAAAGTCGCACGAGTTTATAGGATGTACTACGTTCAGCATGCTCAAAAGTGGCTGCTGTTGCAGAAAATAATTGCTGCAGATGGACGAATGAACATTAAGAAAATAGCGGACACCTTAGGTGTCAGTTCCAGTAGTTGGCATTGTGTCCTGAACGATAACCTGAAAACGAAAAACAAAAAGCAAAATGGGCGCCGCGTTTGCTTAATCAAGGGCAAAAAAGTGCGCGTGTTTCCGCTTCTCAGCGAAACTTGGCCAAAATGTCGAAAAATCTGTTAAAATTTTGGCGAACGTTTGTAACCGTCAATGAAATTTGGGTCCATTATTACGCTCCCGTGATACAAAAAGCATCTCGCCAATGGTGTGCAGCAGGTAAGTGATCTTCTGGGGAGGTACATCTGAGGTCGTGGGTTTTTTAGTGGGTAACCCTATGCCATCGGGGAGTCCCACACTACCTACGCGCTTCTGTACGCCCGGACAGTGATATTTGCGCTGGGTGTGCATAAAGCATTTTTCCCTAACCTCAAAAAAAAGTAAGTGATCTTCGAAAAAGGTAATGGCTAATGTTTTTTAGAACCAAATTGCGGCTCATTCTCCGGACATAGCTCCACGTAATTATTTCCTCTTCGGGATTTTGCAGGATAGTCTCAATGGAAAGCGTCTTTATGAAGACGCAGCCTAAACCACTTCATCAGCAATGAAATGGTTTAGGCTGCGGGCAATGCTTATTCTTAGTAAAACGACGCGGAATTCTACTTAGGCGGTATACATTTTCTGAAATTTTGGTGAGAAAAGTGTATTGAGTTTCTTGAAGAGTAAATCGAATGAACAATAAAAGAAAAAGAAAAATTATGGCTTCATTCTAAAAAACGACCTGAACAGCCTTGTATATGCATAGTAGGTTGATGATGCGGGTCACCTAGCTGCACGCTGCAGACGATTTCTGCACGTAGCCTACCCATGACGCGCGCGCTTACAAAGGGTAACTTCTAGTCTCCAACTAGTTCTGCCAGGATGCATCCAGCGAGTTAATACATGTGCACATATATATTCACGCACCCTTTAGCAGGGGGGCTTTATTAAAACCACAGATAAGTGCTCCATTACAAGAACATATATATGCTAAGTGGACCAAAAAGTTTGTGGCATGGAATACGATGCATTGCTGTAAACCGCATGGTAAAATAAGTCGTGGGAGCAAGCACATAGTTGTGGTAGAACTTTCTGAAACTCTTGTCGAAAATGTTCGACAAAATCGGCAATCAGAAGAGTGAAGGAGACGCAGGTCAGGGCGTCTCTTTGTGGGGTTCCTACATGTTGGCTTACCATCAGAGATATTCATTGTAAGCTTGTGCGTCGAATACTATTTGGATTTTTATGAGTTAGTCATTAATAAGGTTACCTTCCTGGATCAGGGGTCTAAAAAGGTTAGACGGTCAGAAAAGTACACAGCAAAATAGACACTCGCAGTAAACGATAAGTTTGCGTAGATCTTAAATCGAGTCAGGGACAAGCTGATCCCTTGTGGCATGACGATTATCGTTTTGGTCGTTCTGCTAGACGATCTGAGCGGCAACTATCAAACAAGAGGCGGTTTCTATCTGCGAGTTTAATTTGCGCTAACATGTTTAATCACAAAATAATAAAAATTGACTCGGTTTCAGGTATTTAGTAGCGTGCGTGCATACTACGGACGATTTAACGGGAGACTTTTACCAAACTACTCAGGCACCGCACGATTATGCAACCAAGTGAGTGAACGAAAGGGGAGCATTTATAAGATACCAAACAGTAACATTGCCGTTCTATTTCCTAAATACTTCTTAGTATACCAATATTAGATATTGCTATATGGACTTTATATACACATATGTATCTATAAACACATGTCAGCAAATTAAAATAAGTGAGGTGAACATAAGGATTTTGTAACAGGAGCAATGAGGAGCACTGAGTGCCGGGCCCTGAGTAGGATGAGAGATCGACATCTAACTACGGCATGTGCAGCCCACGGATTTTATCATGTTCTGTGTAACGTGAAGGCCTTTCATGATCGACAGGATAGATGTTGATAAAAACAGTGCTGAAGTAAATGCAATAGATAGCACGCCACGGTATGTCCGGTAGATTGCTCCATAGCAGGAGTAGCTCCAATGCTGGATTGATGGATGCCTCTAAATCTTTTGATGTAACATAAACACATTTAATTAGCCCCGGTGTTAATACAAAAATGTCTCATACTAAGTTAAGTCTAGTACCACTGCATTGGTTAAAAATGTCTGTTTAAAGGACTGTCGTTAAAGGACGAGCATACGGCCTATACGTATACGCTGAATGTGAAGAGCTTAAGAAGCTGCTTTGCAAGAGACAAAGAATGGCCTAGGCGCCGAAGAGCGCTGACCTCAAATATACAAAGGCCATAAGCTTGATGTCGTGCTACAGAAATACGTCGAAAGTAAATGGAACGAGCGAAGCTGATCATCATTGATGCCACTTAAGTTTTTTTTTATCAATAGGGACTTGACAAACGTGATTTTAAAAACGGACAATGATTATGCCGAAAAATCCGGAGATCTTTTTACCAAATTGGATGATACCATTACAGCTCACAATGAATCGAACGCTACTGTCCCCTTTACCTTCATTTCAACCGAGACGGCACTAAATGTAACGGCAGCTGTGGCCAGTACAACACGAACGACACAAGGCGGCCAGACCAACGGCTCGCCGACGGTTGCACAAAGGTCCACAGTAGTTCTCAAAACTACTGCAGCACCGACAACAACGCCAAGAGAAACTGATTGACTGTAGCGCAACAGCCGTGTCATCAGGCTCTACAAACAACGGAATACCAACTGCACGCAACCTTTTTTTATATGGGAGGTTCGGAAAATGCAGCTGCACGCAACCTACCATCGTCATGCAGGCAGACATCAATGGCGCTGCAGTCGACTTCCACCCGAGAATGAAATCCAAGACTACTCTCACTGTTTTACAACAATCTAGACTAAATTGCCGCCCGGTGTGTCCGCCAATCCCATCGGCAAACTAAAGACCAATATTGAAGCTTGAATTAATGTAATCGAACGTGATGTATGTAAAAAAAAGTGATAACATTTTGGGTGACCCTTATACAACACGCAAAACCGAAACAAATCACAATTTCACCGATATATTATCTTAGAAATGTTATTATATCTGTTAAATGTAGAAATGTTATTATATCTGTTAAATGTAGAAATGTTATTATATCTGTTAAATGTAGAAATGTTATTATATCTGTTAGAAACGTTGTTATATCTGCTTTTGAATTGAATGAACAACCAATTGAGCCAATGATGCCCTTTAAATTCAATTATTTGTTTTGCATAGTTGTAGGTAACATTGTATAGTTTGCGAATTTGAATATTTCCTAGTGAATGCAGTTGAAGAATTTGAATATTTCTAAGTGAGCGCAGTTGTGTTGCTTCGTTTCCAGATATCAATGTGAGACGTTTGCTTCATGCAACTTCTGCCGAGAATCCGCAATTACTAAACAAAAGTAGCAGCAGCAGCATTTTACAGCTGTTAACAGCGCGTACGTGCTGCGCGTCCAATCAGAGCGAGGAGGTAAGAGGTTCAAGTCAGATAGATCGTCAGTAGTCAGTAGTCGGTAGTAGAGCAGCTGACAAACATCTACAGGTACATACTGGTATTTACTGCACGTTTGAAAACACGCAACGCCCGTCACACGCAAACATAATAATAATAATAATAATAATAATAATAAGGGAACGTGGCTTTCATTATAGGCGCCATGAACTGACAGAAAGCGAACAGAGCAGGATAAACATGATTTAAACGTTCATACCTCACAATTGTATTAACTAAATAATGATAAATAATAAATAATAATAATAATAATAATAATAATAATAATAATAATAATAATATAGCAATTTCACTTGACACCAGTATCAACGTACAACAGCAATAATGATGATCACGATGATAACGACGACGGCGACGATCATAACCACAGCAAAAGCAACAATATCAACAACAACAACAACTCTAACACTTGCAACAGCCAGGATCGCAGCCGGCAATAAATGCGGCAACGACTGACTGTGTGTCCAGGACCAGAACCATTAGCGTAGGTGATTATGGCGTGCGTGTACGGACTGCCAAAATGAATACTACTTCATTGACCTTTCCCCCCACCGACCCGCCTCCGCCCCCCCGCCGCCCCTTCGTGGTAGTCACAGTAATAATGACAGCACTGCGAAGAAGAGCTATATCGATACGGCAACTGACCGGTAGGTAGTCTAGCACAAAACTAGTAACATGTAATAATAGCGGTGATGAGGCAACAATTAGACGAACAACAATGTCAATAGAGACACGACAGCAGTAGATGTAGCAGCAGTAACAACAACAACAATAACAGAGCCACAACAGCAGAAACCGCGACAGCAGCAATGACAACATTGACGACAACAACATGGTCGTTGGAAAAACAACAGCAGCAGCAGCAGCAGCAACAACAACAATATCAAAAGGGCAACAGCAGCAGAAACCGCGACAGCAATAACGACATCAATGACGACGAGAACAACAGCAGCAGCAGCTACGAACAACGATAACGTCAGCATCAACAGCAATAATCGCCACGGCAGCAGCAGCAACAATAGCAACAGTAGGCTAAATTATTGACTTGCTTACATGCTTGGTCGAGCAGTTCCGGTTGAAAAGCTTTTGGATTGATTGCAGCCTCGCGCGCTGCTGATCCGTCCTTACCCTGCGACATCGTTGCTTTGGGGCTTGCGATACGAACGACAGTTGGGGCGTTGCAAGACGACAACGTTGCCATATTCAAATCCCCCATCCCCGCCCTCTGCTACGTCTAACGCGATCTCCTGGCCGGCGTCCGGACACCTGTCCAGCCCAGGCCAGGCCAGACCAGACCAATCCAGCAGAGAGCGAGTGCCAGAAAGCCTGAGGGCGGAGGTGACGGCGTTGCCTTGACCGCTACACCGCGGCCATAGAGCGCCTCCCCCCGCCCCCCGCGCATCTGCACACGCATCACGGCCGCTACCTGGGACGCTCGTACGCCCAGCCTGTCTACAATGTACAGGTGGACAGGCACTGCACATTCATCCTACTCGACACGTAGACACGACGCGTCAATGCACACACAGAGACCCTAGCGGATGTGTGTACACCTACACAGATCTACTAGCCACTACTATACGCGTGCATCGTCGGTACAAATAACGGTGCTGCGTACAGCGACCGGCGTACTGAGCCGACTCACTGGCTCAACCTGCACCAGTCGGCTCAGATCAGACCAGACGATGTGGCGGCGTGGTCTAGGGTGGACTAGTGGGGTGCTAGTCATGGTTGTCATCTACCGGGGTGTCGCCGATTCGATCCCTGCTGTTGTTAATCGAATTTTATTTGATTGATGCTCATTGAGAATAGATGATAAACTATGAACCGCTGAGAGTCAGCGGCCGTGCTGCCACAAGGACTCTTGGGGAAACCCCAGATGTCTTAACATGTCCGGCCCTCGTGCATTGAAGATATACCACAGGAGCCATAAGTTCCAAGCCCGTAGAGGACGAAGGATAGCCGAGACCAGACGAAGGTTCACGACACTAGAATCTTGTGGCCTCCGCTTCGGTTACTGCTACTCTGCGTACTGTTGTATCTCAATGAAAAATAAGAACAAGGTGAAAGAGGAGATGAAGGAGGGGGTTGGTAGAGAGAGAGAGCGAGAGCGAATGGGGGGAGAGAGAGAGAAGGGCACGCCCTCGGCTCAGTCAACTACGTACCCATCCCAGCCACGGAACCAAAAACGAATGCTATTTTTCAGCAGCAGCAATGGTAGTTGGAGTTCGGATTGCGATCGCCCGTCTCGGCGTTGCATCGCATGTACACGCGCAATGCAACACAAGGGCAAGAACGATCCAGAGAGGTGATGTCTTGTGATGCGCCGATTGTGCGCCGCGTGTATTCTCTTAATATTACGCAGCGTCCCGTACGTGACTATCGTCGTAGCGAGGAGAACGCCTCTCTTTCTGCTTCTTTTTGTGTCTTCCTGTGTGCCTACTGTGCAAGCAGATCGACCAGATATGGCATAACTGAATGGCACACGAATGCGCGAGTTTCATTGGAAAGACTACGTTGAATATCGACAAGTTTTTGTTGATGTTGTTATTGATGTTGTTGTTTCTGTTGTAATTTCAGCGAATCGAAGCATCGCTGGTTGGGCAACATTTCGAAACACCTTCCATTTGGCAATGTCAAATACCCAGCAAGGCCCAGACAGTTGAATATTGGTGGGCAAACAAATCCAATATACTCATATGTTAGTTTTGCGCCAATCTACCTAGCGGAAAGCCGGCTACGCCAGTTGCGGTGTCGTTTAGCATTATCACACTTTTTATTATGCTCTACTATTTAAACTTAGAAGATTAAAACCTACGAATGGTTGCACTTGCCACAAACATATATATATATATATATATATACATTTTTGTTCCAGATGTCCTTAAACGCTGCGGAGGTGTTTGTGCGTAGCTCTTTGAACGTAGCGCTAAATTTAAAATTTACCGTGAAAGTCCATCATAAACATTAGTGAGCATAACATCCTTGCGACTATCGGAATCGATTCGTGCGAAAATCTGCAGTGTGCCTCGGAACTAATTAATTAGAAGAATATCCGACCTGCTGAGTCATTATCATTACTCATCTCTACCTGAATAATCCTCACCCCGTAGCCATATCGCTCTGTCTTGTCTTCAACATCACCCCACCATCATCACCAATATCACAATTGCCAACTTTGCCTTTACTAGCATTGCCACCACCTTTACCCTTAACCTGATTGCTGCCAACCCACCCGTCATAATCAGCATTATCATTATCGTGTAGTACCCCCCTTTATCAGTACTCACTATCAGCGGTCTCATCTTGTTGACTCTCTCTTCGTAAGCTCCTAACCCTTTTCGGGCTGACCCTCAGCCAACATTTAGCGTCCACGTATTTGCTTTTGCATAGCTTTGTGGGACCGTACCCCATAAATACAATTGCGTGAGTAACTGTGGCTCTCTTTCCGCATCGTTGCATGCTATGCGCGAGTTATACGTGCTGTGGGTATCTTCAGCGCAATAGAAAGCATTGACCAGATGTGTAAACTCTCAATAGTAACATTCCCTATGGCACATGGCCAAACTAGTAAAGGCCAGGCACACGCTATAGATTAGGTGGCTGCGAATTTATATTTTCGTGGCCCTTGCGAGGGCTGTTAAGGCTTACTGCTTAACGGATAGGTGTCTGCGCGCTGATTTTCGGACCGACTGGTTAATCGGGCCCCGGGCTTAGTCAATACGGGGTACCAATCGGGAGGCGTACTGCCTTAGCTTAATAGGCATAACTACAAGAGATTCCGTTTATAAACGGTGGAGCTTGAACACGTGCACCTGCATCGCATGTCGCACTCGAAAACACCACGCCACCGGGCTCGACCTAACTATCATCAGCTCTACCTAACTATTACCTACATTCCCTTCATCATCACAATTCATCGACACGACTATCCTGATCGATAATTAGGCCAATCAGGGGTGCGGGGGGTTTGACTAATCGTCCAAAGATGGCTGTTTGGAAGCGCGCCGCATCGATCCCTGTGGAAAACAGTCGCAGCAAAGGTATGCGCAGGTATTAGTAGCGTAGAAATAGTTGCTCGGCGAGTATGGGAGTCACTAGCGAGGTAACCGAGGGCGCTCGTGACGGTGCACAGATACCGCACGAATCGGAGTTTACACAGTATCACTTTAGGACAACATAAAGGTATTTAAAAGCTATATATATATATAAAGGTGCCCACGAAGATCATCGAAGAACGATCCACAGTGAAGGGCAAAATTGGAAGGCCAAAGGATACATCCCTCATTATCGAACGTCACAATCTTAGCTGTTCTGCAACTTTCGGGATTTTTGAAGCAGTCAGAGTGAAAACCAAGGACGCAAGAGCAAATATTGTATCGTCTTCCGGACAAACTTTTCTGAAATGCCCGGGTGGAGACTTCCCAACAGAAAATCGGTTAGGGTTAAAGCGGCACGGGGTCGTCTTCTATCAGGAACTCATGCAATGTTTTGAGATTTTGCAGGTCTTCTACGTTCCACATGGTCGTTCAAGGCCCATTTTTTTGCAAATAACAACTAAATCTAAGACAGGATATTCGTTGCGTCTGGCAAGCCAAGAAAAACATTATGTTAGACGCTCTGCGTTGTTGCGCTCGCTCAAATCACGAGGTAACTTTGAGGTTTAACCTTGGCAAGAAACCATGAGCACAAAGCCGAGCGACGGTGGTTGTAAGACACACTCCGAAGTTCATAGCTAATCTCTCACGCGCAATCTCTCAGGGATTCTGTTTTAGAGTTTTGCGCAAGGGGTCCTGCTCGAGCGTAACGTGCCTTCCAGAACGGGGTTTTGTTGTCAAACGTTGTCAGAGCGGAACTTGGCCAACTAACTATAGTCGCGGACTCTTTGAAATTGAATGTTCTCGCCAAATATGCTTCAAATATTTCGGAGAGTTTGTGCAACAGCACGGCCACACAAAATTGAACTCACACAAAATTGCCGCTTGTGACTAGAATAGATTTTTTGCTGTCTATTTCGACAGAATGCATAGCAGCAATTTTTGTTTTTAGATTTTCCGTAAGGCAATTGCCCGTGTACGGTTTTAGTCATGTCATGGCTAATTTTAATCCACTTCGGCATTTACCTTGTCTAAATTGGAAACCATGCAAACAAATTTAAGAGTGGCCGGTCTGGGTCTCGAACCCAGTCCTCCCGAATGCAACACAAAGGCTTTGCCACTATGCCATCTTGCTCGGTTTATACTTATATAATACATATATATATATATATATATATATTCTTATGTATCGGTGTTAAAATTCTCTGTCTGAAGAAGTCTGGGACTATGGCGTCGTTGTGCGACCGTTTGTTTAAGACTTCGCTAAAAAATAACTTGTTTTTCTCTAATGTAAAGGGTGCTACCAAGTTTGTGATTGCATGGGCTTCGGGCCCAAGGGTTGCATAAAAATATCATATTAATTGAACTCAATAAGCGACTCGCTGTAGATCGCGGTATTTATTGCAAGACAAGATTTGTGCTTAACGTGAATGAGACGCAGGGTGCTCGAACAGGGTTGAACAAAGATGAGAAATGAGATGTTTGGTAGTTCAACCGTTTTTTCGTCTGCCAATGTCGAGTGCGAGACCGATTTCAGGGTTGGTGTAGAAGCATTACTGGTGAAGCGCGAATTAGCGTGGCGGAACAGGGACCGGCTATTATTGACGTTTATGCTCATCTCGGCGAGAGTGAGTTTGTAGATTATTTCGCGGCATCTATGCCAGGTGAAACTTCACTTGCTATGTTCGCAAGTGTTGCACTTCTATGGGTTTGTCTTCTATGTGTGTTATGTGATTTTAACAACAAATTCTTGTGACAGAGCACAGACCACAGGCAGGTACCACGATACGCAGTACGCTAGCCTATAGCGTCTCAGACTAAACATTCACCGTGTGATCATAGGAAAACGTAAACCCATTGGGTCGCAGTTACTAGTTAGAGCCCTTGCTTCAGGTGTGGAATATATCCGCGCGCTCCGTAGACTTTTCGGACGATGGCGTTGAGTTCTGTGTGTCCTTTTACTCTCCCTAGGCTTTTAACACAATGCAGCATGTGTAGGCAATCGTGATTAACTAGTTTACTAGACGGTGCACAGAAAAGGCTTGCATATTCTTATAACCAACATCAATTAGAAAAAAAACTTGCAAACTGTGAGAGTAGCGCTTAAAGCCAAAACGTACTAAAGCGACTTTGTGCTGGCACGAATTTATTTTATCGAAAACATCGAGACTTTTAATTAATTTGAATATCGGATATGGTCGTAGTACGTTAGTAAATCTTGGTGATCCAAGGCTGTGTCTCCAGAGACCGAAAGCTTTGTGAGGGTGCATACTTGTTAGGCGTAAATGACTTTTTACAGGGACATCTCTTGTCGCGGAGAGGACCCATGGGATTTCCTCCGGCATTAGCAAAGCCTCTAAAATATTCCGTACGCTATGTTTTGTCTAAGTTATGCAACAAGGAGTGCCTTCGTAATCATTCAAACCACTCTATTTTGATCTTGAGAGGCGCCTTCAATGTCCTTCATACTTTGACGCGAAGAGAGTGAATATTTATATATTTTTTAAAACGTAGCGCGGGTCGTAACTTATCTACCATTATGTTGACCCGCCACCAGTAGTGGCATTATCTATGTGCCAGAGATGAAGTGGCTCTGCTAGGGCGACACTAGACCGGGCAGAGGCGAAACAGAGCTGGTCCAAAAGGTAAAGTTATATGCCAGATCGTGACCCCGTGGATACATACGCCTGTACTCTAGGACAGGTAAAAAAATAATTACATTTTTAGATCATACAGGTAGGCTACTCAATATTATAGCACCGGTAGCATTGTAGACAAAAAAAACTCAAGACGCGTTCAGCATAGCAGGAATTCCAAATCCTTTAAAAATTCATTTATTATGAATGTTTGTCATTCAATATGACCAGCTGCCTTGACAAATAGTAGTAGTAGTTTGTAGTAGTAGTAATAGTGTCAAGCCCCGGTGGCGTAGTGGAATCGTGTGCGCCTTGCGACAGGAAGAGACACAAGGGTTGCACATTTGTATTTATGAAGCAATGCGAGAGCGGCTTCGTGCACGTTAAGTGTTGGCTGGGAGTCAGCCCGAAAAGTTAGCTATAGTAGTAGTATTATTAGTAGTAGTAATAATTAAAATAATTCTAAAAATGACAAGAGTGACAATTATCAAAATAACCATCCACGTAAAAACCAACACAATATTTGGTAAGTTGTCATTATCCGCGCGTAGTTCGCTTGCAAGGTTGCCTCCCTTCCATCTGTCTCCCACTTTATTGACACGACGGCTATCACAGCGGCGACGGCTCCTAATGAGCACATTCTGTCTCGCAGCAAAACGTAGCAATTGATTATCGATACGGACGACGGGCGTGCGAGTACTAATTGGTGTAACTATAGTAACTAATACGATGGTCGTAGTCGTAGTAGTAGTATGCACGCGCGCACGTTAGCTTGCGTTCGTAAGAGGTGGCGGCACGCAATCGACTTTAACGCCTTCAACGACAACTACGTGCAGCATACATACTCTTAAGTCATACCACACTAATATTTCCCTCATGTAGGTTAGGGTCGTCTACATTGTAGCCGTTTTTGTTCTTGAACTAACTGCACATTAAACCTGACCCTGTGCCCAACTTGAGGTATGTGTGACCCCCGATGATCACTTGGCTAAACAAATTGGGCAGCTTTTCTGCTAAAACAACGGACGACTTAACCCAATATGCGTAATAGATCCCTCAGGACCATTTGCATTATTGGGTCGTCCGCGCGAGATCTGCTGCACAAGCTCCTTCTCTGTAAACGGCAAATTCATGTGGTGTTGCTCCAGAGTGAGCTGTTGCTCAGCTACTGGGTCTGATGCAGGGCTTTGTTGAATAACCTTAACGCTTGTGTTTGACGATGAATATTGACAACTGCTCTGTTGTGAATATTTTGAGAGAGCTTTGGTCTATTGCTTGTAGCCCGCGTAACCGCTAGCGCAAACAGAAAGCTGTGCCAAACATGGCCTTATAAGTAATTTCTTTTTCGCGTGACATGTATACCTAAATACACATGTCAACCTTTTATATCAAGTGAGCTTAGAGCAGCACAAACGGACATGATGAACATCTAGGGTTTCTCTAACAATCTTCGTGGCAGCATGGGCGCTGAGATTCATCTCTACACACTATGACACTCCATAGATAGAACTAGCTGCTTACAGTAAGTTGAATTTAGCCGTTTAGGTTGTGTTTGAATTATGGTTAGAATGAAACTGGTTAGTTTGATTCCGTGGGCCGATGCTTATTAATGTCGCATTCTCTGGCGATCGTCGTTGCTAAAAGTATATATAGGTATATACATATATGTATATATATATATTTTATAGCAACTTTTAGATTGTATATATATTTATTATATACTTGTTAAATTGTCCTAACGGGTTTGCTAGCTCCGTTGGAAAGAAGATAAAGGGAAGTTCGACGTTGCGTGCTTATTGGAAGTTTACAATTTTGCTGCCAAGTGCGCGCTTTCAGCAGCAGACAGTGTGTTATTCAGTTCGCCCTAATATTGGGTAGCTAAAACTATTGTTATTGCGACGGCTGTTGAGTGCTAATTATCGTACGGGTTGCAAGTTGCACGTTGATTAATCAACTCTAGAGGCGTCCTACCACCACCACCTGCATGAGCCGTGTTTAGCGAAAGTTTGCGCGGGAATAGTGAACTCGGCTGTATGTTGAGAAGATTCTGTTGTTAGCTATACGTCCAGGCTGTAGCAGTGGCTACGTTACAAAAGTATATATATATATATATATACACACATTAGTGCGCCTGTGTGTTTGAATATCTATTCTATTTTTAAATGAAATTGCATTAGTATATGTATATATATAGCTAGAACTATTATGGAACTTACTAGCTTTACAAGACCTTTTTAGAACTCATTATATTCCTAAAAGCCAATACATTTTGTTGCAAACCCCAGTGTAATGGATTGATAATCTCATTTTATTTTTCCTTCTACAAACCTACGTTCTAATAACAATACATTTTATGTTTTTAAATTTTTCCCAAGTCGTGGTATTAAATTTGTTTGGCTTTATCGCAGTGGTGAACAACGAGCACACACGCGACATTTGTTAAAAGAGATGGGCTGTTGAGCCGAGGTTCCATAAAATAACAATTAATTGATCCTGAGTGCCGTCTTTACCAGCTGCATCTGTTTAACCCGTTTCTGTTTGTGACATTTTTAATCTTTATATAAATTACTAGCTTACTTTGTACGTTATTTTGCATACATTTTGACATGCCCCTTTCCCCTCAAGAAGCTTCCTGGCGCACTAAATAAATATATATTTATTAAACCCCCAGAGGCCCCTACACTATAATGCATTTTTTTTTCAAGATTCAAGATTCAAATCGTGGTTTATTAAAGGAACTGCATTATACAATGCTTTAGTTCTCATTTAAAAAATATAAAATTGAATAATAATAATTATTATAAAAGGATTCAGCCTTCCTTCTTTGTAATATTTCTTCTTCCTCTAAATAATCATCCCCTGCAATCATTGTTACCCCAAGATACTTGTACTGACTTAGATAGTCTAATTCCTTCCTCTGTAATACAAGCGTTATTTCCCCCCAATCCTATTAAATACTAAAATTGCACTATTTTACTTCAATAAACACAATGTCCAGTGTCTCCTCTGCTTCTTTACATGCATTCAACATCTGTTGAACTTCTCTAGTGCCCCGCCCTAACACTACCATATAGTCAGCAAACATCACTGGTTTCTTGATATATACACTCTTTTTCCCTATCTGTCATCCTAAACCTGTGCTATTAATCCTTCGCGCTATTCTCTCTATATACATTAAAAAAAATCACGGATGACAACGGACATCTTTGCCCGACCCCCTTAGCGACTGTAAACTCTCTCTATATTATTATTATTATTATTATTATTATTATTATTATTACTTTAAATAGATTTATTCTTCTAGAAACATCATCCAGCTCATCTTAATTCTCCTCCAACTTCATTTGAGGCAACTTTGTTTTGTCCACCATATCGTATGCGATTTTTAAGATCTTAACCCCCCCTGCCACACACCCTTGTCCTTTCTATATCGCACTCGAACCATATGTGACACATCGAACTCTAGCTGAGGACAGAACGTGCCACTAAACATGATGATAATCGTAGCACTAATGAATACAGTGACATTGATCAATATGATGTCCACTATGTGTTAGCCAGTCAGCTTGTTCGGTTATGCACCGCAATGTAGCCTATACAGCGTATAAGAGACGAATGAGTGCATGATGTCTTAGCACCGAACAAAAACATGCTTGCTGTGGTCTGTGACAGACACTACGCTAGTCAAGCAATAGGGAGCCGTTACGCACTAGACTGCATACATATCGACAAAAAAGCACCGAGCGCTAATGAAGCGCGTTCACAATGCCTAGCGCTTACCCGGCATGTCTGTCTGTCATAGCCGGCCGCCTGTATTAGAAAACGGCGCAGTATGTAAAACCAAAAGTCATTCGAATACAACGAACACAGTTCTTGTGACAGCACATCAACGGTGCGACAAATACTATCCCGAATGCGTTCTCATAGCTCACTCGTATCCCTCACACCACCTCGACCCTTGTTCGCAATCGAGCCATACAGCCGTTTCCGAAATAGTTCTAACGTACTAGTAGTTCCACTCTGTGTAGGCTGTTGCCTATAGTAGCACATGCGACTCAACACCAGCCCACACACCAGCTACACAAGTTGTACGCATACGGTACATGCATTTAGGTCATTAGGCTTTGTGTAACTTGTTGTTGTTGCTGTTGCTGTCGTTGGCAGTGATAGTTACAATTTGCTGTGGTTCTTGTCGTGTTTCTGGGTGCTCTCATTGCATATACTTGTTGTAGCTACTCTGTAGTCACCATCAAATTGCAACTTCTCGTATAATTCTGCCGCCCAACTTTTACCTGAGGTTTTCCCTGCTCACGTTCTTCGCAGCAGCAGACCGTCCAAAGCAAAAAAAAAAACAAGACAGCGAACTCCATGCCTGTTAGAACAACGAGCTTCCTAAAAAGCTTCGAAAGAGCTTTCGGGTCGACAGCCCACGCGTGTATGTATCGAAGAGCTTTTGTAGCATATATTTTATGCTTTGCGGCCCCACCCCACCCTATACATACAATATACTATATTCTTTACGTGAGGATGAGCCATCCGCGTGACGCGCTATCGTGACGTTTCTGCTGTATGCTTTCGCCGAGTTCCGGGGTGGTGGTGAAAAACGAGTGCAACCAACGAGCTATGGCAGGGAGTCTGGTGCCACACCGTTGTCGCTTATCTGTCTTCTTTCTGTGAGAAAGGAGGGTTTGCCTACTTTGGACTACTACTCTGCGACGTTACTTCTACTACTACTACTACTACGGTACTGCGGGAGTCGACCACTCCGCCTCGAAGGGTGTTTCGATAAATTGCACTGACTCCCCCGCACTTCCTATCAGCATCAAGCGATCATTGCTGCCAGTAGCAATGACTGTCTCAGCTTTGTGTCTGCTCTCATCAGTTTCTGCTCGGTTCGCCACCGCCGCTCTTGCCGTGTCGCTTTTTTGTTCTCTATACGTCATGTATCCCCTCTATGCCTTCTCAACTTCCTGTATTTCACGCGCGCTTTCTCTGTCTCTCTCTCTCGCTCTCTCGACCTTAACCTTTCTTGTCTTCCCTACGTGCTTCTCCATCGGGAGATCTTGGTCTCTCGTTCTCGCTCTGTATCTGCGTCTCTCAGAGTGTTTTTTCATCATACTCGATCTCGCATCGTGGGCCTGTCCGACAACCATTGGAGTATCTTTGCCCCCCCGCCTCCTACGATTTGCCTGGCAAAGTGGCCGCCGCGCGTTTCATCATCACTTCATCATTGGGCCCACTGCATTTTCACACCCACGCTTTCCATGCTCTGCGCAAGCGATCAGAGTAAGCGCAGTAGCGCTCTCTATACGATCATCATGGCGAGAGCGACGATCAGGAGGACATCCAGGAGGACTACGACGCCAGCTCTCCGACAGCGAGCGCGCATACGCTGGTAGTTCGCGCCTAATTTGGCGCAACGGCAGATCGGCGTCCGGGGAATAAGTTGAGCTTGCGTGAAAAACCGCGTGAAACAGAAGACGAAAAGAAAACAGATAGAAATTCAAGGCAACTAGAGAACTAGCACAACGTGAGACGACGAACACGACGACGAAGAAGAAACAGATGAAGCAAAAGAGGACAACAAGTACTTGACGTCGGTAGGGATAAATAATTGCAGGGTTCAGAAAGAAGCCATTCTCCTGTTAAGTTTGTCTCGGTTCAATAGTTCATCTTCTGGACATCGGACGCAGTGGCCGGCGCATCGCGTGAGACGTTGCGTCACCATGCAATGCCATATAGTCTACGCAAAAAATGCAAACATAGAGAAACAACAAACACTTGACAGTAATAAAAAAATACTACGCAACCATATCTAGAATTGTAATTTATCTTAATATGGTTTGTTGCCTACGTGTTAGAAGTTCCTAACCGGGCATGCTTAATTGCGTCTTCAACTAACGTGCTATGATCGAACAGGTGAAACATTCGTAGAAACTCAACGAACCTAAATCTACAAATCTGTGAATGATGGATAAATCTGCAATATTTGTTTGTGTTTGTCACCGAGAGCTTACATAACAAGCAAAACAGTTCCGGGAATTTTGCCATATCTTATTCTCGATAATCTCTTTAGTGCGGCGAACGAGGCAGTTTCAACTCATATTAGACGTGCAGGACCTTATTACTGCTCTCTGAGTGGTTCATTTAGGGCAACGACACACTTGGACTATCTCAAATAACATAGTTCATCGATAGAAGTTGCGGCTAGGGGTTTACTTCAAGGCTTCGTTAGCTTCATAGCGAATACGGCCACCTAGAAAACGACATTAGCACCGTTTGACACAAACAAAGCGTCGACACAATTTCAGAACAAATATATATATACATATATATATATATATATATATATATATATATATATATATATATACATATATATATATATATATATATATATATATTAGGCGAGCACTCCCGAGTGTGCAAACTTATTGTAAATGAATAATAAATAATCACAATATTTTCTATATATATATATATATATATATATATATATACATCAGTAACCGTAAGTATAATTTGTACCAGCAGGTAATAATTTGATGCGTCAGGTATAAAATACTGCCTAATACAGCTGTGTTAGTTGTTCTTTGTGTACATTTGTTGATGCTACGTTCGTTGATTTTAATTCCAAGTCATGACAACACGCATTGAACCGACTAAAAAAACCGACTTAAGAGAAACAGTATATATAGATATATATTACATCCCTACTGTATTTGATTACAAGGAAACTATCTTCCACGATTTTTTCCGTCTGAGTGTATGGCCACGACGGAATACTACGGCAAAATTTAACGAAGGTTGCGCGAGCACATGTGACGCAACAGGCCTGAACTCTGGGAAAACAACTTTTGAATACGCCATCGCGAACACGCACCGGTGCACACATTTTTACCAATTTTGGATTATTTGAAAAAACATTTGATTTCTATATTTCGGCAATCTTCCTATTCATTGGACCTGGTTCCGTACTACCTTTTCCTAGAAATAAAAGATTCTGAAGAGAAGATACGTGTCGAGACTACAGAAAAATTGGCAGGAGCAACTCAACTTGGTTCCGAAGAACGCATTTCAATTTTTTTTAAAAAGTGGGAAATAAGATGGCCTGAGCGTATTGCAACAGGCGGCAAATATTTTTTAAATGAATAAAAATACTTTAGAAAAATACATAAATGCTGAATTTTAGTGTATCGTAAGTAAAGTGTGTATCGAAACTTTTCGCTCTCATTTATATATATATATATATATATATATATATATATATATACATACATACATACATACATACATACATATATCGTATAATCTTCTTGCTCTCAAGCTTATTGGTCTCGATGTTTTAGCTTTAAGGCATCTATAAAGACTCTAAAGCAAACCCTATGCTTCGGACGGCTGAGCGGTCCACAGCAGGCCTATTACTACTAGGTCTGTCCTCACTCCACCTATAAAGAAGAAGTAACATTCATAACTGAATCGTGGGGCCAATTTTAAGACGAACACGTTACTTGGATCGTCTGATACGACTTAACTCGAGCCGTAAAGCCGTACTGTGTTCCTTTAAGGTCGCGGGCTCAGAGCAGACTGAAAATCACTGGTTGGTCCTTAATAAAATATTATATCGCGTTTAGTGCCTACTCGACATAGCGGCAGCATCAACGGCAACGGAAGTACAGAAACGAACGCACATAACGAGACAAGGTGTGGCCGAGATGCGACACCTTGTACCGAATACAGTCGAACGGCTAGAGAATGTACGGCGCCGGCGGGAAATTTGAATTGAAAGTGGAATTTCGAGCGAGCGAGCGTGCGAGCGTGCATGCTTGCCCATCAGGATCAGCCTGCATATCTCAGCCAAGCTCAAATCATTGCTTTGAGGTGGTGAAAATCCTAGCGGTGCGCGTTCGTCGATCGACGTAGGCGAAGCTTGTTTCGCCGCAAATGCATGCATACGCGCCAGCCGTGCATACATAGAGCTGTTACGATACACAGATCGTTGGCCACATTGTGAAATAGATCTATCTATGCATACTGACTGCACTTGATACTCAACGAGATGATAACACATTTGAACATCTATCCACATAGGCACATAGGTGTGGAAGGACAAAGAGGAGCGCCCACCCACTCGGTCACACGCAGTGATGTGCAAAGAGACAGAGAGAGAGAGACACAGCCACTAGCACCCATCCACGTTGACTCATACATGCGAGTGAGTGATAGCGCATACAAACATGCCACGTTAAGATTACTGGCTTTGGAAGATTTTGCCCTCAATTCAAGTTCCGTTGGACTTAGTTGCTTGTGCTTTTTCGTTCTTCTCCCTGGCGCAGGATTTGTCAACTATCCCTGACCCCGGCATCGGCACGAAACGATGCTTCAACCAGTCGCCAAGTACCTCCCGATACGGGGCATGCAACCAGACAGGTCCTGCTGATCTTGCGGTGCTTGTACGACGAAAGCAAAAGTCAATATTGTCTCTTTTTACTTGTATGTATATGCATCGGCACATCGAACAGAGTGCTCTCTCTCTCTCTCTCGCAGGATGTGGTTTATATGACGGCCGCGCGCAATGGCTTCGCCAGTGGGAACAGAACGAAGGCAATGAAGACCACGCGACCACGACGAGAAGGGGCCAAAAGGAAACAGAACGAAGACGCCGAAGTGGGGAAGAAATGTCTGCTTTCATCTACCAGCAAGCACCGCGAATAGACTGACTCTCCGCATACTACTTGCGCCAGCAAATACAGTCCACGGCAGCACAGCCACGACACCCTGGCGGTTGGTCAGGGACGCCACTGGCCTCGTGGGAAAAAAAATAAACCTAATAGGGGTTCTCAAGCCTAATCGACGCATGAGTAACGTCAGAGAGTGGAACATGAACTACGTCTACAGCGACTACACAAAGTAAAATACCGACAGAGAACCATTGGCACCGCAATCAACAGAAGCAACACACATAATGACAGAATCTGTAGCGATTGCTTTAATGGCAACAGTATACACCGCATCAACAAAACCCAATGACAACGACTACATTGGGAGTGGAATACAGCAACTATCAGACGTCTAGGTTCGATACCGATTGTTTAAGATATAAGTTACTTGAGTTAGAAACAAAAGATAGAGACGCAAACGAATAGACTGTTTGAACACCACGGGTGACCAACTACGTTCACTAACAGAGCAACAGCTAACAAATCGACTCGTAGCACCAACAGGGTACACCAGGCCTGGCCCTGCCTGCTCAAAAAACTCTCAATAGATGTACTATGTGTAGAAGACTATGCATTCGTTGTGTTCACGACAATGACCAAATCGTACGTGCCAAAGCTGGCAATTTGAGTACTAAAAGGACAACGTAATGTTTATTAGGACAGTGCATCTTTAATTCTACTGGGTGACTCTCTACTATCGAATGTGACACAAGAATCGAACGGTCGTATCCCCAATGAACCATTCTTGACATACAAGGGTACAGCAGAAGCGGGAAATGTGGTTAGGTGCGCCTTCTATCTAGCTAACCTAACTAGAGACTATCGCGACGCTGTTGCTCGTGTTTGTGAAGACAAAGGCCGCTCCCGTGGCAGCGAGGGGTGGAAAAACCGAGGAGAAAAAAAAAGTGGGGTGGAAAAACCGGGGCTAAGAGGGGTGAAGCTGGAGGAGCTCTGAGGGGTCAATAAGGGTGTCTATCGCCGACCACGGGAGCGTCTCTGCTCATTGCTCGGTTGGCCTGTCGTTTGCTTGCTTGCTGTTGTTCCTTCATCACTGCAGCTCAGCCACCTCGAGCTCAGCCCAGCAGCAGAAGCGGTACCGCTGGTGGTTATTTATGCATGAAAAAGTTGACCCGATCCGCCGTCTTCGTCGCCGACTACGGATCTCGCCCACTCGCGCTCAAGAGTGACGGATCGACGCGTCGTCGTCGGCAGGGATATAACCGACCGATTTCCAAGCTGGGTGAGACGTCGCCGACTGCGTAGAGAGGACACGTCAAAGAAGCTCTCTGGCTCTTACTGACTGAGTGTTGCTTACTGACCGATGGACCTCCCCCGACTGGGTGGCTGTGTGATTACTAAATCGAGACGAGTTCGCGTCCAAAGTCCGACTCGGCACTTCAATGCAACCAACAAATATCCCTGCCCTATCACTATGCCACTCACCTCTACTGCTCCCAGTACTACTACAGATGCAACGTCTAGCACTACCGAGTTCCACACTAGAATTCAACTAGAGTTCACCCGACCCGGCTACTGCTACGTCCGTTGTGCTGCTACGATCACTGCGAGAATGGACTGAGCGACGTAAAATATCGACACCGAAGTACTACGCCGACATACCGGTGCGGAGGCGGCAACGACCGTGGCGTTACCGTCGCGAGAAGAAACAGCACGCGTAGGCAACGGCTAGAACATAACACATGCGCCCTCGTATTACGTAGGCAGTTATGTAGATACAAGTAAATCAGCCAGTCATCTTCAGGCGATGGCGGCGGGACAACGTAGCTGGCCGGAGTCAGATAGCGCTGCGTTGGCCTGCAGAATCGCGGGCGGGAGGGAGGGCGGACTGGCTGGCTGGCTGACGGGAACGCGCGTGCTGACGCTGAGCTGACACGGCGAATTGTCAAGACAGCAAAAGCGGCAAGCGCCGTTATGGCGCCTGCCTATAATGCGATAAGTTCGGCCATAACTTGTGCCGCTTCAGCGTCGGCTGTGCTTGCATTATTACTGTGCTTAACCTAACTTGGCTAAGCTTGGCGCTACAGCGTGGCGCAGTCTACGGTGACGCGGTTTACGCGACCTGCCCTCGTGCTCGCCTGCCGGTCTATCGCGTAGTCAGTCGCATAGTAAGCGCGCGCGCGCGAGCGCACGCTTAAAACGCGTTTCGTCGTCGTCCGCCTCTTAGGTCCTAATTTAACCCCCGAGGTGTCCGAGGAGGTCGCGGGCGTCGAAGTCGCCGTGAGGCGGCCTTCCTCGCTCGCTCCGCAGGTCCGTCCGCTCACCCGCTCAACCGCCCGTTCACCGAGAAAAAAATCCCCCCCCCGGTGCAAGCCAATATAACGAGCATGAGCCGAAAGCAAGGGCAATTTGGTTTCGCCCAGGTATAAATACGGCCATAATATCCGATGGCTTGACACTCTTGTACAGCCAAGGTTGTCGGTGCTGGGCAGCCTATCTCTTTTCCATCGATACAACGACGACATTGATAGCAACAGCAACATCAACAACAGCAACTACAACAACATTAACAACGACAACGACATTTACTGCTACTACTACTGCTACTACTACTACTACTACAACGATTTGTACTACAACCAGTCCTGCCAGCCCCGTAAACACTGCTAGCAACACTACCCACTTGCTATCCATCTTGTTTTCGGGTACCGTCCGAACGAGCAAGCGGAAGATGGGAAATGGAGAGGCATGCTGGCCACTTAGCTCCACTAATAAACCGAGCCGCCCCCGACGTTCCGGGACATCTACGGCAGCGGCAGTAGCAGCAGCAGCAGAAGCGACGACCCGGTGGTGGCACACGTCCCCCTGTAAGGGAACCCGAAAGCATACTTTATGTAGACGTACGTATGTATACCTACCATTGTTGTCAGTCTATAGCCAACCGATACGCTTCATGCAACGCCGTTGGTGCGGACAGCACCGCTTTACTCTGCGCCATCCTCCATCTAGTGTGTGGCTAGTCGACGGTCAAAGTGTCGCAGATTATCGTCAGCTGCAAAGGCCTATGATGCTCGCTTTGTTTTGAGGTATTAGGCGTGAAAGCTAATAAATATCTTTATTTTTTGCGAATTCTCTTCTAAACGACTATGTCGCATCGGTCGGCGTGATGTGGAGCAGCAGAATTTTCTCGCAAACACGACCATTTGCTTAACTTCTGTATGAGAGGAGGACTAGTCTCTCATTTTGTGCTCCTATGTCGGGCAACAACAGCAGCAGTGTCACGGGTTTCAGTAATATCACTCTCACTTCAAAACAAAACTTCTCAGAAACCATGTTCCATTGGAAAAAATAATTACTAGACTGAGCTTTACAATTCTCTATGTCGCTTTGTAAATATTTTTGGGAGACTTTTTATATATACTCCTCTATATATATATATATATATATATATATATATATATATATACTCCTCTCTCTCTCTATATATATATATATATATATACACATGTCACATCCATATCAATAGTAAGGACTGTTACTAAAAACTTAACGGCCTTATTTTTCTCTGACGGCGGAAATTTCTTCAAATGCCAAAATGAATTCCCGGATATTTACTGCTTTATCTTTTGCAAGAACAGAAATCTTCTCATTACGTAGCACAATGACGTAGTGACAAGGCCTTGCATTAGGAAGACATAGGTTATCTTCAAGACCAACTATATATGTTTTGGTCTTCAATTTAGACAAAGCGAACATCGGAGTGGTCTCCCATCGGATTCCATTTACGAGAAAACATGGAGCACAGGATTTTAATAATATTTTCGCAATTCTAGCGCAACGTTAGATACTGCGCGCGGTTACCGTTTCGTTTATTGTAAAATGTATGCACGTTTTACAAGAAACGGAAAATGCGCATACATTTCATATGGCTTCTTTCAACGAGTCCTATACAGATACCATACATTACCTGAGCAAATTTGAGAGATTGTTGCAATTGAGGAGCGCCAAATTCAAATAACCAGCGATTATTCGGTATCCTGAGATTCGAATAGAGACCAAATAAGCAATGGGTTTGTAGTTGGGCAATTGTATATGTGACAGATCCCCCTTCATTTGATTGTTGTTCGTATCGAACATGCAATACAGGTTGGTTGGATGGTTGGTGTTTCTACCTCGATGTGATCGTGGTCATCGTTGTCGGCTGAAGAACGTGCAAAATCAGCGCCGAAGTCTGCTGAAAAGCGTGTAGAATGGAACGGGACGTCGAACGAAAGAAAGCCTGCAAAAGAAAGGAAAAGGGAGGACGACATCGCCCAGGGGGCGTATCTCGCCGGTACGCGAGGGAAACAAGCAAATATCTACTCGTCTAGACGAAACGCAGAGACGCAGTATCGTATGGGTGGCGCTAGTGGATAGACAAACGGACAGGCGGCCGGGAAGAAGGGAAAAAACCAGAGGTGGGTCATACTTTTTGGTCGTCAAGGGGCGGATAGTAAGTAAGTAGCGGGCGGACGAGCGGGCACAAGAGATCGGAGCACAAATACCGAGGAAGAAAAGGACAAGCCAAAGAGTATAGATGTCCGAAGGTATCATTGCACCACCAAGATAAAAGCCGCTTCGACGAGGATGATGATATACTCGCGACGGGATATAGATAGGCCCAGGAGAGTTACAGGAGAACGTAGAGTGTAATGGCGACAACACGGTGGCTGTAATAACAGTATTGGCAGTCGAACTAGTAAGTGTTCGTGGTAACAACACTAGTAATATGGCGCTGTAGTAGACGTTAGACGTAGCACACCACAGCAACAGTGGCAAAAGCAGAGCCAGCAGCTCAGCTAAAGAGGCGGTCAGCGGCTAATAGAGAACGCAGAACCGTCGCGGATAGGCGCAGTGTGTTTAGTGGGTCTATTTCCGTGTACCGATGCGCTGGCTCGGCGCCCCGCTACCTCAACCTCAACGGACCTCCTAATATCTCACCTCTTTGATGGGTAGCTCTCATGTTGTCTGGCGTGAGAGCATCTTACAACGAGCGCATCACGCTCAATGTAGAGCCGTCGGATAAAGAAGTTATAGTGATCTTATTTTTTTGTTCTTGTTCTGTTTCGTAGTTTTTCTTCTCGTCTTCTCTTCATTCATTGCCCTTTGCCGTCGCACGCTCGTTCTATGTACGAATTGTCTTTCTGCGTACGTCTTTATAAAACACTGTGATACCCATATCTTTCTCAAGGCGGACCACGGACCGGCCTGAGAAATGCTATCTTCTGTCATGTACCTACTAACAACCACCATCACCAGATGATCAGCAACAAGGTCCGCCGCATGATCATCGATATACTAGCTTCACCATCACCATTGCGGAATCATATGGTTGCGTTCAACTCGGAAGCCCGAGTGTGAATGCGTACTAACACAAGTTATCCTGACCAGCTTGTTCTTCGCGGAAAAACGACGCGCGAACTCGGACACGAGCCAGCTGGCGCCACCACCCGGCGGCCAACAGAACCCAGAGGACTCCCGTCGCTGAAACGGCGACGCGACACTTACAGATGCCACCGCAGAGGGAGCCACCTGCTGTTGTTGGCAGTTTACATGTACTATGCACATATTTGAATATACAGGGTCTGGGTCCAGGTGGAGTTCGAGAGCGATAAACGGAATTGTAGAGCTCGTTAAAGCAATTTTTTCCATAAAACATGGCCTCTGAGAGGTCTGGTTCTGGAGTGAGAGGGATATTACGCAATTGCGAGACAACCAGTTCTTCTAAACAGAAACTAAGCACATCGTCGTGTTTTTCTTCTAAAGAATATATATCGCCGGCCATATGATGCGACATGGTCGTTTAGAAGAAAATTCGAAAAAAATAGCAACAAATTAGGTAATTTTATTAGCTTTCACGTCTAATACCTTAAAATCATAACCCTGCGGCCATTCACAGCACAATTCATTAATAAAATAATACCCTAACACATTCAGGCAAATGCGAATTCATGACGCTCAATTCATGTATCAAATTTACGGCAATGCGAGCCGTGATTGCGGAGCAATTAAGATTTTGCGGCGGGCATGCCGAGATGGTGTGCATGCATAAATCACACAGAGTGATTTATCTGGAGAATGTAATTTATGCATGCATTCGCACAAGATCCGGAAAACCTTAATTACTCCGCAACCACGGTTCGGATCGCCGTAGATTTGATGACAACAATATGGTCACTTTTTGGTCACCAACACATGCACAAAAAATGATTGCCTAAATGCGCAATGAATGTTTGAGCGCCGTGAATGATCGTAGGGCTATAAGTGAGGTTTTATTGATGAGCTGATGAAAGATCTTAATATTTTGCGAATTCTCTTCTAAACAACCATGTTGCATCTTCTGGCCGGCATAATATGTTTACCACAAGAAGCCAAATTTTCTCACAAACACGACAATCTGCTTAGTTTCCCTATAGGTGGTTATCTCGCAATTGCACATTTCGTGCTTCAGTGCCGGGCAACAACATCAGTATCACGGATTTTAGTAATATTACTCTTACTCTGAAACAGGACTTACCAGAAACCATATTCCGTTGGAAAAAATATTTGCTTTAACGAGCTCTACAATTCCTTATATCGCTTTCGAAATCCTCCTGAGAGACCCTTTGTAATTAGAAACTCTGATTAGGCAAGGTCTTAAGCGGCGCCTAGCAGGGACGACAATTGGGTATCGTGTGATAGTAAAATTAAAAATAAGGATCATTACGACGAACCAATAGGAATAGCATGGACATAGTTCGTGACAACGGTGTTAATAACAAAATTAACGACAACAAAAACATAACAGCAACAACAACGACGATGGCAATAACGGTAACGACACAATCACTGTTGTTGCCGTTGTTACTGCGACTGTTGTTGTCGTCGTTGTTGTCACACGTTGTTGTGAACAACAACAACAATGAGAGTTATTGTTTCTGTTTAGATTAGAGATAGAAGTCGCCTGCCTTTTCCACTATTAGCAGCAGTATGACAGAGAATACATGCATCGAAGGAATACTGCCAACGCAGAAAATGCCTCGGCACTTCGAATATATATATATATATATATATATATATATATATATTCGAAGTGCTTTATTTTATTGATTTGTATTTGTTTTATAGCGCATTAGTACCCCCTACTAAAAGTACTACAACAGCTGAAAATTTGATATTGAATCCAGTGCATATTAAAATATACGAGTATACAATCAAATACGTCAAATATAAAATAAACCGCCGGATCAGCAAATCTCATAATGGCAGTAGTGCCAACAATCATATAAATAAAACACGCAAAACATCGACGTTTCCTGACCTCAAAACTAATCAAGTATACATATATTTATGCCATATATGTAGTTGCGGCGCTAAAACAATTCACTTCTTATGTTCTGCTTTAGAGACTTAAGAACGGGGCTGGACCTAAGGCCCGGCTAACATACTCATGATTTTATTACAATCGCAATTTGCTATCGCTATCAGTCAACTTCCTTTTGCTGTTTTTGTCATCGTTGACAGCTATTCTTGTGTAGGAGATGGACTCGGCAGAGAATTCGGCACATGCACAAAAAAACTGGAACAACGTACGATCCACGGTTTCACGGTAGTACTGAAGAGGTACCATTACCCCGCACTTTCTTCACTGCTACCGTACAAAGCCGGGTAACAAAAAAAATATACATTATCGCACAAATCTGCTACTAGTGGTGTTGCCAACAACCATCCAGAACACAGTGTAAAACTGGTTCCGTTTCTCTGCGACGTATCCTATATACAGAAATGCTTCTACATGTTGTAACATTGCTTTCGATTCGGGTCTTTCACCATCCTAGAGAAAATTATTTTTGGTCTGTCCTGCTCCCCCTCCCCCCAACTCTCCCGCTAACGTACCCGGTGGACAAGGCATTGAGCTCATTAACTGTATTTCTTGAAAAAGATAGGCTATGAAGGTACTCTGGTCCGGTGACATAAAGAAGCGTCGCAAATCACAATGTAACCACGCTGGCGCGAGGTGTTGTGCCACCTCTTGACAGTTTGGCAACCATGCCGCATGCACTCGATGATTTTCTTCTGCAATTAAACATTAACGTTGCCTGGCCTCGCATAATAACGCCACTCAAAAAGACATACTACGCAGTCGGTAATCTAGCATTATTGAGCTTCAACTAAGTATGCCTTACGAAGTTAAACTTACGGCTCAACGGTTAATTTATTTCAATTTAATGATTCATCATTAAGCTTAAAGTAGCCATAATTAAAAAAAAATGCAACAATTGAGCTATTGAGGGTTTTTGTGCAAAAAAGTCAGTTGGACAAAGCAATTTACCTTAAGTTCTAAGCCAAGAGCGGTGATAGAGGTAAAACTTAGCCTAATATAATTACGGTCGTTTAATCGTAGAATTTCAACTTAAGCATCAGCATAATAACCCAAAAAAGCACATTCGCGGCAGGCTATGTTTAGTGGCAATATTTACTAGCGTAACTCATATTAATGTTCTTAATTTTTTTTTTTTTACGTTAAGACATAGATTGTTGATTCGCAACCAGAGATTGATCCCAGGCAAGCAATTGTTACCTTCTATATTAGCCCTTTTGTACTACCACTTTCAATCAGGATGCATGCATTATCCGAAAACTGCACACTTTTCACAGCACTGCCAAACGAGGGTAGATCATTAATATATATTGAACAGTGTTGGTCTCCAAACGGAATCCTGAGGTATGCTATGATCTGCAAAATAAGTAGTTTTCAAATATGCCGCAATTTGATCTGCGTAGCCCCGAAACCAAATACATTTTGTGATCTTATCCGATCTACTCAATCAAAAGTTCTCTTTAAATAAAGAAAGACCAAACAAACTTTTTTTCTTTTCTCTGTCAAGACCCCAACGAAGTTTCGAACCTATTTACATGTACCTGTATAAATACGCATTTCAGAGGAATAATGCTCAACCAAACCTTCCGAGCTTTGTCTCTCGAGTTGTGTCTAAACAAATACATTTTGGCGTTTTGTGCCGGCACGTGGTTACCTGGTTACAAACCTACTCTGTAAGCTAATAAAGCGTGTTTCATCGGCAATCGTAGCTGCAGCTAGATCTCTCGCGGCTTCTCTCATCTGCCGGCGGGCATCTCAGCTCGAGGATCTTACGGCTTTGTCCGGAAATCGGCTTCGTAGTTCGACTGGGAGTGCTACGAGATTCATAGACATGTTCTAAACCTTCTGTTTCTTTGTTGTGTTAATTCGATTGCGGCTGAATACACCGCGTACGACCCTTCGAGAGCTTTTCTTCGAACTGGCGGAAATACAGCTGAACAAGTCTAACGGAATATCGGAGACCTGGATTTGTTCAGTGCCTCTCACTTCCGGGTCTAGTTTTCATGTGACAATTGCCTTGCCTATACCGGATACATAACTCATGGCTGTCATCGCCTGTCCTGTTTGAATACAAACTTCCGCGAAGAGCACACAGAGTGCATCTGTCGACTGTGTTTTCAAGCGTGTAGGAAATATGATGCGTCTGCCTGCCTGGCCCTTACGAAGAGATCGCTGCACACCTTTTTCGAATGACATGCCGAATGCAGCCGACAACAGTACAAGTAGCAGTCTTATGTTTATACTTAGTATAATAGTAAAATGTGAAGATGATAAAGTGTCCAAAGAACAATCGCCAATGCCAATGCTGAATCCAGATTATTGCAAGTTCCGTTCTCTGACGAAATTCGGCTTAGTGTCGGCTATATCTTATTATTGTCACAGAAACAACAGAACAAGTTGACAAAAACTCTTTCAAAAAAAAATAATACGTCTCTTACATAAAAAATAAATTTTAACTACCAGTGCCCTATATTGCCAGACCTATATTGTAGAACTATAAACACCGAGTGGCTATAACTGTAACGCAGCGCGGCTAATGACTTTCGTACAGTGGCAACTTTTTCTTCATTAAGAGATTGGAAATGATAGCTATTGGACACGGCTCGGCAGTCATTATTAGAATTGGTCGTAGTAGTTACAGCTATATTAGTGGCAAAACTATATTTTATAGCTATTAGTATTATTGATAGTAATGTATCTAGTAAATTATTTATTTAGCGCCCTTCGTCGTAGATGTGGCGTTCCGTCGCAAACGATTCTCACTTTAAGGCCACAGACACACGAAACGACGGCAGTTAGACTGAGCAACTAAACCCTATACATAGTTACAAATGAATTTAAAACATGTGGTACACACAATAGGTGACGATAATAACGCAGCCTCCTACGCTGATGTAATGTTTTATCGTAACGACGGACATCACGATTAGGTATGCGGTAAAATGTAGCGACAGCAAGTGTGGCTGCAGTAGTGAGAGGTTTGTGCTCCCCTACGAACGGTTATCGCTTACTCTGCTCTGACCGACATAACTTTGCCTTGGCGATCACGCGATGTCTTTGCAGCCAAAGTCCGAATACTTTCTTACATTTTGCGCGTCACCATCTCGCTCGTTTGATTAGGACAAGTCGACTTGCATGTCGCCCGTGTCCGATCATTACCAGTTTTTCTAGAAAAGGTTTTGCACACCTTCGCACAACTTTAGATTTATAGCCTTCTCTTAATGTAGGGTTTCTATACAGATGAGTGGCGTAGCTGCTGGCTGACCACCAGTGCCCTATACGATCTTTGCGGACAAGGCACCTAATTGAATTAACTGAAATGAGAAAAATAGTATTCGAAACAGTTGTTCAACAGCCTCTCAGAAAATACTGCGGCGGAGGTAAGGGACCGCGTTGAGTTCTTTCAGGGTCCTTGAATAATGTAACCGTTTCTTGACCCGTGGCACTTAATAATAGTGTAAACTTGAATGACAATTGGGACTGGCTGTGGCCAAGAGGAGTACGTCAATGTTGATTATATATTTGTAGTACGTCCCAAAAGGGATTTGCCCTCTTATGTTTGATGACCGCCTGGTTTATCACTTCTATTTCCAGAACATTCCACTTAAGCAAGATGTATTGAAAGCACCAACTGGCCTTTAAGAAACCCGACAAGCTTTGTACACAGTAATTTACGCTATAAGAGATTTTACTTTGGGCGCTCCGAACAACCGGATAGTAGTCAAGCTCGACTTCAAAAACGGTTTTTCCCACTAACTGAGGGTTGATCCTATTAGTTTGAAGGGGTGAAGGCTTACCTTGTACTAATTCGAACCTAACTACAATATTTAAATCAGAACTTACGCTCAGTAAGAAAATCGCCTACTTAAGCTGCAGCGTCTAACGAAACCAATCTCTAGAACCCTTTTTTTTATGTACCAACTGCAAAGATGTCAGTAGGATTGGAAAATTAGAAAGGTATTTGCTTGCGGCTTCAAGAACGACTGTCGACTTATCCCTCATCACTGCCCTAGTCTGATCTGCAGAGGCACACGTATGGCACTTCATAAATTCCCAGTTGGTACGAAGACCACGGGGCTCGACCTCATAGACAAATACTCGAGCTTCGCGCGAGGTTAACGAGCTCTGCCATCCTTAAGTCGTCTCCTGAAACCGCAAGGATCAGCCACTTTCTTTGCTCTACCGACATCGATAGGCATAGGAAGATCATCGATGCGAATAAGCCCAAGCTAAGGGCTTGCATTACCGAGTGCCAGAATTCACGTCGGCAGGCGCAATGAGGTAAGGCCGTGTTTATTATGGCAAGGATGAAAGGCAGCCTTAAAAAGAGACTCGAATGGCGGATTTAATGCTCCAAGCAAGCTGTGTGGACATTTGTGCACCACAAATATTGTTTTTATCACCGCTTGATCGGCAAAGCTTGTTGTAAAACCCATGCACTGTGTTCACAAAAACGTCTGTTTCCAGTAAGACAATAGCGTAGTAGGCCTCCTGTATAACTCGGCAGAAACTTTGCGCATCTTTAGCAAGTACCCTTATTGGAACCGTTGGAAGGCAGATATTGCAGAAAGTTGGCATCGATAATCTAGGTAATCTGGGAAAGATTAGGTGTAAACCAAGCAAGGGGTTTGCCGATGAGAGGCGGATTGGGACAAGAAGAAAACGCGTTTTAGAAACGTGGTCTAAACGTTGTTTATATTTATTGTTACAGTGTCAAAAAAACGTGCATATATGTATACTTGATTAGACAGTTGAGCCAGTTACGTCAGCAACACACGCCGCACCGCACAGCTAATAACGCCCGCCGCGCCTAAGCATGACCACGTTCGTATTTCTTATATTGATTTCCCCTTAAAAACCAAGGTGAGCTTATTCTCGAGCGGTATTCTCTTTCCAAGCGTCGACATTTTCTTGCCCACCGTTGGTGACGGGGCCAGCACTGGGACGGCTTATCTATCCGCTCTTCTTGTCAAAGCTGTTTCTTGTCAGTGACAGGTGTTTTCTAAAAAACCGGATGTATAATAGTCCGCATATGTTTGCACATCTCCGGTTCGTCATTACCGCTTGGCTCATTTGAAAATAGCAAATAAATTGTGTTGTCCCTCTCTCCCCCTATAATAAAAAGGTCCCCCTACTGATACTTTGTGGCAGATGAGTCCTTATGCAGTGGCGTCCCTGCTTCGCTTCCGCGATTTATCCTAGGTGAAGGCACAAGCGCTTGTTATTGCTGGGATACCAACGCCCTCCGTCAGCAACGACAATGACTGCAGCTCACACAAGGTCGTGTATACTATAGCAGGGATCTCAAATGCAATAAGTTTAGCGGGAATTTGCACCGAACACACCTCTTCAGCTTTCTGGTCAGCAGACCGCTGCTGGGTTAACATTATCCGGTGCTTCGACCTCAGTAGGGCATAACATCGAGATACAACAGAAACGCTACCGAAGGGCTTTACGTCTATATACGAGTCTCGTATGTAAATTGCAGTATAAGCTGTATGACTATGCAACAGATCAGCTTTTCGAATTCGAGTGCCCACTTAAAGTATAACCGCTTTTGTTTTGCCGCATTAATGCAAGGGTTGTTTTCCTCGCTGTACTTCTCTTTCCTTTGATGAAATCTCTTTAGAGTCAATTTATTGTAGCTGTCAAGGACGATATCGTCGAAGTCTAATATCACTTTTACATAGAGTCATTTCTTCGTAAGGAAACCTGGTAGGTTCTAAAGGAGAGCTAGACATAACGACAGGCACAGATTCTCTATTTATTTGTGTAGTTCCCCAAAATGCTTTACGTTTTACTCAAAAACTCTGTGCAGGCATGCACCTCATATAAGTATGAACTCTCAGGCTTCCAATAAAGCGGTTCTAATACAGAACGGAAGGTCCCACAGTATTCTATTTTTTATACGCAGCTCAGCGGTGCTACGCCTTTTACAACAACAACAGTAACAACAACAACAAAGTGGATTACTTTTTTGTATAATCCGCTCGTACGCCGTATTGTTCGCGCTAATTCTGATTAGTATACGATAGGGTGTGTAATTTGTCTTAGTAGGTGAAAGTCGCACACTAGGAGCTCTGTTGGCTGCCAGTACCGATAGTGCATTAGCATTCCCAAACCTCCCATATACATAAAAAAGTGTAATTTGTATGGCAATTGGCAGGTTTATTGTGTGGCGACGATAGACGATGTACATTGAGCGCGTTCATTTTCTCAACAGCGAGTGGAGGAGGTGGGGACGGACAGATCGTAAGAGTAGGGGAAGAGAGTGAAGAAAAGAGTCCTGTGCAATTCCCGTACGTCGCATCCAGATCTAACAGGTCAGAATTACCTTGCGGTTTTTCTAATCTAGTTCCTAACCATAAGTGGCTGGGCCAAGCTTTGCACTGCTTGTGCTGCTGCTGCTGCTGCTAAACGTGGTTTTGGGCGCTGTGCTGCTCCCAGAGTAGTAGATCCTCCTGCTCGATGCGCTTTCCCGACCTTAGTGCGAGACTGCAGACGACAACAACGACGACGATGATAATGACGATGATAGAGAGATGATAGAGGATGTAGTAGAGATGACAAAAACAGCACTAGCGCACGTCGGAGCAAGTGAAGGCCACGTGGACACTCCGACAGAGAGGTGCGCTCCCCGCTTTAATGGGCGTTGTGGCTAGCCGAAAGAGTAACGGGCGGCATGGCCATTAACCAACCAGTCAGCCCGTATCAGCTTGGCGCAGCTAGGTCGTAGTTCGGGCGCGTCCTCTCTCTTTCTCTCTCTCGAGTATTTCCTACTCCTTTCGGAATTATCCCTCCTCTCTCTCCTTTCCCATTCTCTCTCTCTCGATTAGTTTATTCTGCGCGCTTTCTCTCGCTAGCTGTCTTCAGAAAGACGACATGACGCGGATGGTAATCGATGGATGATCAACGCTGACTGCGCACACGCCACACTCTTTCTACGACCTCCCCGATCAAAGGCACGAACAAGACAGTTCGAGAGAGAGAGAGAGTAAGTTCGAGCCTGCACCACCGCTATCGTGCGTTTGCTGCTTGTATTGCTCGACCTGCGGCTACGAACGAATACAGTTCTATTTCTCCAAGTAGCCTTAGCACAATCCTTACAGTTAGATGCAGTTGGTTTGGCCGTAGACGTGGGTCGCGTTTGGGCCCACCGTCATCGAACGTTTCGATTGTTTTATCATGAGTAAATGACTTCCGGGCTCGCTGACGAGAGAAACAGAACCTTCAGCAAAAGGCTTGAAATGGAGTGCCCTCGCCTCGACGACGGTGATAGATGAGGGGTGATGGAATTGAGACTCAGGCTGCGAGGAGACAATAATAAGGGCCAAAGACGTTGGCAAAGCCTGTTGTCAATGGTTTATTTTTTGAGTAAACGCAGCAAACAAGCCGCCAAACATAGGCCTTATGGTCTAGAAGCTGATTAGTCCAGTTAACTTGATGCAAGGCGAATACAATTTTCAATGACATGTAAATGACCACGTGCGCTAATACAGACGTGGTGCCCAAAATAATGCACAAGGTCACTGTGTTTTGCCTAAAGTACAATTTGCCGACTGCAATATTCCTGAAATAAATAGAACAGACTTCAATGGTGCTTTGCCTGCTTTTTGTAGCAAATCAACGGAAAATAGGGTACATGTTTGTCTGCCACTATATATATATATATATATATATATATATATAAATATACATATATTTATATATATATATATATATATATATATATAAATATACATATATTTATATATATATATATATATATATATATATATCATGTTAGAGGAGAGATTGGAGAGAAGCTGGGTGGAGTTACTAGAATAAATTTACAGGAATAATACGGTAAGAATAATAATAGCAGCCGAACAATCTAAAGAGTTTATAGTTGCTAAGGGGGTCAGACAAGGCTGTCCGTTGTTATCAGTGGTTTTTTTTTATGTATATAGAGAGAATAGCGCGAAGGATTAATAGAACGGGTTTGGGATGGCAGATAGGGGAAAAGGGTGCATATATCAAGACACCCGTGCTGCTTTTTGCTGACGATATGGTAGTGTTAGGGCGGGGTACTAGCGAAGTTCAACAAATGTTGAATGCATGTGGAGAAGCAGCGGAGGAACTGAGCATGGCGTTTAATGAAAAAAAGAGCGCAGTTTTAGTATTTAATGGAACTAGGGGGGAAACGAAGCTTGTAGTACACGGAAATGAATTGGATTATAAAAGTCAGTACAAGTATCTTGGGGTGACAGTGACTACAGGGGATGATTATTTAGAGAAAGAAGGAATAATAAAGAGGAAGAAGGCTGAAAGAGGAAGAAATGCAGTAAGGTGTAAGGGCCTCTGGGGGTTTAATAAATATATACTAACAAGGAATGAATGAAAGGCCATGTATGTACCAGGATTGACCTTTGCTAATGCCTCTCTGGTCCACAGCGCAGGGCTGAGAAAGAAGTTAGAAAAAATACAATGAGAGGTGATAAGATTTGCATTGGGTTGCCGTTTTAATTGCGCCAGGGACTTCCTTGAGGGGGAAGGGGGAATGTCAACATTTATACAAAGGGAAGTACAAAGTAAGCTTAGATTTAGTAGTAGGATTGGAAATGTAACAAATAAAAGATGGGTTAGACAGATGCAGCTGGTAAAGACGGCACTTAGGATTAAAACGAAGTGGGATCGCAGAGTAGAGTTTGCAGCTAGGGAGATTGGGTACAATTGTCAGCAATGGGCAAGAGCGAGGGTATCAGAGAAAATGGTGAAATTGAAGGTAAACAAGTCATAAACGGACAAATGGAAATTGGCGATGGGCTCCAAATCAAGTTTGGCAACTATGTATGAAAGGGAAAAGCGGGAAAGGGGAGGGGTAGAGTGGGTATACGGTAATTCAAGAGCGAGTGGGCTATTGGCAGATGCCAGGGCAGGGATGTTGGATACAAGGATACATAGAGCTAAATATAGGGAGGGACAACGTACAGAATGTCGAGCATGTGGGCTAGAGAATGAGTCAATCGAGCACATTATTAAAGAATGTATAGCATTAGGGGGGAGCAGAGATATAGAGCTGGCGGAGGCCCTAGCTCTAGGACCAAATGTTAGAAATGACCTGGTCGATATTACAAAGAAGAGGTTGTCACAATGGAAAGCAAATACTCAGTAGGTATTGAAGTAGACATGGATTATATGGATGCATAGGTAATATATATGCTGCCCCTCTAAGCGCCCCTGATATAAAAGTGTGACATGTGTATTTAGGTATACATGCCAAGCGAACAATCAATCAATATATATATATATATATATATATATATATAAGGCACGAAAGTGACTTGCATGCATATGGGAGTAGGAAAGAGCATTATCCACACAGTCGAAAACAGGCGGAAAGTACGTACCACATGTTGTAATACGTTAAGAACACTCACAGCCAGTTTCTCATGTTTACTAAGGTCGGGTTTTTTTAAAGCACGAGCGCAATATGGCTGCAGAAGTCTGTAGCATTTGACTTGTTGACCATGGCGCATGGTCAAACAAAACTGGCACACACCTCGGGATGATTGATAAAGGACGCATAATGGTATGCCTGAGATAAGTTAAGGATTTTATTATACACATACGTTATTGCTGACGAGGCAGAGTGAAGGAGTCGGCCGCCTACTTCTAACTCTATGCACAATATAATATTTTTTTGGCGGAGGCGTATAAGGTTTTCGGTGAGTTCGCATATAAAATACTTCCATACGACAAATTGTGCGAATGCGACCACATTCGACTCCAGGGAGCCTGCGTGCAGTTGCTGCAAGCAACACTTAGCCTTTTCCTGCTGATTATGAATAATTTGCAGTACAGGTTTTTATGCATACATATGCTTAAAAATTTGTTTTGCTCTTTTAGAATAGACTTACGGAGAGTAAAGAGTGAGTGAAGACTGGTCACAGGAAAGACTTCTTACTCTTTTACCGACTTTCAATACCAGTGCGTGGGTAACGGGAGCTGGCAACTGTTTTGTTCAATATGGGAGCACACTACTTTGATCACAATATTCAAAAGGCATCACACGTGGAGTTAGCCTAGTATTCTTCGATCGCTGCTAAACGACTACGCCTGAGAGATAGCAATATACAATAGCCCAAACGTAGCCATTTTATGATGATCTTCCTCTGACCGCTGTAACGAACCTTAGGTCGTCGCCTACGTGCAAACGCCATTATGCGAAAGAAGTGGCAGAGCAAAAACGGCAAACTAGACATCTTTATCTAGATAAAGTCTGTCCCTTCAACAGTGGCAACGTTCTCGGTTCGGTCGGGACATCAGCGATAATGATTGGTAACCGGAATAGAATTTAGGTAACTCGCAATGACCCATAAGGTAAACTACAACCTACATATACATACATACAGAAAAGTGCTGTACATACACAAAAGTGCTGCCCGGTTTATGAATGTTGGTGGGGACTGGAGGTTGTATCACAATAATGATATCACAGACCTATGCGGCGGATGTTGTTTATTAGTGCTACGTACAAGACGTATGTGAAGTTTATTTAATGCAAATAAGAGCCCACATGTGACCAAAAAGCGTTGTAAAATATATTTGATTTCTTGATTTGATAAAGATATTTTTTGTTGGTGATATTTGAAGTATGTAAATAAACGGTGCCATTCTCAGAGTTCCTTGTCTATTCTAATTACTTTGTGCATATTATAAGCGCAGGTTTTTGTCACGATTTGTTAGGGATTAGAGCTGGCTAACGCATCACGCTTCTCGATTTTTGTCCGTAATATTTTCTATAAACATAATTAAAAAATGTAGGCTGTGCGTTCTGCTTTTCAGTCGGAGCATTCGATGTAGAACACCATTTACAATGCGCCGCCTCGCCGTACTTAGTCTAGATTATATCTGGCTGCTTTTGGTTTATGTTTTTACTGTAACCTATAGGAGCTCCATATTTTTGGGAGACTTAATAACAAATTATTCTAGGAATTTATTAGATCGTTGCGTTTTATTTTTACCGAAAGGTTTCCACGACGATAACCTGATATCTAGTAGCATTCACAAGCCTACAGCTTAACGAGATTCTATTGTACAAGACCTGCTATTTTGACCTGCTTAATTATAATTAGCCAAAAACATTACAAAAGCTGAACTTAAATACATGAGATTGATTCAATGACACAGACGGCATGGATTCTCACCTCCGCTAGCGTTCTAAGTAACTAGCCAAACGCATCGTCATGTCTCGTTTGCTCATGAGTGCGGATGTGTGGACTGTTCGGTCCGTAGCCTTCTACCTTTTACAACCCTACTACCGTGTTGTGTGGAACTTTGCTGTTGCTGTGTTGTTATATCGTGCCCTGCTTAGTCATTGCAGCGCCTACCCACTACTCTTCCGAACACGTTTGTTGTTGTTGTGGCTTCTACCGTGTCACTTACTGGTTTGATCTACACGTCTTTCGAAATGATTCTGCAATGAGTGAGAGAAACACAAAAAGCGGCAACAGCTTTGTTGTTGCTGGCTGCAACAACCAGCTTAGATCATCATCATCATTATGACCGCCGGTCAACAGCAACAACAATAACAACGACAACGGCAATAGCAACAACAGCGACAACGGCAGGAACAACAGAAATGGCGGCCTCCATGAGGCAACAGGTGTTACCAATACCAGCATCGTTGACGACTCTTTCCAGCCGAAATTCAATAAAACACTGTCGCAAGCTATCAGCGGCCGCGATAATAATGCCCCGGCCACCATCAGTGATACCGTTTCTCTTCTTGCTTCAATGGCACAGTTAATTTTGCGTGGTGTTAATAATGCAATAGCGCCGTTAATCAATTTCGTGACGAAGGTTGGTCAAATGATCATCATGCGTCATCGAGAATTCGGTGTCGTCGCTCGAGCAGAGAGTTTGTGCAAACGAAAAAAGTATATATATATATATATATATATATATATATATATATATATATATATATATATATAAATATATAACAAAAGAGAAAAATACTTACACTCCCGCCGCCCGCGATTTTCGCGCGGACCTTTACGGGAGTGCCCGCCGCGCCCGAACTGACAGGCCGACAGACCACCCACCCTTCCCCCCTATCGAGGGTATCTGTGGGGGTGCCACACTACTATATATATATATATATATATATATATATATATATATATATATAATTTTTGTATTTATTTTTTGCGTTTGTTTCTAATTTTTTTAATTATATTAGTTTGAATTGAGCCAACTGGTAACCTCGATAAGAATACGCTAAAAAGTGGGAACTGCTCCGCCCTTAATGTTGATGACATCGCGGCTGCCTTCTCCCATTTCCTCCTTTTACATTTGAACGCTCATAATGTTAAGGCTCTTGGTGGAGGACATTTCCATGCGATTATTGGTCTCGTTGAGAGGCTTGATTACCCGGACTTTGTTTGCATATCTGAATCGTGGCTTCGCCCCCACGAGGACCGTCTATATGATATTGAGAATTACAGCTTCGCCGAGTGTTTCTGAAGATGGCGGTGGTGTTGTTGTTGTATATGTTTCTGATTCTGTTGAGATGTCATTTTTTTGTTGAGATAAAGCTATTTATGCAGTACATGCAGTGGCCTGTTGGCACAGAAACAATATTGCACTTGTGTCTGTTCATGTGAATAATCGTTCTCAAACTAAAAATTCTCATATGTATGCGTGGTGAGCTGCTGGCCCACCTGACAGTGGTCTCAGAGTTGTTGTTGGCTACACTAACTACGACACTTTAGCTTTTAATTTAAATGATTATATTTCTGATCTTGCCTTCTTTGGGCTGACTCAAATCATCACGGAACTAATCCACCCGAAGTCAGTCTCTGCTTTGGATCATGGCGGTGGCAAACATGTCAACGATACGACGCTATCGTGACCTCAAAATTCATCTTCTTCGATCATTACCCTCTATTGTGTCGTTTGTTTTTCAAAACTACCTCTGCTTCTACTCCCGTACAGCGTGCCCCAGGGAGGATGACCAAACAGATTATTTCCACATTTAGCTACGATCAGTTTGCCAATAAGCTGGTGACGGCTTACTGGTCTGATTACCTAATGCCCCCTATCCTGATGCAGCTGTTGAAACTTTTAACACCATTTTTTTTTAATTGATGACAAATCCTTCTTCTCAGTGGCTATGCATAACCGTAGATCGCCCTTCTAGACCTGACGCTCACCTGCTCTCTTACGTCTGCAAAACGATCTTGACTTTGTCGGCCGTAAGAATGTTCGTGATAAGTCCAACCCATGCCTGTAATCGGTGCACTACAAGTTGGTATCCAGACAAAAACTTTACTTAGGTCTGAATTCAGGGAGTACCATCGGAAACGAATAAGGGAAGCTTCTGGTGGTTTTTGAAAAACTTTTCGGACCTTCTCGAAAAACAAATGTTCCGGAGTGTGCCGACGCACCCGACGGCTGCACTGTATATGGTTCAGCTAGTGTGTGTTCCACCCAAGCACAATATCTTGCGACTACTGATGATCAGACAGTTGCAGGGCTTCCCCTCCTCGTGGCAGTTTGCAGCATTATCTACCTCCTCTTCCAGATGTTCCTCCAAGGTAATCAAAAATAGTATTTTCTTCCTTGCTTTTATTATTGCTCATATATTTAAATTATCAATCGATACCAGAACCTTTCACGTAGTTTCAAAAGGGACTGTGAAATTGTTTTTTTACAATGAGAAGGGATCTCGCCAAGATACTAGCAGCTATCGGCCGATCAGCTTGACTCAATTTCTCACCAAGGAAGTTGGACGATGTGTCTCGATGTAGATTTCGGCACACGACGATTATTTTAATTTCCTCTCGCCAAAACAATTTAGTTTTCGCACAAGAAGATCTACCGAAACCGCTAATGCTTTTATCTACCGGGCTATTTTTGAGTCTTCTGTTCAGAGTAACGGATGTCTCGCAATTGCTGTCGATATTAGTAAGGCTTTCGACTGCGTCGATTTAAAAATGTTCATCTTTTCACGATATTTTTTGTTGGTGATATTTGAAGTATGTAAATAAACGGTGCCATTCTCAGAGTTCCTTGTCTATTCTAATTACTTTGTGCATATTATAAGCGCAGGTTTTTGTCACGATTTGTTAGGGATTAGAGCTGGCTAACGCATCACGCTTCTCGATTTTTGTCCGTAATATTTTCTATAAACATAATTAAAAAATGTAGGCTGTGCGTTCTGCTTTTCAGTCGGAGCATTCGATGTAGAACACCATTTACAATGCGCCGCCTCGCCGTACTTAGTCTAGATTATATCTGGCTGCTTTTGGTTTATGTTTTTACTGTAACCTATAGGAGCTCCATATTTTTGGGAGACTTAATAACAAATTATTCTAGGAATTTATTAGATCGTTGCGTTTTATTTTTACCGAAAGGTTTCCACGACGATAACCTGATATCTAGTAGCATTCACAAGCCTACAGCTTAACGAGATTCTATTGTACAAGACCTGCTATTTTGACCTGCTTAATTATAATTAGCCAAAAACATTACAAAAGCTGAACTTAAATACATGAGATTGATTCAATGACACAGACGGCATGGATTCTCACCTCCGCTAGCGTTCTAAGTAACTAGCCAAACGCATCGTCATGTCTCGTTTGCTCATGAGTGCGGATGTGTGGACTGTTCGGTCCGTAGCCTTCTACCTTTTACAACCCTACTACCGTGTTGTGTGGAACTTTGCTGTTGCTGTGTTGTTATATCGTGCCCTGCTTAGTCATTGCAGCGCCTACCCACTACTCTTCCGAACACGTTTGTTGTTGTTGTGGCTTCTACCGTGTCACTTACTGGTTTGATCTACACGTCTTTCGAAATGATTCTGCAATGAGTGAGAGAAACACAAAAAGCGGCAACAGCTTTGTTGTTGCTGGCTGCAACAACCAGCTTAGATCATCATCATCATTATGACCGCCGGTCAACAGCAACAACAATAACAACGACAACGGCAATAGCAACAACAGCGACAACGGCAGGAACAACAGAAATGGCGGCCTCCATGAGGCAACAGGTGTTACCAATACCAGCATCGTTGACGACTCTTTCCAGCCGAAATTCAATAAAACACTGTCGCAAGCTATCAGCGGCCGCGATAATAATGCCCCGGCCACCATCAGTGATACCGTTTCTCTTCTTGCTTCAATGGCACAGTTAATTTTGCGTGGTGTTAATAATGCAATAGCGCCGTTAATCAATTTCGTGACGAAGGTTGGTCAAATGATCATCATGCGTCATCGAGAATTCGGTGTCGTCGCTCGAGCAGAGAGTTTGTGCAAACGAAAAAAGTATATATATATATATATATATATATATATAAATATATAACAAAAGAGAAAAATACTTACACTCCCGCCGCCCGCGATTTTCGCGCGGACCTTTACGGGAGTGCCCGCCGCGCCCGAACTGACAGGCCGACAGACCACCCACCCTTCCCCCCTATCGAGGGTATCTGTGGGGGTGCCACACTACTATATATATATATATATATATATATATATATATATATATAATTTTTGTATTTATTTTTTGCGTTTGTTTCTAATTTTTTTAATTATATTAGTTTGAATTGAGCCAACTGGTAACCTCGATAAGAATACGCTAAAAAGTGGGAACTGCTCCGCCCTTAATGTTGATGACATCGCGGCTGCCTTCTCCCATTTCCTCCTTTTACATTTGAACGCTCATAATGTTAAGGCTCTTGGTGGAGGACATTTCCATGCGATTATTGGTCTCGTTGAGAGGCTTGATTACCCGGACTTTGTTTGCATATCTGAATCGTGGCTTCGCCCCCACGAGGACCGTCTATATGATATTGAGAATTACAGCTTCGCCGAGTGTTTCTGAAGATGGCGGTGGTGTTGTTGTTGTATATGTTTCTGATTCTGTTGAGATGTCATTTTTTTGTTGAGATAAAGCTATTTATGCAGTACATGCAGTGGCCTGTTGGCACAGAAACAATATTGCACTTGTGTCTGTTCATGTGAATAATCGTTCTCAAACTAAAAATTCTCATATGTATGCGTGGTGAGCTGCTGGCCCACCTGACAGTGGTCTCAGAGTTGTTGTTGGCTACACTAACTACGACACTTTAGCTTTTAATTTAAATGATTATATTTCTGATCTTGCCTTCTTTGGGCTGACTCAAATCATCACGGAACTAATCCACCCGAAGTCAGTCTCTGCTTTGGATCATGGCGGTGGCAAACATGTCAACGATACGCCGCTATCGTGACCTCAAAATTCATCTTCTTCGATCATTACCCTCTATTGTGTCGTTTGTTTTTCAAAACTACCTCTGCTTCTACTCCCGTACAGCGTGCCCCAGGGAGGATGACCAAACAGATTATTTCCACATTTAGCTACGATCAGTTTGCCAATAAGCTGGTGACGGCTTACTGGTCTGATTACCTAATGCCCCCTATCCTGATGCAGCTGTTGAAACTTTTAACACCATTTTTTTTTAATTGATGACAAATCCTTCTTCTCAGTGGCTATGCATAACCGTAGATCGCCCTTCTAGACCTGACGCTCACCTGCTCTCTTACGTCTGCAAAACGATCTTGACTTTGTCGGCCGTAAGAATGTTCGTGATAAGTCCAACCCATGCCTGTAATCGGTGCACTACAAGTTGGTATCCAGACAAAAACTTTACTTAGGTCTGAATTCAGGGAGTACCATCGGAAACGAATAAGGGAAGCTTCTGGTGGTTTTTGAAAAACTTTTCGGACCTTCTCGAAAAACAAATGTTCCGGAGTGTGCCGACGCACCCGACGGCTGCACTGTATATGGTTCAGCTAGTGTGTGTTCCACCCAAGCACAATATCTTGCGACTACTGATGATCAGACAGTTGCAGGGCTTCCCCTCCTCGTGGCAGTTTGCAGCATTATCTACCTCCTCTTCCAGATGTTCCTCCAAGGTAATCAAAAATAGTATTTTCTTCCTTGCTTTTATTATTGCTCATATATTTAAATTATCAATCGATACCAGAACCTTTCACGTAGTTTCAAAAGGGACTGTGAAATTGTTTTTTTACAATGAGAAGGGATCTCGCCAAGATACTAGCAGCTATCGGCCGATCAGCTTGACTCAATTTCTCACCAAGGAAGTTGGACGATGTGTCTCGATGTAGATTTCGGCACACGACGATTATTTTAATTTCCTCTCGCCAAAACAATTTAGTTTTCGCACAAGAAGATCTACCGAAACCGCTAATGCTTTTATCTACCGGGCTATTTTTGAGTCTTCTGTTCAGAGTAACGGATGTCTCGCAATTGCTGTCGATATTAGTAAGGCTTTCGACTGCGTCGATTTAAAAATGTTCATCTTAATCATTCGTTCGCTAGGCTTTCATAATGGTGTTTTTTTGTTGGTTTCAGTGGTATCTTAAGATTTAAGTAATTACCATTGCTTACCAATCGGCCTTACCCGGTCAGTTTTCTATGCATCTTGGTCTGCCTCAGGGATCTATGATGGGGCCTTTCCTGTTTATACTTTTTTCAATAATGCTCTTCGGATCCCAGATAGGTTCTCCAATATACGTGCGGTATACTATGCTAATGATTGCACTCTGCTTGTCCTTTTATCTGAGTATAATCTGCGGGCTAGTTTTGGTATGGCGAACGAAGCATTGGCAGTCCTCTGTGATGCCTTTTGCAAACTTCGGATTAAGTTAGGCGCCGCAAATACTAATGTTTTCCGAACGTCCCACTCTCCCATAACCTTCTCCAGGGGCAACAAAATCATGGAAGGTACTCAACTAGAGCTGTCCCTCAATATGACCTGCCTGGGCTTAGTCTTTAATGAGCGTATGACGTGCAATAGCCACGCTAACATACTCCAACAAAAATTTGCACTTGCTGTTGCTGCACTCGCTCATCTTCGACTTCGGCGGCTTCAAGTCTCTATTATCGTCTTGGTGTATAAGGCGCTAGTAGACCCCCACCTCTTCTATTGTAGTCTGGTCTGGGCCTTTTGTACTATATTTGGTCTGCAGCCAAGATTATCCTACTTAAAGTAACCGATTGTTTTAATGCAAAACATCTGATATGTTTTTGAGCTGCCATTTTCGTTTAGAAAATCATCAACAATTTTATAGAGGCTGGCGACCTATACCAGACCATATCTTCTATTTTTGCACCATACCCCCTCGGTGGGTGGCGATTCAACATCGCCATTAATCTGCTGCCAACACGCCTTCTTGAGAATTCACCACCTCATCACTAATTTATTGTTTGGAATAGAATTCCTCCCGCCATTGCCGTCATTCCCGATTCCTCGGTGTTCAAGAGAAGCCTTAGAAAGTTTGGTTTTTAGAAAGTTAGCTTTCTTTCTTTTTGCGGGCATCTCCTCTTGTTACCAATTAGTTGTATATTTGTATTTAATACTATATATATATTTAATACTCAATTCAAAATTACTGCACTACCATATTATTTCCGTACACTATTTGAAATATTGATATTGAATTATTATTATCTAAAATAAATTACTATACACATATGATTATTATTCTTGCATGCTAAACAATGTTCCAATTGTGAGGTCTAAACGTGTGATCGCAATTGTTTCAAAGAAATACCTTACTTCATGGCACCTAAAATTGATGCCGAGTTCGCTTCGCAAACAGCCAAAAACAACGCTTGTCTCATGCATTGACATTCTTTTCGATCGCTCGTGACTTTCTGAATTCGCTTACCTAATAGGTGAGGAATATTTCAGTTTTCTTGCTAATTGGTCATAATGTCTACATCGCAATAGGCACAAATATACATCTTGTTTTCAGTCCAGCGTATTTATTCTGTTGTGGTGACTATTTTGTGGTGACTATTTTATAACCCTCGTCTGGGCTTTGTTAAAAGTCGTTGCCAGCACTCAGACTTACTCTTTTTGATTTCCCGGACAAGGGCGCTACAAGCTTCTTTGTCTTTCTCCCATAAAGGTTAAAGATCTACACGTTGCGTAGCGTGCCGGCTAGTACACATGTGCCTAATTTGATAGCATTTTTCCGTGCCTCTGCTATTCGACTATTCCACCAGCGCTTGGGAGTCCGCCGAGCTAGTGTTGAACGCAAGGGGCGATCTGCTGCTCTACAAGCGTTCTGCAGCACAGTTGACACCGTTTGTACGAGAGAATCTGTTGAACGCAGAAGCTGGATACCAATGAGGATCGACGAGGGCGTGTCGGGGGCGAGGAATTATATATGCACGTTGAGTATACGATTGCACGTCTATATACATATATGCACTGCCAACGTAATCAAAACATATGCGCGTTGTAGAGCCTGTTGGTAAACACTCTGGCCGTGCAGGACAGCTGGCGTTCCAAATCGCAGGATCGTTCAATACTATACATTGTTTGTACACGACTCAGCCTGCACGGTAGACGTTCAAAGATCGTGCGATTGGTCCGATAACACTGCAAGAAGGCAGGTCTTGGGCCAACCGTTCGAAATGCGCACAAGTGTCGTTGACGCAGGCTGGAAGCAATTATATGTTGCAAAGTACCTGCAAGGTGTCTAAGGCGCATGCTGGATTACTCACTAAAGCGGTTACCGAGTGCGACTGCCCAGCCACTTTAAGACCTTTGGATTTCGCGCGTTTCACCGATTTTTCAGCAGAACAATGTTCGCACTTGACCGCTCAAGGTGAGTGCTAGGAGCCGACTGACCTCGTCACTACCACCACAGCCATGACATATGTATGCTTTTCTCTCGTTTAAATATAAGGTATAACTACCTAAAGGCAAATTGTTGCGCATGCTGCCTTTAATGCCATCTGAATTCACCACTTTGGCCATCAAATACACTTGATGTTTTTGTACTGATTCGATCAACAGGCCGGCTAACTGAAAGCAAACAGTCTTCATTTGACCCTCTTCCTTTTCATGCCTTATCGTTTCTTCCTATATATGCCCCGGACGGAAGGAAACTGAGTGAGGATCAGGCGCAAAGCCAATTGCGACTTTTTTTTGCTTTCGATGTGATCGGAGTTTAAGAGGGAGCGCCGCCGGAGGTTGCCGCAGCAGCAGCAGCAACAACAACGATGGACCATTGCTGGTCATCCCAGTATGACGTCGGATGTGAGTCGTTCTATTTACCGCCAATTGGCGGTCAGTATCTGCCTCAACAGGCGCCCTGTATATATATATATATATATATATATATATAAGTTTTTCTTGCTAGACGCGCGAGACCAGTACCAGGCAACAGTTTTGGCAAAATGTTCGCACCGGCTCATTTCGTTCGTCGAATGGCTTCTACTCGATTCTTCAAATGCCCGTGCTCTTTTTACTCTCCAACCAGGCGGGAAGCAGCGGAATGGGATCGGGTACGTTTTGAGAGAAAGCATTAGCGTCGAGAATCATCGGAATTGCTAGGCGTTCTTCGGACCGCTTACACGAAAGGGAAACGAGGAAAAACGTTTTTCTCACGCTACTGCACTATACGACCAACTAACTGCCACCGATACTGGCCGTTGGTAGCCCTTTCGCAAACGAGGCAATGGGCGCATTCTCTATCCTGTATCCGCAAATGTATTTCGGTTTTTCTGTCGACAATGCGCTGTTGTCCTGTATGGATTTCCCCGCCAGCCGGCCCTAGTGCAGACAGCCATTGCTGATTCTTCATGTCCATCCTGCAAGTAACTAGTTCCATATGGATCTCAGCCGTATAGTCATTCCTGTCCAAAAACTAAGTCATGCCTCCCCCTTAATCGTCTTAAGGCCGCAAAAGGACCTGCATTCAATGTATAGAATAAACAATCGCCACGGTTTCACAGCAGAGTGCAGTCCAATATATAAGACCATTTTGTCCGCAAGTCGGAACGTTCTTGGAAATAAGCTGATGTAGAATTTGAACGTAGTACTAGTTTAGCGAATATTGTGTTCTTTTTTTTTATTTTGTGCCCTCGTTTGTGGCTAGACAAGTAAAACTCTGGTTTGCACTGGTTACTAATAGCCTAGTCATGTTCATCTTTTGTAAAAAAAACTTTATTGGCCGAGTCAACTCACTTGACGGTCGACTGTAATTTTCTTGCAATTTAAGCAAATATAATGTCAAGTATGCAAAGCATCTTGCTTTTCAACTTTGCGTCGTGATAACATGTGGTCGTTCGTTGTCTGTTCGAGATTCATTTACAAGCGCGGTAGTCTTACTTCAGTTTTCCTCGATGCTGCAACGTCGCTTTGATTGACATTCGACACGTGGCACTTCTCTAATGTGCGTAGTAAGTGTGTTCGCGATGAACTTCTTGCCAAGGCTGTCGGCCAGCCAAAAGAAAGAAGAATTCCTATTCTGGCGCCGATCATTGGCGCTGTCTGACTGTTGTGTGTACTTACTTCGGGTACTAATTAATTATCGGCTCGAGCTGTAAACTCTGAGAGCGAATCGAGTCGGAGTGGACAGCACGCAAAGCACGGCGCTGGTTGCGTGGTTAATAAATCAATACAAAAGGTTGTGATTCAGCCGCATCCGATTCTCACTCTGGCGTTGAGTGGCTTCGCATTAGGCTACGGCAGCATATGCTGCTGCTAAGCTGACTGGTAAGCGAGTGCGGCCTGCTGAGGACGCGTCGATGACGCTCGATGTTATGAATCTTCAAGTAACGTTTGTTAACAGCAGCAGTAGCAGCACGAAGAGGGAGTTACAAGTTAACGACAACGGAGACCACAACAACAGAGCGAAAAAGAATAACATCAACAAGAGAAAGTAGTAAAAACAGTAGCAACGACAATCATGACAAGTTATTTCCAGCCCTTTGCTTTTTGATGATCTGTACCACTATTTAAATCTTCTCATGCGGAGATTTTGCTAATAGATGCTTAGCACAAGCTAAGCACGCTCAACGCCAAAGTCGCAGACGAACGAGATACACCAAACGTATACCAAATGGTTTGTGTTTGCTTTGTCCATACTGGATGAAGTAGACCGAATAAGGACTGCATCATGTGATTAGCTTGGCAGAGTGGGACACGGGGACAGAACGGGAGTCAAATCGCAAGCCGATCGAGCCAAACGTTGAAGTCCATAACTTAGACAGGTTGTTGCCTGACTGGCCTCCTCTTTGTTCATCGCAGACCTAGCTCGTTATGTGCAGGAGGAGTTTAAAAATGCTGTCGTCATGTATGCGGATGACATAGCAGTAGCTGACCGGGACCGCGGTGCTAATTGTCAAATTGTCGGCGAAGTAGAAACTTACATTTACCGTAAAGGCCTTTAAACAAATTTGTGGAAGCCGAAAACCATTAAGTTTTGCCGTGGGAGTCGATTGACTGCCCTGCTGCCGGCAGCCGCTGGAGTTTGTCAACTCCATCCCGTATTTAGGTCTAAGATTACACTATACAGGAACGACCTTTACCCAGCACATCGGCAACAGATGTCGGTCCGTTATTGCCTTTATTTACACAGAGGTAAGAGACCCTCGAAGACTCTCTCTGAGTGCGGCAGTGCGTATTTTTGAGCTAAATATTGTGTCAATGTTAAGTTACAGCCTAGTGCATAGTGTGGGGCCAACATTGGGAAGCAAATCTTTCGCATCTGGACAAATGCTTCACAGTGTATATGAATCATGTTTTTTGCTTGTCGCGAAAAGCAAGACCGCTTCGCTAGCTGCTATCGGGCTGCAATCCGGCAGTTTAAATAATTCAAGTCAGGCTTAGGCACATATTAAAGGACCACTTCAACAATGTTGTTAAAGTGGCAGGGAAAGATGACCGAAGCCTCGCCAGAGGTAGCTCAGTTAGATGTGTACCTTGCCAGGGAACTTTGGGATGGTATGACATGCACTAGTCGGCACGTGTACACTAAGTACATTGTGCATGGTTATCATCACTTGGTATGTTTGGCCGACGGATTTTAACAGGTTGGCAATTAGTGTCGTTGCCAGTTCTGCTCGCAGATGTAAGTTAAATACCACGCAGCGAGCTGCCAGATGCCTCGACAACCTCAGCACTTTTTCGGCCGGTAGGACGGTCGCTAAAGTGCCCACATTGTATATAAGGACGATTTTAATAATTATGAATTGTAGATTATTAATTATGTACCATCTTGAAATGCAAAGTTACTGCGGAATAAACAATATGTATGTATGTTAGCTGACATTTTTCTTCTCCTCTATCTGCAATACATTGTTAACAACGAGTTAAACACTGACCCTTTGGTCGTTGCGTAACGCTCTACGAGCTAGCAAACCAGAGTAGCAATTGCCGTTACATAATCTGCGCTAACAGATGAAAACGGCAACAAGAACAACACCACCAACAACAACACCAACAACACCACCAACAACAACAACAACAACAACAACAACAACAACAATAACAACAACACCACCACCAACAACAACAACAACAACAACAACAACAACATCAACAACAACAACGACACGCCGACGATGACGACGCCGCACGACTGCGGTCAACAATAATAATAATAATAACAACACTTAGAAGTTCGCCTGCTGTCGAATATAGCCACCACTGCTACAACGATCGCTCATATTACTACTACTACTACTCCTGCTGCTGCTACGGCTACTAGTTCAGCTCCAGCTGCCATTATCGACAACAAGGCGAGTTCTCTGCTGAAAACTGATATGAGAACGGCTGTCTGTCAGCTCGAGGAAGGCGGGTGGGAGGGTGGTTGGGGAGCGAGGGGGGGGGCAGACTGGGGCGCTCGAAGAGTTCATTACCGGACCCTCCGGAGTTCTTTGATGTTGTATGTGCATGCATGCAGATTGATAGATCGATGGACACACGCATGGCGGGCTATAGGCGCTAGGCCTCGAGAAGGAAGGCTTGCCGCCGCCGCCGCCAGGACGTTAGTTAGTTTGTGTGTGTGGCCATCGTGCTAGCGCCGTGCCGGCAACAGATAGATAGAAACCTTCTTTCGGACTCCTGCGCCGAGTTGCAGAAGCCGCACAGCAGCTGCGGCCGCAGCAACCGGCCACAAAAGAAAGGTACATCGGTCGAGCGGTCAAACTTTTCCCCGCAGCCGTTTCCACGCCAACCAATCATAATACGTTAAATAGTGCCCCGACAGTACGGCCCATGTACGGCAATTTCACACCACACGTGATTGTACGGTAGTGTCAGTGGTAGGGGTGGGGTAAACGGCACCCCCCCCCAACCGCCCATATATATGTATAACCCCAACAAGGGGTCGCCCATACCGCTCATATATATATATATATATATATATGTAAATATATATACCCCAAGAAGGAGTCGCCCATACCGCCCATATACAGGTAGTTCAATAAGTTCTTAGAATGAGCTTTTTAGAATTCGAATTTTGGCGCGCTTCCACCGCTCTGAGGAACTGCAACTTTTCGACTGCTAGCACTCAAAATATTATGGTGATTGGCCGTTGCGATTTCGTTTGATAGCTTTTCCCGTGCAACGTATCGGCGTGATTTTTAAAAATGAAGAAAAAAGAGTTTCGAGTGGTTATCAAGCATTTTTATTTCAAAGGTTAGCATGCGACCCAAGTAAAAATTGGGTTGGACGAGACGTGCGGTGACTCTGCGCCATGTTTTGCCACTGTTTCCAACTGGATTAATGTGTTAAAAAGAGGTCGCAGGAGCACCGATAATGAACTACGTCCAGGAGGCCAAAAAATGGCAACTGATGAGGAAAACATAGATAAAGTGCGAAACATCGTTGGCACAGATAAGCGAATGAACATTAAGGAGATAGCGGAGGCATTAGGAATTAGTTTAGGTAGTGTGCATTTTATCCTATACGAAAACTTGAAGATGAAAGAGCTCAGAGAAAAATGGCTGCCGCATTTGCTCAAGCAAGGCCAAAAAACGCGCCTGTTTTCGCTTCACAGCGAAATTTAGCCAAGATGTCGAACAATCCGTCGGATTTTTGGCGCAGTTTCATGACCGTCGATGAAAGCTGGGTCCATCACTCTACTCCCGAGACCCAAGAAGCATCTTGCCAATGGTGTGCACCTGATGAAGGACCTCCGAAGAGGGTGCGGACAACGGCATTGACCGGAAAGGTGATGGCTACAGTTTTTTAAGACCAACGTAGAATAATGCTGGCCGACTACCTTGAGAGCGGTAAAACGATCACAGGAGAATATTATGCAAGACTGTTGGACTGCCTTTAGCAAGAACTCATCGTGAAACGGCCCGCTTTGCAGAAGAAGGTTGTCCTGTTTCACCAGGACAATGCTCCTGCACACAAGTCCCGGCAAGCATCGGCAAAACTGGCCCAACTGAGGTTCGAACTTATTGAACAATCTTCCTATTCTCCAGACCTGGCCCCCTCTGATTATTTCCTCTTCGAACATTTGAAGAATAGTCTCGGTGGAAAGCGTTTTTCCAGCCATGAAGAGGTTAAGGCTGCTGTCAATGCCTATTTTCAGTCTAAAGACGCGGAATTCTACTTAGAAGGTATAAAAGCTCTGAAATCTTGGTGGGAAAAGTGTATTGAGCATCTCGGGGAGTATATCGAATAAGATAAATTTAAAAACATGATTTGGAAAATTCTTGGTTTTCATTCTAAGAACTTATTGAACTACCTGTGTATACCCCCAATAAGGAGTCGCCCATACCGCCCATATATATACCCCCAGATCAACTTCTGTACGACGTTCTAGTACTTGCGTTAAAGCTGCTGTATGTACAACGCATCTTAAGGCCGAACAGCTAGCTAGATTCTGGTTCCTTGTGGACTTGCGTCAAAAACGGCTTAATTTTTAAAGCCGACAACATAAGTTTCCTCTTCAAACAAGTGCAGTGGAGCCCACATTTATACAGCACGGAAGAACTCCAGTCGTGGAGTTCTTTCGTGCTGTATCCGTGCCTCGGGAGTGCTGTAGGTGCACGAAGTGCTTTCGCCAGTGCAACAGATACCACGGCACAGCATGTTCAGCCGTTTAGTCAATAGCTAAAATAGTAATATGAGAGACAATCCAGTGATGTGAAAGAAGCACTAGGTTTATCTGACCCAATGAAGTCGAGCCCGGTGGCGTAGGGCATTCACCGGAGGAGACACATAGGTGCGCCTACCGGTGGATAGTTATATTTATTTATTATTGTTAAGAGTGCTAGTAGTACACTGCACTAGCCGCAATCGGCTTGTGTATCTGTTGGCCCCGACACCACTCTTTGTGGAGGAGCTCAGAGCAACTTATGCTTTACCGAGAGTGGAGGTCTTTAAGAATCATCTTGCCAAATGGGAGTATAAATTTGCGGATGTTGATTGGCGTTTTTATGAGACTAGAGCGATGACTACAAACTACTGGAAGAGCCAATGTTATAGAAACAGATACTTCGTTACTGGGTTTGCAATGCATGGATTTCATATGATGAAGGATTTTATATGTATACGAAATGAGTGGCATGAGATATCAACCGAGTGTAAATGCAACCTATGCGGAAATTCATGTGATCTGTATCATCTCCAACAGTGTACAAAAGCAACATCGCTGATGACATTTACTTAGTAGGGCTGTAGCACATATGTGCATAAACCAAATATTGGTTAATAAACATATCTTTTATAATTGTATTTATGGGGCTCCGTCTATGAAGCAATGCAAAAAGCAGTCCCATGTACGTTAAATCTTGTCTAAGGGTCAGTCCGAAAAGTTTTGTTGATCCAATGGAGCGCATTAGCAGCTCGTGACAGCTCAGGCGGAGTAGAACATTAATTGTCAGATGTTACCGACTTGTTCACACATTACCTGCCGCCTTAAAATCACAGCCAAGCTTTAGTACACGAACCGTGGGATTGTCCCTACAAATGTGTACTTTTATATATTTATATATATATAAAACTTTGCACTCGGCGTTCTAATTCTTTTTTTAGAACGATCTTCCCCAGATTGATTTAGAATAAATAATACGAAAATAGAGCATACGGATTTTTGTATGTCGCACCTATCAAGCAATCTCGTGTCACATTAATATGAGATGCCTGTACAGCGTGCTTTTGAAGCATTATATTTACTAAAATCAATCTGGGAAAGATTGTTCTAAAAAAAATTAGAACGCCGATTATATGTATGTAAAATATATATATATATATATATATATATATATATATATATATATATATATATTAACAGCAATGGCAGAGTTGACTCCACCAAGGATATACTCCTTAATTTACTCAACAGACTCACGATAGCTCCCCTTAAACCCCACCAAAGACTCATATTTTTGAAAGACTTTCTCATTCCCCGTCTCCTATATAAACTGGTCTCCGGTCCCAGACCATCTTACGCACTCCTAAGCGACCTAGATAAAGAGATCAGAAAAGTTGTTAAGTCGAAATGGCTTAAGCTCGAAAACTCGGTGCCGAACGCCTATGTGTACACGCACACAGCACACGGCGGTCTGGACATCCCCTGCCTCCAAACATTCATTCCCAGGACTCCGCCTCTCCCGCCTGACAGCACTACAACACTCCACGCACCTTGGGGTCCAATGGATGCTAACCATCGAGCACTTTAAAAAGATCTTGCGAAAACAAAACTTCTTTGCGAGCGCTTGGGAACCTCCATTGAGACCGCTACACAAGAGACCGATTACTGGTCTCAACAACTACACAACACGTTCGATGGGGCACATTTTAAAAAAGCACACGAAACGCTCTTTGTACATTACTGGATTAATCTGCGAAGACGCTCTTGGGGCTCGGCGTCACGAAGAGGAATCTAATGGATCTCACCGTTTTAACTTTGCAAGGAACCTTGAGGATATACCGCTCGCACCGGGTCCATAAGAGCGGGGGCTACCATCAAGCAAGGACACGGACAACTGACTCTTGACTTCACGTGACACCTTTGACCACCATTTTTATTAAGGAGAGCACTGCCGAGTGTGCAAACGTATTGTAAATGATTAATAAATCATCACAATATTTTCTATATATATATATATATATATATATATATATATATATATATATATATATTCTACATGCAATTATTTTGTGATGAGAGAGATAGCTCGTCCGTTTTCGCCAAATAATGCATGCTGCATAACGCTCTGCGCATGATGACTCGACGTTGAACAGTTCTGGCATATCGTTGTTATTGTATGTACCATTGTTTTGCAATGCTATTTTCTACATAGGCAACAATGTAACCACATAACATTGTTGCCTAGATGCCACGCATAGATTCTGCCGTAGGTATTGCCCAGCTTTGCTCGGTGTCATTTGATCTTTCGAGACGCCAACAACAATCGCCGTACCGACTCGAGAACAACGACCAAAAAAGCAGCTAGTCCAACTGTGGCCGTTCGGTGGCCATCGTATTTAGACATCGGGCGCTGCTGGTTAACGCTGGTCTACTGGACTACTCAACCTCATTCATAGATAGAGATAGGTGAGAATGGCTCAGGCGGGACCGACTGCTGTAGACGACCTACCGTACTGTCTGTCGTTCGACAGTTGTCCGCATATCGTCGTTGGCCGTGTTCCACTGCTCGAGACGACCTCGGCTTCGTCGTGCTTCGACACGTTCGACGATAACGACGCCTTATCTATCTAGCCGTGAAGTGGAACAATTTGCCCCCCTCCGTCCGGAGAACGTTGCTAGGAACGTAGCCGAGAGGGATGCGAGAGAGAGGCATACCGCTGTCAACCGCGCCATCACCAGCGAGTTCGAGTCGGATCGAGCCGTGCCGAGCCAGCCATTCGTTTATCTCTACTAGGGTGGAGCACCGACCTATGGAGTCCTATGGAGGAGGAGGATAAGCCTTTGTCTTGACACACCCGGTGTCGTCTCGCCATCGCAGTAGGCAGATCGCGTCAAGACGGTGACGGTGTCGACAAGTCGTACGATGTTCACATACCAACAACGCAATTTCCTAACCCGTCGATGAATGTACGCATTACACGTCAAGCGGTCGAACTGAGTCAGAGTTGAGTGGCGTTTTATGTTGTATTGTTGTAAATTCTCAGAGGCTATGGCTATACGGCACGAATCATGAAATGAAATGTGTTTCGTCTTATTCTTCAAACAGCTACACTCGTTGGTTTCATTTAACGAACACTTAGTGATCGGAATAAATTCACCGCTACTTATGCATTATTCCATCGCAGCACGACGCCATATCAGCGTAACGCCACCAAGACAGCGGGTAGGCACGGGAAATGCACGCGGGCTTGATTGTTACAGTTCTTTAAGTTCAGTTTAAATTCATTCGACACGTTGCATTAAGATGTAAGGTAGAACACGTTGCATTAAGATGTAAGGTAGAACACGTTGCATTAAGATGTAAGGTAGAACACGTTGCATTAAGAGGTAAGGTAGAACACGTTGCATTAAGAGGTAAGGTAGAACACGTTGCATTACGATGTAAGGTAGAACACGTTGCATTAAGATGTAAGGTGGCAGTCTCGAAATAGTATCTATTTCAGAACGGCACTTGACAGCAGATTTTAAAATGTACGCACAAATATCTCAGTTCAATAGGCTTTCCATCTTTTAATTTTTATATTTACAACAACAATCCGCGCAGTGCTTAAACCATATCGTCGCAAACATTCGCCTAATCGAATTAGCACGAGGTTTTCGTGGCGTTTAACGAAAATGTTGAAAACAATAAACTCGTGATATAATATTATAAACGCTATAATTCACAGATCACGGATTCTACTGTGATCTATGCATTATACCGTATAAACTGTATGTTAAATTGTCCTCTAAGACTTTTATATTGTGTATTGTTTATACTAAATACTGGATTTTTGGTGAATAACCGTGTATATAATTATCTACTCTTAGCAAGCAATAAAGATCCACTTGAGTTTTATTGAATGGGCATAAAAACTGTACTGGCGGTAAATAACGGCACAAAGCGTATAAATAAGCAGCAACTGATCAAGGGGAAACATATTACTTACGATATCAAAGAAATGCGCCAGCTTCGTACAACACGCACTATTAACTGGACCGAAGTGCGCTACTTTATGTTGTGGCCCATGCTCATAAATAAAGAGATTCCATTACGATATTCAACTAGAAAAACTTTAATAAGTGTGAAAATACGATACGAGCAATCGTCACCGTCGTACACGTTATAGCTTGATTATATTTTAAAAAATGCGTTAAAACCAAGTATCATAATGGAATTTCTGACTATTAGAACATTCGAGTAATCTTTTATTATATAAAATCCTACTCTAATATAGGGAAATGTCCACCTTTGAAAATAGTTCAACGATTTACAATATTATTTAATCAATCTGCGAAGAGCATGTCCTATTTTGAATTAGGCAAATCCTAAACAATTATCCCTAAACAATTACAAACTATGTACCCTACTATGGGTGTTAATAAAACAAATGTAAATATAAGCAAAGTATATATTTGGCGATATTCTAAAACGCATATAGAATGAGAACGTGCCGCCAGTTATCGCTTGTTCCTACACTTATTTAGACAGGATCATTAATATAATACCTAAATAAAGGACTTTCATTAGTCTTAGGTGTATGCCTCAGGGGTATGCCTGCATAGCCTTCGGTTGGCAAAGCTGTCTCCTTTAAGTTCTGCTACAGAGCGCTCCGCTTTTCTACGGGCACATATCTGATCCACCGGCGTCAGTGTGTTATTATCGTTGTTATATATTGTTATCTATAAATAATATGTAGTAACTTTATATGTTGCATTTTAAATGCAATATAGTATATTATTCTAACAACACCAAAATTAATATTAAGTGACCAACCTTTTGTAGTACTTTATTGCCGGCTTGGCGGCGTTCTCCATCCCCGATATTCGAGGGCAATCCTTGCTCTGATTTTTTTGACGGAAGGTATGAGCTGTCGATGACCCGATGGTGGCGCAAGGATATTTGGAACAATAATGATGATTGTGCATGCACGCCCTACCCCATCATATCAGATCCGGCTAGCGCGTCAGGACTTGAATGTCGGCCGCCATAAGCCTTTCTGCAATACTGCTGTTACTGGTACGATAAAAATACACCTCGAACAGAAACATCTAAGGAAACAAAGTATCCAACAACACTAGGTAGCAGAAGAGGAAAAAAAAGATACAGCGTACGAGGAAAAGAGCCCGACCGGGTAGACCTTTTCCACATTGACGCGTTTGTCGTAGAGCCGGTCTACGCTGCAGCTCGTACGAATAGCCTATGCTTTTTAGCCGTTATGCTCTCGAAGAATGCGCCTCCTCTGCGAGGGGCTTGGCTAAAGCAAACTTTTTCGAAGCTCCAGATAATCCTTCTCCAAGCTAGCAGGCATACCCGAAAGTAAACTGTACGTGGGTGCCTGTCTCAACATGTTAGCATCCTCTTTCATGAAGCTGCGAAAGTTGTACTTTCGACAGCTCGTTCTGCTCTACACGACCAGTCGGCCACGCTAAGCTTGGCCAAGGAACTTGGCGTGCCCGAGCGGTGCGCCAACTATATGGTCAAACCCTATGTTTTGTGTGATGTTTGAATGCATATATATATATATACTTTTTTAAAAAAAAATTTTAATAATGGAATTGGGGTGTCTTGTTTAGGTGTGAGAGTGGAAATTCAAATTTCGGCATGTTTGGAAGGAAGAAAAATTAGCTTCAACTGAAGGACATTCAATGTCGACTAGCGAAAGTAAAGTAGGCGTGAAAACAGTTTTCAAAAATCGAGATCCTATAATGTTTTATTTGCCACTTAGACGTTCAATTCATTAAACTTTTGCCATAACGCTCATAAAACAAACACATAAAGAAAAATATGCATCGATTTGATCATTTTGATACCAAAGCAACGGTGAATTGATTCGTTATATGATTATCGTGAGCCGGTTTGCCTCGCCCCTCGATGTCAGATTACCATAAGGTCCCATGCTAACAGGGGGTAGGATCTTAGCAGCTATCTGTGTGCAGTCTGTGACGGGCCTAATTATGTAGAGGAGAAGACCTTCATCTCGTACCGACGGCAGTAGCTGACGGATAAAAGCTAGTCAGCAAACACCAAACCACACATTCACTAGTATTTAGAGCAGTACGAACTTAAGGCCTAAATATACGTGATAATTGCTACGGAGTCCATTAGAATAGTATCAGCCTACTGAAAACAAAGAGACAGCCCACCGCGACAAATGCCAATCCACTCTCAGAGCTTCCTCATTTTCCACTACCAGAGGAATTCATAGCCGCAGAGATAAAAGGCTTCCTCTCTAGTGAAAACCTAACCGAACAACAATACGCAGACCTCGTGCAAAGATCATGGTCAGCTCGGTCCGTAATTCTAACACGGGCACTCTATAATTCCTCACGTCGATGAGGATGAAAATGAAATTTCCATTCAGGTCCTTAGGGGGATGGGCTCAGTTTCTGTAGCTTCCTTAGGGCAAGAGGCACCCAGACAGCGGGAGTGGCCATCCCGGCAACGGCTGGGATCACTCTCATAAGCAAAGCCTTCGAGCAAGTCCTCGTGCATTAATCAGTCTTTGTCCCTTGTTGGGAGCGGCCGCAGTACTGTCTTAGTGAGATTACTACACCTGGCGAATTTAACTTGTCATTAAGGGTGCTTGACTTTTTGCGGTGGTTGTTTTTGTTCTCGAGATACATTCTGCAAATCTTCTTACCATATGCTAGAACTCATAGTCCTTGAGCCACCCTGTACGCCGGATGATTTTATTACTCTCTAATGTTGAAGTAATATTAAAGAATGGTTCCAACTCCTTGCCTCTTCCTGAGGCCTTTAAGGTGAGAGGTTTTTAGTGGCTATTATACCAACAACATCGGCATCGAGTCCCACACTACCCGCTCTGGGTGTGCGTAAAAGCATTTTTCCCTCTCACCAAAAAAAAAAACTCTCTGATCTGAAAAACAGTACAGCCTAAACACGGCCTCCAAAAATATTTTCTGGGAAAATTGTTTAATTCTAGATTATTACCGATCACCTACAGGATTGATGCCATCGTAGGACACATCATCAATGCACCGAGGGCCGGGGTGTCCCCAACAGCCCTTGTGGCAGTTTGGCCGCCGACTCCCAATGGTATAATACTACATATATGGATACATTATAACGGTCTATCATTTATTCTTAGTGAGCATTTCACAAAGCAAATTCAATCAATAACGGAGATTGAACCCGCCCGGTAAATAACAACCACTAGCGCACTATCCCCCTAAACTACGCCGCCACATAATACCTATTTACGGTAACAGTGCATTGCGTCTTCAGGCTCCGTCGAGTTGCGCTTCAGCATAAGGGGCACTCAGCTTTGCCGACGTAGAAATCAGTCACCTCGAGCAGAAACATCTGAGCAGAAACAGTAGTGAGTGTTGATTTTGTCCAGTATCCAGGGTGACGACTCATGAATCATCATTAAGCCTGCTACATTGTGAACAGATTTGGAGAATGTATTTCGGAAGTGAAAATCACCACCAAACAAAGTCAGTCTCTACATACAAGCCGAGCAACTTTATTGATAATCTCAAGAAAACAGTACTACGTCTCTCCCCCTCAGTAGTTTGTAGTAATGCTAACAGCACTTACCTGCTGGGGGGGGAGGGGGTAGTTAGACTAGTTATTAGTGGGTTGGAGCCCTACACTACCGGCCCACCCAGTTGAGAACAAGTCTGCAGTGGTGACCGTGTGTGCATTCCGCATTTTCCAGTTAGTCTTCTCTCCAAAAAAGTAGTACAACCACTTCCAACAAGGCGCAAAACAGATGACTGAATTTTTATGAGTTCCATACAACCGTGGCTTTAACAAAGACGCCCGATGTGCATATTGCATTATACAAGTTATTATTTTTTAGTCCATGCTTGCTGGACAGCTTGTTTGAGGTCCGACAAATTATTATATTGTCGACCATTTGCGTAAATCTGCTTTACCAAATGTCCCCAAAGATTTTCAATAGGATTCAGGTTTGGACTTAATGCCGGCCAGTCAAAAAGTGGCACTCCTTCTTCTTGAAAAAAGGCTATAGTGCTAGCCGAGGTATGAAACGTGGCGTTGTCTTGTTGAAAAACTGCGTCAGGTCCCCCAGTTCTTCTGAAGTGGGCTTCTAACTGGGAACCGACAATGCGCTCGTACATGTCAGAATTGTTTCGGCCCACAATCTCGACTAGATCAGACTTCCCATTATATCCAAACGCGCCCCAATATTTCACAGAGCCACCACCGGCCACACGTTTCGAGAACCATTTAGGTTCCTTCCGTAAGTCGTGCCAATAGTACTGACAGCCGTCAGGGCCATCGAGATTAAATTTCTTTTCATCCGAGAAGACGATGTTTTTCCACTCGTTATCCCAAGTTTGGTATCTATGCGAAAATTCACGCCGTGCGACAATGTGCTTCGGTTGCAGTCGCGGCATAAGCTTCCTTTTCGCGTATCGCACGATTTTGTCAGAACTTAACACTCGGTACACTGTGGATCGGTGCACTGGCACTCCCAAAGTAGTCCTGATCCTGGAAGAAGACATTTGGTCATGAGTAGCCAACTGTATGATCCTTCGCCGATCTCGAATAGTCAAAACTGGCTTACGCCCACTGTTAGATCTGCACCTTTGGTTCACTCCAGGGTGTAAGAACCTGCTGATGGTGCTCTTATGCCGTCCTAATCTGATTGCTATAGCAGTTACTGTATGACCGAGCTCAGCATATGCCTCAATTCTTGTTTTTTCGTTATCCGAAAGATCCTTTGTACGACCCATGGTTTAAACATAAGATTCGTCGTTAGTTCGGAACAACGACTAAGCTGTAGAATATTTTTATCGACTATCCTTACAAACAAGAGCTGTGTTGTTAGCATGTTATTGTTGCTAATATTTTGCAACACTGTTTTTTCACACTTTTTTATTTTTTGTATGAACCGATTTTGAGATTACAATGAAATCAACACTATAGTTCATGTTTCGTCATGTACATCATGCGCTTAAAATATTTCAAGCCATTCCCAATAAACCAAGCCAAAATTATCGCAAAAAAACATGAGTTGTGCTAATTTTTTTGCAACACACTTTATATATATATATATATTAGATATACATAATAGAGTGTAGAATACAGACAAGATATAGGATAGATGTATAGTATAGAGCATAGAGATAGAGAGATATAGAAGGAGATAGATAAATATATATAGGACAGGAATTATATATAGAAGAGATATGAGATATGATAGAGATCTGTAGATATATATATGATATATATGTATATATATGATATATATTATATATATATATGTATCTATATATAATATATATATATATATATTATTCTTATATATGTAGGTATATATATATATATATAGGCATATATATTTATATACATATATATATGTAGGTATATATAAATATATATATATATATATATATATATATATATATATTATATATCATATATATTATATATATATATATATATATATATATATATATATATTATACTATATATATATATATATATATATATATGCATACATACATATGGGAAAGCAGCGACGCAAGATGAAGCCGTGGAGCTAATAGATATTTGTAGAGGTTTTACTGGGTAGAAGTGTCTGGACTAGGCCGTCTGTTGACTCTTCCAATATATATACGTGCGTGAATATAAACCATGAACTCCAAATATTGGTTTTTACGGGCAATATGTGGCTTATGAACCTTGCACATGAACCTTAAAACGTGATTGATGAGCAATAAGTAACGTCAGGCAATCAATACGCGGCGACACAAGATGGGATGACCAGGAGACATTTGTGGAGGTTTCAATCGGTAGAAGCGTCTCGATCGATGCGTCTGCCTAGCTAGAATTAAACATTTTTTAAGGAGGTTGTTTTTAATTCTAGACTATCGTCCGTCCCCTACGGGCTTGGAACTCAACCTGAGGTATATCTTCAAAGCACCGAGAGCCGGACATGTTAAGATATCTAGGGTTTCCCTAACAGTCCTTGTGGCAGCATGGCCGCTAACCCTCAGCGGTATGGTTATTCGTCTAATCTCAATGAGGATTGCTCAAAGAAAACTCGATCAACAACAGGGGTCGATCGAACCGGGGACCGGTAGATGACAACCATGACTAGCGCACTAATCCCCTAGACCACGCCGCCGCGTCTGTCTAGCTGCCGCTCGCTTGTTGCTTGCTTGGGCTATCTATGGTTTGAATAACACTAACAGTGGGACGACGACGACGATTCGCTTACACTTAGAGCGTACGAGGACGCGGTTACATTGCGGCCTTGCAGGACTTCAGGCCAAGGTCAGTCGTGCGTATCGCGCCGACAAGGAAATAAGGACGCGGGGCGTCAGAATGTATCGGCTAGGCTGAATCCGAAGGCCTCCGGGCCCGACCAACGCTATTCGAATTTGGGGCAAGGCAGACACTGCAACAGGAGTTGAGGCTGGAGGTTCGGCTCGCTCGGTTCTGCTGCCTTTCTAAGAAGTGGTAGGTGACTGAGTCGTGTGCCGAACCATGCATTCAGCTAGGTTGCTGTACTGTCTCGTACACTGTCGCTGTCGTTGAGGGTGACGTGCTCTGACTTGCATCCCTAATGGGTCTCAACGGAGTAAGCATCCGCGCCTTTTCTCTGCATATCTCTATCTATCTATCGATCTCACTATCTCTGCTTCGTTCGTCTTGCTGCTTCCAGTTCGTTAAAACTGCTTTGCGTTGCTGCCGCGATGCTACTTTAGTAGCTTTTTTGTTGTTGGTGTGGAGACTTCTTTGGAACAGACACGCGGCCACTTCGATTCATGGCCGACGTTCCTCCTCCTCTGATATCGGCGACAGCGGCCGACGGAAATTTCGTTGCTTACATAGTCTTCATGCGTCTACAAATGGAGAAAGAAGGAAACGAAACCGAACGAACAGACACGATGAAGAGACGCAGAGAGAACGCGTGTGTAGATGTACTGTGTGTGCGTGTGTGAGAGAAAGACATATATATATATATATATATATATATATATATATATATATATATATATATATATATAGAGAGAGAGAGAGAGAGAGAGAGAGAGAGTGAGAGAGAGAGAGAGAAAAGATAGTCAAGGAATGCAGTTTATGAGCAGTTCGAGTGTCGTATGGGCTCTTTTGTATTGGCCATTTGTGTCAAGCTGAAGCCACTAGCGCTGCACTGGCGGAACTTCTAAACTTCGTAAGGGAGGAACTTTGTAATTCAATAAGGGAGGAACTTCTAAACTCCAGTGAGCCGTCGTGAATGTCAGTTGTACCACCTTTACATTTGTTACCATCAATGGATTAGTGTACTTTTCCGAGAAAACATTGAATTGCGCTTGAAAGACGCTGTTAGGTTCTACGTTACGTTAATGGCCGTGATAGAGAAGGATCATGGAGCTCCTGCGACGGTATATATACGCATATTGTATACAGTATTGATTTTTAGTGGAGTGGATCCAAGTGACATTTATCGCCTATACTAACGAGGGCTTAGTATTCCCCAGAACCGGTAAAACACATACAGGTCCCATGCAGAAATAAATGAATAAATAATATTAAATCTGAATAAAGGCATGGACTATTAGTTAAGTCATATACAAGTCATATATAGTTAAGGCGATATGCGCTATATATATATATATATATATATTTAAATTCCGCTGTCTTCACTTATCGACTGTAGAAGTTGATTGAGATATTTTACTTTATTTGTGCTGTTTTATAGCAGCCGAATTAAACCCGACCTTTGGCATCCTGAGTAGCACCGTTAAAATAGGTGTGTTCCCACGTATAGGCATAGTGGTAAGAGCATCTATAGCGATCGTGTTACTAACAGCTGCTACTGCCATTCTAATATTATGATAGTCTAATTAGTGTTAATATGCACTTAATATGTATGAAAACAACCTCATACATGAAGTGTATTTTATACTTAATTTGAGAAAAGTTAACAGAATTAGACTAGTATTCTGTTAGCAAGAGTGGCAACACTCCTCCTCGTCTCCATTTGCCTTTAAAGAGATTATTTGCTAGAGACAAGGGGAAAATACGTAAATCCCGTTGTAGTCGAACTAGGTTCACTAGAGCACTGTACAGAACGGTAATACGAATTCCATTTTGAGCAACGCAACTGTCGTAGAACTTTGCGGACGCTGAACAATTCCAATTATTGTTGTTCATTATTATTGCCGTTTTTGTCGCTGCGATTGAGTGCAAGTTCATCTCTCTTATAGTAGTAACATCACGCACGAGTCTTCTCTCGAAGACTGGTTATCGTACAGCAGCCGAGGTTTAATTCGATTACAATTTGTTTCAATCGTCACATCTTCTAGTTCCACAGCAAGCCTTCCGCTGTGCAGCCTGCATTATTATGGGCACCTCAAAAAGGAGCAGGACTACAGTGCGATGAGAAAACGAAGACAGACAAACAAATTCTGCCTAGGTCGGCGTAGGCGTCCCTGCATCGTACTTAGAAGACAATTTATCTGCCATAAAAGCACCAGGTGATTTTTGCGAGGTACACCTACAAAATAACTCGCTCTAAATTTGCATCCAACAACAATAAGGAATATATAGCGAATATACGTACAATAATACTCGGATAGAGCGAGATGCAGTAGCAGGAACGTGTGATTTCTACAGACAGACCAAGTGTGTGTACTACGTAAATAGAACGTTCACCTAGTGATCTCTCCTGACATCGCTTTGAACTTAACCTTAAACGTTGCGAGCGCAGCTTATCGAACGTGAAAGCTAATGGCTATCCAATAGATATCCTACATACCATACGTGAAAACGTACCGCCAACGGTCTTGATATGTAATCGATTTCGAACGAGCTTGGCGGGCACAACAGCGGGAGAAATCTTTGACGTTTCTTTGAAACCCGAGTCCTAAGTTTGTCTCCGAACCCCTCAAGGAATGTATCGCGTTCAAGAAAGCGGTGGAATCAAAACTGACCGCGAAGAAGGCTTAAAAATACGGCGCAGGTCACGTGGCCTATCAACATACGCAACGAACGAGACAATGCACTTCTATGTTTTCCCCATGCATTAGACTTACGGTATCGTATGATATTTACGAACTTTTTTTTCTGTGTGATCCTTCTAAAGTAGACTTCTGCTCAGTAACAGCGTGTTGATGTGAAAAAGTGCAATTGAAGAATCGTTATTGCAGAGCGTCATTGGGTTGTTAGCCTGCTGTTAATAAGCATATGTGTACCTGTAATAGATATCATATATAGAAGCAGACCATCTCGTTTAGTTGGCAACGTAGCCTAGGTGATAGTCATGGTTTTCACCTACCGGGGTACCGTCGGTGCGATCCCCGATGTTGATCGAATTTTCTTTGAGAGATGCCACAGTTAGAGTCAGCTGCAACAGTAACTCTAAGTGAAATCCTAGATACCTCAGCATGTTCGCCCTCATTACATTGAAAATATGCTACACGGCGATTCCAAGCCCGAAGTCCCGACGGAGGATGGCCTCGAACTAATAAACAATCTCTCTCTAAGAAGTTTAAAAATACTTTCTTGTCCAACTTGTGTGGACACCGGTGTTCCTATATAGGATGATGGCTTGCCGTTTGCGTAGAAGCCGCTCGAGTCGGTCGTCAACAACGAAAACTCCAAACAGACATGCAGAACGAATGCTGTAAATTTCGGAGCCACGCTTCAAGCGAGCACTATACGTACAAAAAACGTCAGTCACAGCAAGAGCGCTTTCCCTAAGGACATGGGGGTGTCATGGTATTCGCCAGAGTTCCGGCTACCCACGGGACTACTCAGTTATTCATCCAGCTCTCAGCGTCATTTCCTTCTCCTCTCCTTACCCCTCTCTCTCAGTCTCTCTTCGCGGAGCTCGCGGTCGGGGGACCTTTTTGTCTAGGGACCGTCATTTGGGATGTAGGCGCCTCATCAGGCTATCCCCATCATTCTATTTGCTACCGCCGCGATCATCATCGTCATCGTCATCATAAAGGCTCAACATTATCACGAGGCTTAGGTCGAGCATCTATCTCCAGTTCGCTCTTCGCCTTTAGAATTTGAGCAACACTTGTCTTCGTGTTTTATTAATCCTATCGCTCGAATTTGTGCTGCTCCAACAACAACAACAACAACAACGACAGCGGCAACAAGTTAGACTACTGTTAATACTGCACATACAGCCAGTGTGTTTGATAATTTACTAACGCGTGTCTTCTTGTTATGCTTTTTGTTGTTTTCTTTTTCATGCGCTAATAGTACTGCAGTATGCAGTGGACTACTCAAACGAATACTGTCGTCGCCGTCGTCGTCCTCTCTGCAGTGAAGCTCCCGTTAGCAGCAGCAGCAGAAGTAGCACACTGGGACTCGAATCGCGCGCAACATTGCGACTCTGGGCTACTAAATCGGCGCAGTCGCACAGCGAGAAGGAAAAAAAGCCAAGCGCGTGCCATACCACCATCCCAGATGGGACGTTTTCGTTCTTCAGTTTGTGCTTCGTTTGTCCGTACCGTGTCTTTGTGATTATAGTCGTCACCAACACCATCTGTTGGCGCTGGTAGGATGATTGCTGACCGTTGCCAACCGCAGCCGCCGCCCTTGGGCCTTGTTTGGAGCTTGAGGGGAAAGGGGCGGGGAATAGAGGAGGAGCGGAAGGGGGCGGGGGCAGGGGCGGGGAATAGACGAGGAGCAGAACGTCAGATAGTTTTTACACTCACCTCCTTTTACTTCCCCTGCTCGGCCTTTGGCTCGATTTGATACATTGAGCCACGCTGACTCCTGGGCCTGAACCTCGGGCGCTTTCTGGGGTGTTCTACTTTGCTCCGCTTTGGTCTATCTTTCTCTCTCTCTCTTGCGCGCACGAGAACAGTGGTGGTGACGATGGTGACGGTACTTGCGCTGTAGATCCCTTTATGCCGACATTCATTGGTGACACGCAGAGTGTTGTGCGGTGGAAGCCGCAGCAGCAGCAGCAAGGACGTCCGCCCCCGCCGCCAAAATGAACAGGACATCTCTGATGGAGAACAGACGGCAAGCGGGGCGCTTCTGCAGCATCGTTTGCATCCACGAGAAGAGGCGCAGCGAGGGACAACAGAGAGGGAAGGAGATTACGGGGGAGCTCTACGAGGAGATTAGTGTGTCAATAATGTGAACGGGACGGAAGAAGAGCGGTGCGAAATAAGGAAGCGAAGTGACGTGGGGATGGAGAATCTGAAAACAAAAAGACGAACGCACGCAAACAAGAGCAGACAGTGACGGCTGACGAACGCTACCGTTCGCGTCAAGATGCCAGCAACAACGGATTTCACCCAAAAAAATTGCCGTCTTCAAACTCCCCAAAAAGCTGGTTAAACATGTAAAGACAGGCGTCATGAACGCACGTGGATAACTGTTCGTACGTTTGTGTGTGTGAGCGCATCAGCGACGAGAAGGTAGAAAGTGACACTGTTGACATAATTCAAATCCTTATTTAAAAGTAAGCATCCGAGGACCGAGCACAACTGTCTCACTGTTTTACAAGTTAAAGGAGGGCATGCTCCCAGAATGCCATGTGTCAGAGAGAGCCAGTCCTCCTTCGTGTTCTACGGTTCGTCGTCCTAGTTAAAGCGCCTTCTTTTGAGATGCTTTTTGGTGGACCGACCTGATGGAAGTCGTCGGAACGACATAGAGCGGATGCTTAAGCTACTCCCACATGAATTTGGCGAATACACTCTGCGTGATCCTGGAGTTGTATGAATGTACGTTATCGTGAAACAGAACCACTCACTTCGTGAGCAGCCCAAGCTATTTGCTCTTGATGTAGTTGCGTAGGCTGAAGGCTTTTCCGTCCTCGAGGGATTGAACAAGTATTGGACCTCAGCCGTCGAAAAAGACGTTCAGTATCACGTTGCCCGCTGAAGGCACAGCTTTGATTTTTTGGGTAAGTTGACAACGTATGCTCTCCACCATTGTCTTTGACTGGAAGTGACGATTCTTGCCACTGTGACGCTCCGGAACGGGTTTTGCAGTGCTAGCCCCTTGCGCAGTTCTTGTTGCGGATTGCTGAGTTTTTTCGGAACCCACTGCGCGGACACCTTCCGATAGTCTGACCTGTCGTGCTCAAATGTCCACACTGGTCCCACCCCATCACTGGCAACACTTGCACTGTGACACGCAGAGCACTTGTTATCAGGCCGTTCACCTTGTTGATGAGTTTAAAATTCCAAATGTTTGCCTGGCCTGGTCTCAAGCTGCCACTTAAACACTCTCGGCCTTCACAAAAACGGGCATTTTACTTTTTCACTGACATCTCTGACACACAGTCTTCCTCGTATACAGCCATCCATCTGGCAACTGGCAAAGAATCTCGGCCGGTTAAACACCTTCCGCAGTTAGAAGTTGGATGACACTTTGCTGCCTTAATCGTTGAATTTTTCAATGGGATGCCATAATGTCCCCACACGCACTGCCGTGTCAATAATGCGGGCCATAAAATTGCTTCTCTCATTTGTCATGAACAGGTGCCCGCACATGTGCACAGCCACGCCTGACGCTCCGTTTGCGTCCCTAGATGTCTCACTGCGTCATCCCAAAGCGAAATACTCTAATTCCAACTGGTTTGGTTGTTACGAAGTTTCATATCTTTTTATTTAAACTCCGCCTTATGTGGTGGTTAGACGAACGCTGGTTAAACGACAATTTGGACATGTTCGGGCTGAAACACTTCTGGCCCCCAAACCGTCTAGATTTATAATAATATTATATTATTCTACAATTCCTCTGGATCTCCTTGTGTGGGGCGTAGTTGAACGAGACTCTCAACTATATGTTGTAGGTGTAACTACCTAACACTTAATCACTGCGCACTTCCATTTTGTTAGCGTTTGAGAAATTATTCCGAGGCACGGTGCAACGGGCCTGCGCTCAGTTTTAGCCTCGGCTCGCAGCGATTATTAAAGCTGAAGCAAACGACATATATATTGAGTAAACGGATGAGGGAAGAGTTGCTAAACACAATGAGTGCAAAATCATTCTAGGTGCCCGAATAGCACAGATATGACAATTTTAATAGAGGCCACAGTTGATCTCGATTTAAGTGGCGCATCCCGTATATATTACAAATTGATCTCGTAAAAGTATATAAATAAACATATGAATATAAATATCTAACTATGCACATTTTCTTACAAATTGATTGTTGTTTATTTTGAGAGTGGCTATTGGGATTTACCGCGCGCAATACATATTACTCAGACCGCTATACATGTTAATGTCACTATGTCGATTGTGACAATATGTTTGACCACGTCCTTAAGGTGAGGATGTTGGACGGCAGTTACGATTCTGAGGGTACCAAAAAGCTTTTTCGATAATGAGCTTGACGTCAGGGGGCAACGAACCTGCGATGCTTTGTCAAACCTTGAATACTGCAAGGGAACCCCCCCAGTTGTCTATCGTTTGTCATACTCCTAGGAGACTTTGTTTCATGCATAAAAAAACATACTGCTTTATTGTGCCTCATGATGCATCACAAGATACGCCCGGTGGTTGTCGGCTTTAAAGGCATCGCAGTATACGCGGCGCAGCAATCTCACCTTCGCGGCGTTCACTAAACGAGAGCGCTTTTTGCGCTACCTCGACCATCATCTTCCACCGGCTAGACACAAACAGGAATACAACTGAGACTACAGAGTTGAGGCATGGGTTTGCTTAGGTTCCCGGTTCGGTCTGCTCGCTTTCCTTCAAGAAAATTGAAAGCGAGGTGTGTATAAAAGGCTTAAACCGCATCGTTCCTAATGACACGACACGCCATACATCTTTTTCTAAGCTCTGCCACTAAACTTGTTCGAATCATGTCTGTGGCAAAATGTTTGTCTTTGCTGGGCTTTAGTTTATTCGGTGCGTGGCCTCTTATGAACAATATTACACCTCGCCTATAAAGAACATCTGCCTGACTCGAAGCAAAATCTGCGTAACCGCAGCCGCTGCGCCAAATTAGAGGCTCCCATAGCAATTAAAACTCCTGAGATACTGTTCTTTTTTTTGGTATGGGAGGTTTGGAAGATGCATGATGCACGGTCGGTGTTGGCAATCAACATGAGATACTATTTAACCACCGCATCCACGCCGTAATTACAGGGAGCTTTCGGGGAGAGATTCGAAAGTAAACTGTAGACGGCTAGTCCACCGCAACATACTTGTTATTAGAAAAAATCTTCAGATACGAGCTGGCCATAATGATGGACAAATCAATCACGTTCAATATGTGGTACGAGGTTGCTACTATTTACCTATCCATACTAAGAAGAGTGTGCACGAGGATTAGCTTCATTTTTGTTGCAGATTTTACTATGAGCAGTACGAAAATTCTTTGCGAGCAGCCTAATTCAGGTTCTCTAGTTAGAAGACCATACTGGACGCATGAAAAATAAACTACCTCGCATAAATGTAATTAAGGTATTCTATTCGGAGGTAATACATACTTAGTACATAGTTACACATATATATATATATATATATATATATATATATATATATACGACGTTTACTTTGCAGCAACTTAGAGCGCAGCATACATTATGCTCACCAGCGGTACGTCTTAAAATGAACAAGGCTGGCACTTAATCACACTTTACATAGTTTGTTCGTCAACTCACCCAGTGGTTTCAAAGCGACCAGCTGTTTGATCTATGACTGTAGAAGGACGTCACACACGGGAACATTTCGTACAATATGCCACAAAAAATGCGAATTTTTCTGACTAGACATATTCTGGCGATTTTGGACAATTTCGATCAAATGTTCTACTAGTAGCATATATATATATATATATATATATATATATATATATATATGATGCGGGGTAGAGCTTAGCGATAAAGTCAGTGAGTGCATTCTGAAGCTGCTGGACGCGAATCGAGGTTTGTTTTGAAACAGCTAGCGTTGCGATGCAATATTTTTGGTAAGTAAGCTGCAAAATTTGTAGCTTTTTTATAGAGAGTTTATTTGAAAGAAAACAATAATTACAACAAAAAATAATAATTAACGTAGTCTCCATTGCTGTTTTGGACCTTCTCCTGCCTGAAATCGCCCGTTCTGGTGTTAAGGATGTTCTTCTCAACACACCATACCTTCCCGGTCCCACAGAACGCCTTCTTTAGATAGAGATCTTGCTCGTCGCCTTTGGCGTATATCCTGGAATCACCCACTCCTTTCTTTGCTTCATATTGATGTATAGGTACCTTTTCCCATCTCCCGTAACGATTCGGTACAGATAACGTTGCGTGTGTCCTCGTGTTTCTCGGTGGCGGCCGAGGTGTTGAGCCGCCATTTAAAGGCGTTTTTTTCTTCGCTGAGATCGTGAAGCATCCAATCTCCGAATTCTTAAGAAAACCAGTTGATTGAAGGTAGTTGGAGATTGTTATTGCACTACAGTCATTTCGGTGTTTCAACAGTTTCTTGGCGACCGTAATTCTTTAAAGCGCCCTGAGACGTGCTCCGTCAAGTTCAAATGTTCCGCTATAAGGCATATCGTCCAGGTCAAAGTCGCCTTTCTTGAACATCGTAAATCATTTCCGTGCTGTAGACTCGCCTAAGACACCCTCCCCGTACACGTCGCAAATGTCCCAAGCGGCTTCGGCAGCGTTGTAACCTCGATGAAAAGCGAAGATGAGCAGGTGTTTTTCGGGTGTTCTATTTCTAAGCCAAAAAATTAATAAAAATAAATAATAAACAAATGGTATGGTTTTGTAAAGCCCTTTACAAACTAGATACATATAAACATTATGCCAAACAACAAAATAAATCGTTGTAAAATAAAAAATAAAAACGTAAAATGCTACAAACTTATTATTCAACTGTATAGCCGCAACAACAGTCAAGCAGTGATCTCTGTAAATCTGCTGCAGTTCATAAGTTATATGTGTGGCATATGTAAAGCAAAACTTACGAAACCTACAAGCAGCCTGCAGCTGATCAGAAGGCTTCGCTTTAGGAATGCCAAGTGTTAGGCTGTCACTGAAGTCGGACCTATCATTGAGCTCTGATACGTGACCGTTCATGTCTTCTTTCTGTTATAATGACGCCTGTGCTTTCACGTCATGTTTGAAAAGTTGACACTGACATTTTTCTGCGAGCGAGCCACATACATAGAAACCAGAATCCAATCGACGTTAATGGACGGTGCTACGCAGTCGGTAGTCATCTGCCTACCCATAGTTCTTAGAGAATTTATCATCTGAATATATGTATACATCGCCACCTGCGTGGGTTCTAAATGCCGCTACTCGGTTAATTCTGGTTATCACGCATCATTTCTGTTAAGCGCGGTCTGCTAATAAATCAGACGCGCTTTTTTAATAAAAATCACAATTACATCACGAGCAGTTAGCGTGAATAGTGTGGGACACACACCCCTCCACCCTTAAGTTCGGTATTGCTTTGACATTACTTCGAACGAAACCACGGAAGCCGCGCCGTTATTCTGCTGCTTCCCGCCATCCTCACGCACCAGTGTGTGATTCGACCAGATAGACAAGAGCAATGCCAAATTTAGCCGGCCCAGCTCCCGTCCCTCCTGAGCACCTCGTCTTGACCGCTGTGTCGCTCAAACCTCTATTTTTAAGCTTTTCCAGTGTCCCCTTGAGTGTCAAAATGGCATCTAGCCAGTGCGCCGCCTACTCCCACGCCTCCGCAGTCATCATCACGTAGTCGATGACCTCTCTGATATTAAAAAGGCCGACGTCGCACAGATGTAACAATTAGCATTTTTAATCTTTATTATGTATTTCTCTAACTGACTGTGTGAGAGCCTGCGTTCCGCAATAAGAAAGCGTGCCGTTCTGGCAGTCGCACCATATCTTCAGGTCTGGTATCAGCCTCTTGATCCTGCTCTCCTTGGTTACCCCCAAGGTTCAGTGAGATCTTTTTGACTTTATCAGTCACATACTTTGAGGATAACCCCGAGATAGTGTGCCTCCTTTCTAATTGTTATCGGGGGCCCGCCATCACAAGTCTTATTCCTCTTGCCCTCTGTTGGCCTGTTAGGTTCATCGCCTCTTGTACTTTCATGTAATCCAGGTTCCAGAGTACGGACCCATGAATCTAACTTTTTCGTGCTGACCTTTAGCCAACATTTAACATTCACGGGACTGCTGTCTCATTGCTTCGTGAGACGGACCCTATAAATACAAATGAGCAACGGCGGAGCTCGAACCCGTGCACCCATGTGTCTTCTCCGGTCGCAAAGCGCACGCCAATGAACGACGCCACCGGGCTCAACGGGCCCATGAGTCTAGGCTTGTGGAACTCAGGCTGCAACCTCGTACTCCTGCTTTCAGAAATAAAGGACCCCGGTCATCCACGTAGATTAAAGTCATCCTACGGAGACAGGTGAAAATTCCCTTTCTATTCATCGCCTTTACAACTTCTTCCCAGTGCATTATGCTGAGGGCAACTTTGACATTCAGGAGGATGCGAAACACGAACCATCACACCCACTGTCTGGTCCCTTTCCAAGTCTTCGAGAATCTATGCTTCTGCAGGTCCCTCTTGCGCTACGGATATGCAACTCAAGTAAGTGAAAAAAGTAAGCGTGGCTAGAAGCGTTTAGACTATAGGCGGCTGCCTGTTGGGTTTAAAGTTTTATTCGTTTTGTTGATTTCATACATCGCGTTACAATGTATCCGTGGTCATTGCACTGTGGAACGCCATTCTAGAGGCCCATCCCCTCAGCTATGATACAACTGTGTATGACCTCGAGATTTTTGTTGCCATTTGAATATCAAATTACTTAATTGCAACTCTCCCAAGGCTTACATCCCGCTCAGCCATTCACAGATAACCTTTGTCTTCCCGTGGCGCTAATGATTTATCTCCTACGATACTAGTGCAAGTTAGGCTAGATCGTTGTGTTTATTCGGTTACATGCTAAAGCTCGCCTAGCGTTCTGTCAACGTCGCAGGTCTTCTTGGTTTTTCCAGTTGCACTTCAAGTGCTTGGCAACTAGGTTTAATGGCACTTAGCTTTTGTTCCACCTGTTTTTTTCTTTAAAGTGGCCTCAGTCGCCGTTGCTCGTTGTCGTGCTACAGGCCTGGTAGTTTCAAGTGTAAAATTTGCGTCCAGCTTCAACAGTGTCTTCTTACCCATCTCGCGATCTGTAGCGTATACCGCGTATTTAGCGTATTATCTACTGTCCCGTAAGCAGAACAGCATCTCGGGCACAACATGGCAGCCTCCACCTCCGGCATGCATCCCGTACGCATAGAAATAGCGTTGGTCTGGGACAGTATTTTAATAGATAGTATGTGCACTTCACTGCTGACAGTTGAATTTGATCTCTAATTTGCCTTACAGGTTACTAGACAAACTGCGCTCAATCGCAGATAGATCGGCGCAGCAGTTGAATGATACCCTCTACTGTGCTACCAGCGACGGCCTACACAACAAATAAACCTGAATCTGCTAGCTTAAGCGTCCTCCATCATGCTATAAAAGACTTATATCACTGAGCCTATTAATAAGCGCTGCACAAACACTTATTTGCTAAACACGAGTAAGTGGTAGCCGAGACTCGAACTGCCACCAGCGTCAGTGCTCAAGCGCTGATGTACACTCGCATAGACCGAGCGATGTGCTACACACGAATCAAGCCAAAAACCAGCTGCAGGTATAAATTTAGCACACAGGTATCGTAGCTTCGTAAGGTTGCTGTTGTCAGACTCAATATGGAAAACAATAAGCCGCGTAAAAGACTGCGGCGACAGCAATGAGTACAACGTGCAGACACATTCAAGACGAGGGGCTTTTTTTCAGAGTTGGGGCTTAGAGAGCGAGGATCGTGTGGTAGTGTCAATGTTTTTTTTTATGTGTATCCGTATATGAAGGAGAGGGAATGAAATGTATGTACGTGCACCCCAATGTAGCATCATCTACCTGCCAGAATGTCGATGTACTACAATGGACGTTTGCATACAATGATACACGTCAACGCGTTCGCGCCACAATAGATGGCGACTGGGCCCCGACCCGTCCGCACATCGGCGTTGAAAAATCGTGGATGTTGTTGTTGTCATCATTATCATCACTGTCGTTGTTGTGATTATTATTGTTCTTGTTGTTGTTGTGGTCCTGTTTGTACTGATTGTGTTTGCGCCAGCGTGGTGATTGCCTGCCTGCCTGCCTGCCTTCCTGGCTTCCTGGAACGGTGACGCAGTTTCGCCTTTAGCCTAATGGAGGGGTCGATAAAGGCATACGGGCGGCGGCGGTGTTAGGCGCGGGCGTTTACCTCGTTAACGCGGTTTTTGTAGCTTGCGGCGGACGCACTGCGTATGACTGTGCTCATGACCGGCTGCGTCGCGCCTAGCAAGGCGGGGTGGGGGGGGGAGGGGTGGTTCTCAAATGCCTACAGCGAGGTCATATCGACGCACCGCGTCATCATGCCGCATTCGATATATGTATGCATGTGTGTATAGGTTCTAATATAGGTTCGGCTACGAGGAAAGGAAATAGGCTAGCGAACGAACGAGAAAGAAAGAAAGAGCAAAGACAGGTGGAGAAAGGCTTGAGTAATAGGCGCACTGTGGGTGGCGCTACGAGTTGTTACCGCAAAATTTGCCTCCGCAGTAGCTACTGCTCTTTCTGCTGCCCCGGCTAGTACGGGGCCAGTCAGCACGCCGTTATAGCGGCATTAATACGCTTCGGATACGCGGCGAAATTTGTGGACAATTTGTAGCGCAGTGAGGGGACACAAGGGGACCATGTGCCAATTAAATCCTGTAGGCCTTTATAGTACGTGGTATCCATCGTATAGTAGCACCATATAGTAGTTATCCATCGACAACCCAGTATTTCTTCGATTGAGATTCAGTGAAATTTTCAGTCGAGAGGTGTTTATAGCGGGCGCATGCTATCTTATGAGTCAGGTGTAGTAAACCAAACTGAATCATTAAATATAGGAAAAAACCTAAACGCTAATTGCGGACATTCCTAATTTGCCAACAAAAAGAGGCATTCAGTTAGGCCAGTTTGTTTGTCATTGTTCGCTCAAACAAGTTTTACGAGAACGTATGCTCACGTTTGCCGTCCCGATGAGTTTTTCACCCACAAAGAATCTTAATGGACGTAAATCATGTGTGGAAGCGAAATGAGTTTCCACCATGTATGCTTTGATTAAATATGAAAACACAAGCAATCTTTATTTTCATCCTGGGGCGTTTAAGCCCCTACTACCAACGTGCTAAAAAAAAAGAACCTTTTAGTCAACGAGCTAGTTAGCGTTTTCAAAATTCAGACCGCCCTCTTTTCGGCCTCTGTTTTAAGGGCTATGAAGCAAAACGCCTATCTCCTCTGTGTCTAAAACGGATGTTCTAACCGAGACTCGACACAAGGACCAGTCAGTTTCGTGTCGGACATCTTTGTCTTGAATGAAGTAGGGACATTGGCGCCAGTCTCAGGGACAGGACTACATAAACTAGTTTTACGACACTCGAAATATTTGCTACAGAGCGATCCTATCATCAAAAAAATCAGCAACAAATGCTGATTAAGAGCGCATTGAATAGCATGATACGATAATTCATTACCTCCATTTTCTACGTAAAGAGTTTCACTGCAAATCCTTTGGTGACTGGGGGCAAACAAAGGCTTAACATTGAATAAGATTGAAACAGAAGCTACAATAAGCCCAAACCGGGATGTAGCAGTCAATAGTAGAGAGGCGGCAGCGGTCATCGCCGCTCAACGCGCGCTATAGTCGAACTGGAGTCACTCGTAATGAATTGAACACGGTTCGCAGAGATTCCGAGAACGGCGTTCACTACGGAGGCACATTGAATCGCACACTGTTTAGTCTAGTTGTATCAGACCGCGTCTCTAGCATGCAAAGCCTATTCAATGCCTAGCATTTAGCGACGCAACACCCGGCTGACCGACAGATGTAGCGTGTCGGACGTAAAGCAAATGAAGAAAGGACAATGGCAGAAATTATTGCTGCCGGTGTACCTTAGGAAACCAAATCATGCATTGGGGAGATTTAATGAATTTTTCCTGAGGCTGGGCTGCTTCAGGATGCCTGGTATTTAATGTTTTAAATCTTATTTAGTTGATCGTGCGAATCATAGTTTAATGGTACGGTAGAAAAATTGTTCAACATGTATTGTGCCAGATACAGTTTCGTCAATGCCCTGCAGCAAGCTCTTGTAAGAGAGTGGAATAAGATAATACAAGAGGTTGCCCGTGCTTCGTGCGAGACCTCCTCTGGCAGACTTTGGGCTCAGGGGCGTCATGGCGAAAACTGATGTATGCACCGTTTCAGATGGATCGCCAATCTGTTTCGGTAAGATTCCGGTCTATTAGGAGCATTTACGTTAGCACCTCCGTGAAACTGAGAGGCTGAATAGCAAAATTTGCAGAACAATTATCAAGACATCTTAGCGATTACTGGAGCGGCTTGGGACGCTTTTTGTAGAGAGTGACTTCAAGCTGTGTCATCCTTACAGCTAGGTGTCAGGGACCCAACAACCGCCGGGATTACAACCGCCAGGATTGTCTCAATAAAAGTAGATAATACAATATGAAAACCCTTTACCTTTGAAAGAGAGAATAAAACGCAGATCTTAAGGACACTTTATTAAATACACAAATCTTAATAATAAACAAAGTTTCACTGCAGTCAGGTGAAAGATATTGGAGCAGAGGAGATCACGACAGTGGCTTCCTCAGACTTGCTATCTCTCTCACCGTGCAGTGCTCGAGCTCTTGCGCCATGTAAGGGTAAAAGACCACCGCAGCTGCTAGCCGGAATAACAGTAGAAAAGTTTTCATAAAACGATGCGATTATTTCAAGCCTGAATACGTTAAACAAGAGAAAATATGACTGTTTAAACGAGCAGACGAAAGCCCACAGCCTACGCCCCAAAGCCCAGAGGTCATTTGAACGCAGACATTATAGACTGTCAAAATAAATTGAAAACTCTTGGTAAAATCATTCCGCCATTTGTAGGTGTTAGTGGCTCCTTGCAAGCGTAATCGCGCCCTAAACGTACTAGATGAGCAGAATGTGTTGCGGGTAAGGCCGGATGTGAAATTCAGAACAAAGGTCGATTGGCTGTCAAAAACTTAAAAACAATTATACGTTGGGGCGGCCAATTTTTTGTCTTCTTTTTCTGGTATCTGGGGCTTCGGCTCCACTATACTGGGATGACTTACACTGCGCACGTTGTCAGGGCGGTTCTTATCTCTATTTATGGAGAGGTATGCGACGTTCGGCGACAAGTCGTTCAGGAAAAGTGAAGTTCACTACAGGAAGAGTGAAGTTCACTACAGGAAGAGTGAAGTTTACTACAGGAAGAGTGAAGTTTACTACAGAAAGAGTGAAGTTCACTACAGGAAGAGTGCCACTGCCGACCCAACAGCAGTCGTACTCTTCATCCTCACGATTATTGGCACGAAGGCTGATTTATGGCCCTGGCAGCGTATGGGGACGCCTCACTCGGGCAATGTTTGGATTGCGCGAAAGGTGTTTCACAATGTACTAGAAGCAAGTTGTTTTTGCTAATGCGGGTAAGGAGCCGCTTCGTGTACTGAGTGTGCATCGGTTGTTGCAATAAGCCGATTAAGGTTGAAGACGCCGTTTAGTACTATTTGAAAGCTTTGTTTCGAAATGGGAAAATAAAGTTGAACAAATCCGACGAGAGGTTACACACCTTGATGTTTTTCAGTGCCTCTTGCCTCTGGCCTGGGCTTGCATGTGAAAATCGCCACGTCTATACCAGATACATGATTCATGGCTATCATCACCTAATGTGTTCGAATACAAACTTCTACGGAGAGTTCACAGAGTGCCGAAGATATTACTGCACTGCATCTCTTAAATGACATGCCGCGAGCAGCTGACAGCATAACAAGTATCAATGTTATATGCATACTTAATATGAGCCAAATAAATGAGTGATGATAAATAACAATTCGCTTATTTCAGGGTAAAACCCGCGCAACACGTAACTATCGTTGTACAAACGCGGTTAGTGCGGGAGTCGATATCAGAAACCCGATCAAGAAACCCGTTCGAAAAGTTATGACATAATTTAGGCTCAAAGTGAGATTCATATGCCATTCAAGTGGCGTAGAAGCATATTAACACTTCGCATATAGCAGTTAGAAAGGGTGAAGCCAGCTCTTTTAAAGCGAGCACTTGGCCTTCTGTCGAATTCGCGCAACTGTATATATGCTTGCGGGTTAAGTATAATTTATCGATAGATAGAACTCGTAGACTGCGTTACCGGTATTTGGCCGGAAACAGCTGTCTTGGAAACGTTAAAGCATATAGATTTTCTCTAAACCCCAGGCGATTTTATTTATCGCCACCTTTGACTAACCAGTCCTGAGATGTCGGCATCTTGCCGGACCCTGTATCACATCAACGACTGTAAATGGTCCCCGTTGCCCTTAGCGAGAATACTCAAAAATTGATTATACTATGTATGTCATATATACTAGGTTCATATATACATACTCAAACAGAGTGCATTTAATTAAATAGGAAGTGAAGCATCAAGGATCGGCCGGTAATCATTTTCAGAAGTGAAATTGTGGCGATGATTGAACTGTGACATACGATTTGTATGTCACGGAATGCCTGCCAAAGGTTTCCACTGCGCCCGCCAGGAGAAGCTCTAAAGTCTCTTTTACGACGCTGGCGTCTAGGTGCAGATAGAAAGATCAAAACACGCGACTTTAAGATGTAATTCAATGCCTTCCACTGCTAAATGTGACCCTTTTTCAATTGGAGGCGAGTCTATGGCAGGCGTACTCTCGGTCCAAGTCCGGCGGTTTTCTGGTGAATGGTGGATGATGAACTGCCTCAGATCTACTCGGAATTCGATTCTACTACAACTACCTATCGCTGGCTGATCTCTGTGAGTTCGTCTACTTTGCGAACAAGTTAGTAATCAGGTTGGCCAGTAATGCATTCTGGACAATAAACAGAAGCACAATAAAAATATTCGATTTTACTGCTAATTCGCATCGAAAAGTCGCTGATTTAATCCAGAACAAATATCACGCATATCTGCGATTATCTCAGGGACCTGCTAGAGAAAGATCATAGCCTAAGACGAGAAGTAAAGTAGCACTGCCTATCACTAGGAATCTGTCGATTGAACTGATGCAAGAAAAAACTCTGAAGATAAAATTGTAAAAACAGGAAGGTATATTTAATTTGACAAATATGGTATTACAAAAGAGTTCAGTCTCAGCTGCGCCCTGTCCAAAATCGCCACACGAATTTCACCCTTGCAAAAAGATAAGCCGACAGCCTACGCATAATTTCGAACTTGCTGATGATAAAAGAAGACACGATAAAGATTAATAATAATGTGTCCACCAACGCGTTCATGTAATGCGGTTATGTTAGTGTACAAGAGTAAAGTGTAAACTGCAAATTGGCAAATTCATGTATGAATGACGTACGTTTCACGTAGACGACGCACCGCTCAAGTGTACAGGTAGTAAGGAAAAAACAAGGGTCTCCTTTCGTGTATAATAAAAATTACATTTATTTAAATACTGAGAGTAATCAATTAAAACGTTAAAATTACATACACGCATGCAACAAGGAAAAAAAGAGAACAAAGATATAAAACTCTAATCTCTTGGCCAAAAGGAAGGCACGACATACTAGACAGAGCATTTGGGCCTCGAGTGATGGATCTAATTCTAGACACTAGGCTTAGAGGCGTGGATTAACCGGCCCGGTGGCGAGTTGATGCACCTACGTGCTAATGTAACTCAGGGAGCTACCTCGTTCGGATAGGAAAAACAAATACGCCCCTCTATAAGCACTGCAAAGGGATAGTGGAAACTACACCTGAACACACACATTACTGCTATGCCCGTCGTGGGCTCCTTTACGCACAGGCTTATCGACCGCAGGTGATATAAGGACAGCTAAGATAAGGACGCCTTGCTTCACCTTGCTTGATTGGATAAAGTATTGCTTGTGCAGTTGCAAGTTGAGTGTGAATACGGATACATGACTGGTGTCTGGTGGGGTTGTGGCCCCATACTACCGGCCACATTTGCACAAATCTTGATATTAAGTTGCGACTGTAGATCAGAATACCAAGCAATGCATTATATATTCCTGTGAGAATTTACTTTAGAAACATATATATATATATATATATATATATATATATATATATATATATATATATATATATATATATATATATCTTACATTGATCGTATGCGATTGCTGGAACGGTTGCCAGCAAAAACTAGAGACAAATGACATATTATAAAGAGTTATGAGAAAATTTGTATTAAATATATAGAGCCGTAAAAAAACATTAAACCTATTGAGCTCAAGCTTAAGACTGCCAGAGGTAGCTACGATATTATTTGTTTAACAAAAATCCGGATTAAGGAGCATGAAATAGATCTGTGTAAGCTTAAGGTATATGGGCACATTTATGTTACTAGACAAATACTTTAGCTTGATATAGGATTATATACACTAGAAACAATATAAACAGTGTTAGAGTAACGACTAGGGAATTTGAAAACTGCCATTGAGGTGTGCGCTGGAAAGGGCGCCTGAAAAATTTAATAATGAAAATATCAGATTAGGGTAATGCCTGCAAAACTCTTCTTGTCTGTTCACGAGCATCTTTATGAGTATTGTCTCAATAATAATAGACTTTTCCAGCCCTATTCAAAACAGCTATAATTACGCCACTTTACAACAGAGGTCAAGTAAATCTAGACAACCTCTGGTCTACCTTTGTTATTGGATTTTTTTTGCAAAGAGTAATACTGGACAGATAAACAAACACTTTGATAAAATATTAAATTATTAGCAGGAGGGCAATATGGGTTTCCGAAAAGTCCGGACACTGATGAAGTAATCATATGAATTATAGAGTTCATTGCCAAAATAACAAAATGCAAAAATAACTCACCAATAATGATTGTAGATCTAAAATAACGTTCGATTGTGCCAATTTCTTAATTCTCAGCAATAAATTGCACGCACTGGGCTTCAAAGAGAATGCCTAAATGGGCATCTAGTTTTACCTAACAGAAAGAAGGCAAATGACAAACCTTTGTTGTCTTAAATGTAACTTATGAAGTCCTTCAGTGATCAGTATTGAAACCCACATTATTCAACTTGCATATGAGTGACCTGCATGTATTCTGTGAGGATACAAATTGTACGATATGACAAAATCATGCTGTATACTAATTTAGGCATTGACTCTTCTCTTGCAAGCCAAAGCATCTATGTTAATGTTCAAACTTAACTTGTGGACAGGGATAAAGAACCTGAGCTTAAACATCTCTAAGACCAATAATATGGACATAAAGCTTAGATGTAAATCTATTAATTTAATCAGGGTAATTTAGCATTGAAGTCTAGTCGGACATTTTTGCGTTTATACAATGCCTGATTTTAAAAGTGGGAAATATAACCAATGTGTATCTTCGGTCTTCGACGTAGGCTGTGATTGCCTCTTATTGAAGAAACCATCAACTATAAATTACCTCAAACTTACACTTACAGAAAGTATGTATCAGAACTTTTTTTTATCTGAAATATAAAAAGCACCGAACATATCTGGAGAAACGATAATAAACTCGGCACTTACCTACTACAAAAAAATCATACACTGAAAAACTTCTATGACCGAGCCCTATATTAACTCTGCCTGTGCAGACAAAGTTAGTATCGGCCAAATGTCTTTCGGCCGTAACGTATTGTTTTTCCCAACAATCCTTGTACATATATATGTATATATATATATATATATATATATATCAATCTGCAATTTTCATACTACAATGGTAAATAAAATTCCCGTCGGGTGCGGTCAGTTAGCACGGATCCATATATGTATATATACAGTAGGAACAAAAGCTAGCTTAAAACACGCTTACAACAGCGTGTCGCTTTCTTTTGCTGCCTCACTGAGCCAGTTGATCGAACAACGTGCAATGCGAACAACGTATACGAATGTGGGCTTACTCACCTGCTTGCAGATATGATGACTCGTGGCATGGTATGGATAGCTACTGTGCTCGATTGCAGGTTCGATCCCGGGTGTGAGGTCTATTTATTGTGCTCGAACACGTCAGGAGTGTATGCGCAACGCATTCTAAATAGACGGCCCACCTAAATTCTGTGCTTGGTCATTCCACGCTGTCGCGAGGATTTATTGTTAAAAACAGCTCACATAGAAGTTCAGCATTTCAAAAGTTTCACAAAAGTGCCAGAAATGAGCAAGACCCATTGGACCCTGGAACAAAATTATGCATATATAGGAAAGTTCGACATAGACAACATCCGAAAAATCTACTTTTTGGAAAGGATCACACACATATACCATAGAGGGTCTGAACGTGGTTGGTTGAATAAAATTTGGATATGATGACTCACGTGTGAGCCCATTAAGACCTTAATAGTAATAGCAAGGTAAACAAATAACCAAACAAACCATGACTAATTGTATGCTCATGACAATAAATATATGGTTTGGATCTTAAAAATTAATAATCATGATATGATACCGTCCATAATACGAATACTAATCAAAATATTAATAATGATAAGTGTCACACTTATTATTGTTATTTTGCTATTATATAATGATAAGAAGCAATTTGTTAAACGCTTTTCTTTTTAAAAGGCGAGTTGTACACTGACCACTTGAGGCGGCATTCATTCCTGTTCAACAGCGTCGTTTTACTCACTCATGATATACTTGGATAGGCTTACTTAATTACTAGCAAATTGGCCGGTTTAGTAGGTTTTGAACTATTAGAGCGACGCTCGCCTTGGTGTCGTGTATGCACATTTCTTGGAAAAAGTTGAACAAATTAGCTTTAGTGGCTCGATCAAAAATCTAATAATCAAAAAAAAATATATATATATATATATCTGGGTGAACGGGAGACCTATACATTCTAAGTATTTTCAGCACTGATAATGCAGTTACTTTGCGACAGTCTTCATTTGGCCATAGCAGTAGAAGCATTGCTTCAAACATATATGTATGCGTGTACCCCAAGGCCATTATTTTTCTTGTAGCTTTAGTCGGACGTACTTACTATGCTTTCCTGTGCTCTGACATTTCCGCATTGACTCATATTTTATTCTAGGGCAGTATTTTGGACAGACGGCGAGCCGTGTCGGACCATGCGAGGTCCGATGGAAAGGCGAGTCTCTTGCCGGAGTGCTGTTTTTCGCTTCGTGGTGCATTAGTAAAGGCAGGTAAGGCAGGTAGGCAGACGTGCAGGCCGACAAATATCGCCTAGCGTCGTTTTGTAGCTTCTGAAACAGGCAAACAACAGAGATGAAAGTGGCATGGTTTATGTATAGCATTTGGTCTTGTATAGAGGACGAACTCGGCTTCGATTTGTCGTCTCCAAATGTTGTTTTTAGCTCCGTTCCTACCGTGTGTATATAGTCTCTTGGGCGTTCCGAGCCCTAGCTATTCAGTCGCCGTCTGCCTATTCTGTCTAGACGATAGTGGGCAATCGTGCCTCTTTTTGAAACTTGTCGTGTTATGGCGCTTGCTGGCAAGACAGAGAGAGAGAGAGAGAGAAAAAAAGTATCAGTAGTTGAAGTAGCTAATGCAGCAGCCGAAGTTCAAGCGTTCCCGGATAAGTACCGCAGCCGAACCTTCGTCAGAGCGACGAAAATCCAGAAAAAGTGACTAACACCCTTCACCGAACGAGAATATAGGTACATTGTAATGCAGTGTGTTGTGAGGTAAATAGGTGATATTCAGTGAGCAACGACGACAACAAGCTTTCACTCGTTGCCACATTGAACACTACGTTGGAATTCTAACGAATGGTAATAAACGTACGTAGCGTTAACGACAAACCAGAACTTTCAAGTCGAATTTGTTTAGCTCGCCGCATGTTACGCAAAGCTTACTGCTGTGCCGATCTGTTTAATTGGGCCAGTAAATACAGCCGCCACGAGGCAAGTAGCCCATTTCAATAGTAGCCAATTGGTGTGATAATGGCTAACGTTTATTAGAGGATTCCAAAAATTAATCAGAAATTAATTTCTATAAAAATAAGTAAAAACCAGCAGCCTTACGTGAAGATCAATGAGCAGAATAAAAGGTACGCATAATTAAATATGGATAAAGCAATTGAGAAAAGCCAGAGAGCAGGTCCGTTTAACGCGGCCTCCCAGTCACCGCCGAGGATCAGCTCAGAACCCGACCTCACGGGCTGAAAAAGCAGAAGACATAGATGAGGATGTAGCAAGAACAGCGGAACCACTCTACAACTATATCAATAGCAATAATAAACTAAACTGAGTAGAAAAATACACAAGCAAGAGAAGGGAAAATTGTTAACAACGCAGAATACGCAAATTCGACTATGTAGAGTCAAGCAGGCACACACGGCACAAGCACGTATAAAAGAAGTGGTTTCAAAGAAACCAAAAAAGTCTCAAGAATGCAACAAAAGCATTGCATTGTTTGAACTCACATTAAGCAAAAAAACAGGTCGCAGATGCAAACCGGAATTCAATAAATGCAAATAGGCGGAAATCGCCAAGAAAACAACGGACGAAACTCTACGCATTCACCCTAGCTAAAAACCAATCTAGAAAAACACAGAAAAAAAATCAGATGAAGGACGCACAGACGCGTGAGAGTGAAATGACAATTTTAAAGAGTTGAAGGAGCAACTGACAAAAAATAAAGAAGCCCACAAGCAGCTAGAAAAGCGAACCAAACAGCTCAACGATGCGGCAGAACCATGTATATCCGAAAAAAAATTTAACAAGCAGAGGAAAAGCAAAAAGGCTAAAGATTCTTGCTGAAGCTTCGAAAAGCTAAAGGAATGCAAGGCGTAGAAGCAAGTCTTTTTTAAAAACTGGTTGCGGCAGACAAGGATCAGAGCAGTCCTGGTCTAAGAGAAAAACTTCAAGGAGCAAAAAACTTATCAGACGCTTGAAGGAATTCTTTCCGACGCCTAGTAGATTTGGCAGTCGGAAGAATAGAGATTGGTAGTCCTCCAGGAAAAACGGTCTCAGTCGAGGAACCACCGATACGACATGTTAAACTTTAGTAGTGGGAGGGGAAGTACAACGGGAAAAATTTAACATTTTCATAGAGGCCATAAAGAAAATCATAGATAACATGCAACATACGTTTTCCGAAACATAGAAAGCTAAGAAAACAAGGAGAAGAGCTTTACATATTGTAGAAGAAGGGCCGAGGAAAGGCCGAAGATGCTGGCTATTGTAGGCCGGAGAAGAAATGGACATGAAGTCATGAAGCCATGAAGTGAGTGATGAAGTGATGTGTTGTTTTTTAATTTTATTTGCGAGGTTTCTGATATGCGGATGCACATACGTCACGAACAGCTAGCGTTACTAGTGTGAGACTCACAAACCCACCAAAACCGTGCTCCTCCCCTCTCCGCAGGTTCGGTATTGCTTTGGCATTACTTCGAAACCACGCGAGAGGCGTCTTCGCACCGTCCGCCGCAAACGTTTCCTCTGCTCTTCTTCCTCCTTCCGCACCGTCCGTGTGGTTAGTCCGAATAGGCGAGAGCAAAACCAAGTTTAACTAGCCTGAATGGGTGCGTCGCGACCCCGAGGGCCCGGTTGGTCCCCCTCCTGCCCCCTGGGCATTTCGTCTCGACCACTGTGTCGTGTGAACCGCTTTTTTCAGAGTTCCCTTGAATGGCAATATGACGTCGAACCAGTTCGTTGCCTGTTTTGCCTTTGCCGACATCGTCGTGTGGTCGACGAAGACTCTCTGATGGTAGAGAGGCCCTCACGGCGGTGGAACCTGCATCCCGTGCTGTACTGAAAGTCTCGCAGCGTAAAACGGTTCGTTCCACGTCGTCCGGCTTACCAGAGCCTAAACAGATGTCACTGTTCGGCTTTTTTTAATTCCTACCATGTAGCTTTAAAACTGACCGTGTCCAGTTAGCACTTGCGTTGTACAGTAGCATAGCTCGCCCTGTTGGCAGTTGTATGTTATCAGACTCCTGGCTTCCCATGGCCACCGCGGGTCTTACCTTCGATCATTTCTTCTGCCAGGTCTCAATGGTGGCACCCCTAACCATGGTCAGATCCAACTCTCCGTCAAGGAAGCGCTTCCTTCTTTCCCCGCGAGCAGGTCCTACCAAAGCATCTTGGCTAGTGCAATATTATCATTTCATGTTTCAAGATGTCTCACTCCATGCGAAATTAACAATTGAAATCGCTAAAACTTCTCCAGCTTACACACATGGCACGTTTTCTATAATCTATTAACAGGTAACGTAACAGGTAAGTAGTTGATAATTTTCAGTCATATCAGAATAAACCGAATCAGCTAACAATTTCCATAAGCACAACTTCGGTCATCATCCAGACGGGTACGAAGCCCATCCGGCGACAACACAATGTCAATTTTTTTTTTTTATATAACACTCAAAAAATTTATTATTATGTCAAAAATACTTCTACTGTCAACCTGACTGGATCAACCTTCAGAGTCATCCCTAGTTTTGACTAGTTTTTTTACCTCACGTTTAAATAACGCGCTTCGGTCGAAACCGTCCGGTATGCGCGGCTTACCCTGATCGCCAGGGTCCGTTAACCTAACCTTAGTGCTCTCCTATTTTTTGCCGTACGCATCGAAAACGCGCTAGGTTCAGGGAGACTCTTTTAACTTTATCAGTCACATCTTTTACATGCGCCGACCCCGATGGTCTTGTATCGAGGCTGACCTTGAGGCGCTTCGAAGTAGGAGTGTGTCTTCTCTGGTCGCAAGCCACACGCAAAAGCACCACGCCACCGAGCTTGGACCAAACACCAGAAAAAGCATCAGAAGCCTGGACCCGCCAGTTCATCGCCAACCTAGAGAAATGGTTTAACAGGTATGAAGACGTCGCCTACTATCTGACGTAGGTACTTACGGGGTCCTGGTGCACCTAAAAACACCTGCATACAATAGGCAAGACCACGGATACCATGTCATGTAGAAGATAGGCAAGGTCTTCAAGGTCTAGAAGACCCACACAACCTTCCTCTGCTTAGCACTTAGAGACGTACGAAAGGATTCACTGTCAATGGCGTCTTCGGACACGATGGTGACAGATCTAGCCGTGCTCGGGAACGAGTCCAATTAGTAACATAGTGTCAGGCCCGTGAAAAGTATACTAAGGAGAAAATTGAGCTGGAAAAATAACCCACTGAGGAGACAAACCGACAGAGAGACGGGATGGCGACCGAAGACCCACATTAGAATGAAACATCAATAAAGGGAGCGCAAACTTCTTCAGCGAACTTAAACGAAGGTAGTTCCGATGGAAATTGCTATGCCATTTATTTAATTAAAAAAATTGCCGGACTTAGCTAAATACCAAAAACGTCCGCATATATGAAGCACCTCTCTTAACAGCTAATGACTATAAATGATTGTTCAATCGAACATGAATGATGCATAAACTTATTAGTAGTAATGCATTAACAAAGTGGATTTTATCCCCGCCTGTATATATTATTTTCACAAGATTATCATTTAGACAGATTCTGTTATTCAAAATTTCCCAATTTTTTGTGCAATTGCTAGTGTAAAGTACTTTATAGAGTGATTATTCTTTCGATTTTTTATTCAGCTATCTGTTACCCTGTTATGTAGCTTCTGCGGCCTTGTTTAGAAATGTAGATATCTCTCTCTCTCGCTCTCTCGCTCTCTCTCGCTCCCTCTCTCTCTCTCTATATATATATATATATATATATTCAGCGGCAACACCGCCATGTGATAAGCGTTCATTAATCATGTCTACTATTTAACAAGAGGTGATTCAAGTAAAATGTAACCAAATATTAGCCATGGCTAATTAGTAAGCCATCGACATATTGTTCTAGAAAACCTTACACTATAAACTCAAACAGATTCTTTCCGAGACCGATATAACGAACAGACTTGCGCGATATCGGGTGATATCTCTCCCCCAGAGGAGATTTCCCACTCTATCAGCTAAACTGTACGTAAATAGAAGACACCGGCATGATTCTTCTCGTGTCCGAAAGCTCGCAGTGAACCAAAACTTAGAGGAGTTCCCGACACGACGTCATACAAAGTATCTCACGTTGTAAGAAACCTGCGTTTGGGCGTCTCATCGCTGGCCCGACTCTGTCCACTTCCGTGCAACAGATCTAGTCTTTTTAATCCGGGTAGAGCAGATCCTTTAGGGTTCGCGCCAGGCACTGGTCGTGCCTGTGAGGGAATCAATAAGCACGTGCACACGATTAGTACACTTAATTTTTCACCTTTTTTGCAAGGAGATCTTGATTCATAGTGAAGCAATTAGAGTCAATTTATTGGTCCATTTTTTCAAGTCGATTCGTCTGCTTTATAGTTTGCTTGCTCGTTGTCATCTAATAATTATATACTTAGTCTTATCACAAATTCACAAAAAAGGCTCGGAATATATATATATATATATATATATATATATATATATCAGGATAGCTTTCCAACTAAACATTCTAAATGACTGTTCTTATTCGATTCCAGGAAACATATTACTTTTCGCAGCGTACACTGCAGTCTGTGCATCTTTGGCATGTTGGGTGCGCCAAGTACAACATCTAACCTAATTTAATAAGGTTTATGTTCGTTCCAGACGATAGATTAAATTGATTTAATAATGCTTCCTTACATTTTAACAGGTTCCAGAAACTCATAATGCGAATGTTGCGGAGTGCCATTACATTATTGAGGCAAAATACGTACCCAAATATTTATTGTGTGCTTTTTAGCCATACAAGAAACACGTGACCTTCTTCATTGCGCTCGCACTAGGGTTTTATTTTTTGCCACAATAATGGGTGCACATGGTCTAAGTGTAAACGACAAATTGCTGTGTCCATAAATTACAGATGGGCGCGATGATGACTAGATGGACGCTAGTGACTTAATCTCGTGTTTGTGGTTACAAACATCCGGCAGATCTCGAGATGTGAGAGTACAACAGAACGATGGAGAATGGCCGCCGGGTACCGCCGTGAGCTGACCCTTTGATACGACAGTAGAAGACATTTAGGCGCTAATAATAAGTAAGATGTCATTCTTTGTGATAGGACATTTTTTGTCTGACGGTGATCAGATTCGACATTTAGCAGACCACGAAGGTTTCTAGCCACTAGCCGGCAGGGCCTCGAACGCGTCGTCCCTGGGCCCTGGGGCTGTGACTGAAGACGTGTGAAGATTTAGGACCTTAGATAGCGATATTAAACCTCTTGGCCAGTTCGCGAGCTAACGCCGCGCTATTCCTGCTCACCTCGTCATGTTCTTGCGCAACGCACTTTGCGAGATATTCTTTCGAGTGCGGTTTATCCTGCAGCTCGATGTAACACATTGCCATCATAAGGTAGCACTCGGTAAACGTTGGCGGGACCAGAGATTCGGCGACCTTGAAGTGATTCAGGGCTTCCTGGTAGGTGGCCTGCGGTGGATGAGGAAAGAGCGTCGTAGCGAGCTTCTTCTGCACAGACGTCATGCTTGCGATTGTGTAGCACCACTTGCCAAGTATGAAGTGGATATAGCCGTCGTTTGGGTTTAACTCGCGCGCTTTCAGCAGGTGATCCCGTATGACAAAGGACTCTTCGAGTTTCTGCTTGAACGAGTCGTGTTTCGCCTTCGACCCGAGCAAAATTGCCAGCCATTTGTGGGCATTGGCGCATGTCGGTGTCGTTTTAAGTAACTCACGCAGCAGCTTAAGCCCGTGGTCGATAGCCTGTATTGTCTCTGTCTCGTCGCCTTTGCTTTCGGCTAGCTTAAACATCATTCGCGCCACCCGCCATTGAATCTCTGGGTCGGGGTCATTTCGTACAGCTGAAATTGCGTCATACGCTTCCTGTAATCGTCCCGCCTCGAACAAGTCGTCACAACGGCGGATCGGGCTACCGTCGTCCATAATTCGAGGGCTACACTTCGTTGAGCCTCTGTCCATGTGGAGGAAGCGCGTAAAGAGCCCGTGGTGCGTCTGCTAAACCTTCACCACTTTACCACCAAAGAATGGCACACGCACTGCACGCCTACTTTACTCAAGCTACCATACTGCTGAGATACAGTCGTCGTTCATTCGTACTTGCCTGGCTCCAGCAAAATCACGTTATATTTACGCACTCACACGGTAAATTGCAGCAGTCGCTTCGAATGCAAATCGCTGCGTTGTTGCGGTCGCGTGAATAGCTTAAACGATCGAAGTCGGTGCCGTGATGCAAGCGTCGTGATGCAAATCGAAATGTACAACGACTGAGAGCGAGTGAACGAATGAGGAAAAGCACAGAGGACAAATACAACCGGTTAGCATACATAAACGGATCCTGATAGACGAGGTTAGAAAAATCAAGGCAAAGCGTTTTCACCTTTTCCTCTAAAGGAAACCCAGGATCTGACACACTCCTGCTATACTACTAACCCAGAGGTGAATTTCTTTGATTGCTCCACAGCTGGCTAGAGTAATGTTCTATCTCTCTGAAAGCGCAGCTGACCCACGGTATAATACCAATCTTGTCGTTTTTTAGCATAAAGGCAAAATGGCCTCCGCGTATGAATGATCATGAATGCGTGGCCCATTCTATAAATTTCTAAACCAAAAGCACACTGTGACTAAAAAGCACCGGCTGTCTGAAACGCCTCAATAATCTAGAGAATACAATATCGGGCAATACTAAATTCGATATTTTGAATCAATCTATAACGACCTGCGTACTGGGGTCGGTTCTAACGAATCTCTACGAGAACTACTTTCGGTTAAAAGCTATGCCCAACAAGTGGCGAAATTTTTTGTGCAGTTTATCTTTAAACGAAAAGGCAATAAACCAGGTCCGAAATGTTAGAGAGGCATCGCACTAACGGTAGTGTCTTACACGGCCCTGAGATCGTTTGTGGTAACAAAGTTGCATTAAAACGGTACAAACGGACTCTGATCCATGCCTCTGATCTAATGCCAATTACTAAGGAATTCCCGGAGGAATGTATAAGGCCATCTCAAAGAAAGTGCAGAGTGGTGTGAACGGCTGTGACTCACGATCATCATCATTCGTCTGCGCCTCGCGACCGGAGGAGACACATATGTGAGCGGGTTTGAGCCGTTGCACATTTGTATTTATGAGGGTCCGCCTCTGAAGCAATGCGAAAAGCAGTTCTATGAACGTTGAATCTTGGCTGAGAGTCAGGCCAGGAAGTATTTAGTTCCGTCGATTTGAGAAAAATTCAACTACAGCTATCACTTTTTGGTACATCAGGATTCAATATGGTTCTGACCCGGAGATGACTGTCTCCATTGGTATCTCAGAGGTAGTGGACGTGATACGAAAATAGTCCGGGTTTGTCGTCTACTACCGTGATGTTCAAATGTGCAAAGTGTTCGCTCCCGTTTAAAACGGGAGAACAACTGGTTATTTGTAACCAAGGCTGTTCTACTGTGTTTACAGCGCCACCGGAGAGAACGGCAAGGCCGGTCTCTGCGGCGCCAAGCGCAGTGCTACTGCAGCTGGTCTTAACAGCAGCGGTAGCAGTAGCGGCGGCAACAACGATACCGCCACTACCCTCGAATAAAATGAGCCGATGGATGACAACACGTCAACGGCAAGGGAAGCGGCAGCGGCCGCAACGTCGCTAACGGAGACAGCCACGGAGATGAGAAAAGACGAGGAAGACAACGATGGTTTTGTCACCGTCCAACGGAGTAGGAGCGGCAAAACAAAGCATCGTATGCAGAAAGGCAGTGCAGCTGATGGAGTAGGAGATCTTGAAGTGTATGCTGGGCCAGGCAGGTTGAGCGCGCTGAGACTAGCACGGCTGGCGGCAAAAACGACAGCTGTCAACCTATACACATAGCTCGTTAACAGGAGCATTTCTGTAAAGTATTTAAAATGCGGACGCAATCAAATGATGCCGTGTTCTGTGTAGTGATGGGTGACGGCGATTACGCAAAGTGCAGCAAGAGTGAATTCTGGCCTAAAGGTATCCTACTTCGTCGTTGGGCTGGTGGTGCTCCCTACGAGAAAATGGTTATGGAAAGCTTTATCGCGCCTGGCGGTCCGGCTCTTCGCAAGTGACTGAACAGATCTAGAGATGCTAACGTGAAGACTACTAAGTCTCTACGGCTGCTTCTTTGGAACTGTGAGGGACTAAGAGGAGCAATAGACCTAGCGCCAGTTGACATGCTTACGTCGGTGGACATTGCACTCCTTACGGAGACCTACCAGCGGGAGGAACTGCATATCAATAATATGCGAGGGTTCCACCAGCTGGCAGTTCTACCTGCTGGAGGCCGTGGTAGACCAGTGGGTGGATTATCAATCTACCTACATAAACGTTTACCGCCGGCGCAATGTGTGAGAAAGAACGATTTCTGTGTGGGTCTCTCGTCAATGAGGGTGAACATAGCCGTCTTCTACCTCCCCCCACATCTTAATTCGGCAGAGGTCGCTGACACGGTGAGTTCTGGTATATCAGGTTTTGACCTGTCTACGCCAACCATCGTCGGTGGCGACTTCAATGCCCGTATTGATGGTGGGGCTACTAACGATAAAGGAGAGGTGCTGTTCCAGTTGATGGAATACTCTGGTCTGAGACGTGCAAATGCACGCGAAGACCACACGTATATAAGTCATAACGGAAGCAGCACCATTGACCTACTGTTTCACAACCTTGTCGATGGCGAAGTTGAAAGCTTCGATGTTCTCGAAGTGGCTGCAAGGAAGCACCTACCGGTGTCAGCAGTCGCAAATATTCCAGATATCTGGTTTAAGCAGCAAGGCGATCCACAATTGGTTGCCACGAGGCGTGTTGACATTTCACTATTAGAGGTTGATAGCCTTGAGGTGGGCTGTGATGTGGATACTTGTTGTGAACTGCTAGAGAGAACCATGATAAGTGCAGTCAGGTGGAAAAGACCGGGGCAGAGGAGATAACGACAGTGGTTTTCTCAGGCTTGCTATCTCGCCCACCGTGGGGTGCTCAAGCTTTTGCGCCAAGCGAGGGTAAAGGCACCTCCACAGCTGCTAGCCAGACGCAGGCTTGACTACTCCAACAGTAGAAAAGCTTACATAAAGCTATGCCTTGGCCACAAGCGTGAATACGCTAGGCGGGAGGAAATCCAACTGCTCGAAAAAGCAGAACGCAAGCCCTCGGCCTACGTTGTACGGCCTCGTAGAGGGGCGAACCACCTGCTCAGCGACGAACAGGTAACGAGTCACCTGACCGGTATTCTTTATAACCGCGAGACGGTACGCCTGGCTTCAATGATTGAGCACCCGCTCACATTGGAGCAGGATACTATGAATCTGCCCTTTGAGGTAGAAGAAGTAAGTCAGGTTCCGCACTCTCTTCCGAGAGGAAAGAGTGCGAGGCCAGACCAATTGTACTATTAGCAGTGCAGTCTGAGTTTTTTGGCAAACCATCTTTGTGATTTCTTTAACGAGATCATGAAGAGGGGACAAAATGCCAGGAGCCTGGCATATCGCCAGGCTTTCTTTTTTATTTAAGGGCAAGCATGGTGATGACAGACGAGACCCAACTAATATCGCGGTATAGCGTCTAAAAGGACGCTGAAGAAGATCTTCTGCAAATTGGTTATAAAACGGATCGAATACGTTGTCGACCAGACCCTTCCACCGGAGCAATTCGGCTTTCGAAGAGGTCGAGGAACGTGTAATGCAATGCATGTGCTTCAGTCAGGGATAAAGCGAGCTGTGGCAAAGTCCGGAGGCCATTTGTATGCAGTCTTTATAGACTGCGTCAAGGCTTTCGACAAAGCACCTCGAGATCTCCTGGTGAAGTCATTCCGATACGCAGGGGTTGGCGGCTCTCTTCTGAGCGTAATTTCCAGTTTCTTTAATGAGGACACCTTACTGGTACAAGGTGAGCAGGAAGTGTTGCAGGTAAGGCAAAATGTGGGAACCCCGCAAGGCGACCCATTGAGCTGCGTTTCCTTCACTCTTCTGCTTGCCGATTTTGTCGATTATATTCGACAAGAGCTCCAGAAGGCCACAGTTGTGATGTACGCAGATGACATAGTGGTCGCTCTTCACGACCTGGGTGCCATCAAGCGCATCACTGCTCTGGCGGAGGTGTTCCTTGTCTCAAGAGGGCTGGAAATAAACGCCATGAAGACCAAGGCTATGAAATTCAGAAGAGGAGGTCGATTGGCTGCTAAAGACGTTATACGTTGCGGCGGCCAATCCTTGGAATTTGTTAACTCTTTCCGGTATCTGGGGCTTCGGCTTCATTATACTTGGACGACCTTCACTGCTCACATCGTCGAGACAGCGAGCACAGCCCTAATTTCTCTTTATGGAGAGGTAGGCGATGTCCGGCGACTGTCCGTCCCGACGGCAGTGGCGCTTTTCTACCTCAAGATTGTTCCAGTGCTGATGTATGGTCTTGACAGAGTATGGGAACACCTCACTCGGGCAAACTTTGGTTTGCTTGAAAGGTGTTTTACAATGTACATGAAGCGAGTACGTTGCCTGTCAATGCGGGCAAGAAGCCGCTTTGTGTAGCCAATGCTAGGCTGTGCACCAGTTGTTGAGATAATTCGATTGAGGTTAGAGACGCCGCGTACAGTACCATTCGAGAGCTTTATCTCGGAATGGGTCGCCACGTCTATACCAGATACATAGTTCATGGCTATCATCACCTGGTTTGTTCGAATGCGAGCTTTCACGAAGAGTACACCGAGTGCGTCTGTCGACTGTGCTCTTAGATGTGTACGAAGTTTCATGCGTCTGCCTGCCTGGCCCTTGCGAAGAGATCACTGCACTGCCTCTCTCGAATAACATGCCGCGAGCAGCTGACTGTAAAATGGTATAATCTGTATAATTGTTTATGTTATATGCATACTCAATATGAGTGAAATAAATACGATGATAAGAAAAGGGTCCGGAGATCGTTCGGAGCGAGCATCTCAACAGGCGGTTGCTACTTGCCTGAAGAATCGAATTACGTTGTTCTTTACAATAGCATTCAGATCGCCCTCCGAGGTATACAAATTGTTCTCTTTGTTGTTTTCGTAGACTTTAAGGCGGCTTTTGGTACAACGTCACAAACAATAATCCTCTCGAAAATAGCGTTATATGGTGTTCCAACGGTAAAGCCTAAGTCATTACAAGCTGTGCTGTCAAAATCCAGCAGCGCCATTCGCCAGTGAGCCCACTTATGTATGCTGGTCTCCACCTTGTCCTCTACCCCACGGAGAAGATTTCACTAGCAGCAATTGCTTGCATTACTGCAAAAGTTTGTTGACCTCAACTCTCTCTAGTGATAAGTGTATCAACAATTAAAACGATGAAATTTCGCCGTGGCGGTTAGTTTGCCGATTGCTTGGCTTTAGCACTAGAGGATTTTTTTCAGTATATTTCATATTTTGGAGTAGTCTTCTTAACGTGAGAATTAAATTTTAACAAACATATTGAGGAAATAGCTCGCACGCAGGAGCATTCTGTAATTTGATACTATCCCAGAGCCTCATCCGTTATCGCTGAAAGTCTCTCTTAACGTTTTTAATTTAAAGATTGCACCAACTGTTGCTTGTGGGATACAGATTATATGGCCCTACGCATTGAAAGCGAACCCCAAAGTACTCAAAGGACAAAGTTGAAGCCAGCTCTCTAAAAAATGTGATAGTAGTCCACCACACTAGCCGCAACCGGCTTGTTTCTTTGTTGGCATCGGCACTACTCTTTGTGAAGAATCTCTGAATGGCTTCTGCTTTACAGAGAACGGAGGCTTTGGAGAATCATATTTCTCAATGGAAATATAGATTTACAAATAGTTAATTGCGTTTTATGAGAGTAGAGCGATCACAACTGACTACTGGAATAATTCATGTTGTAAAAATTGGAACGTTACCGGGTTCAAAATATATGGATATGCATTTATATAAACCGATGTATACGAAAAGGGTTTTATGAAATATGGACATAGCGCAACTGCAAGCTTTGTGGAGAATCGCATGATTTGTTTCAACCCCAACAGAGTACAAGGACGATAACACTGATGAAAACTACGCCGAACTGACAAGAGCTTATAACTTCAGCCCAGTGGCCTTTGAGACCTTGAGACCACCGGGTCCCCTGACTGAGAGACTACTTACTAAATTGGGCGAACGTTTGAAGATAACTACTGGATACAAGAGAGCCGCACAATTCTTACGCCAGATACTTTCCGTTGACGTTCAGCGGGGCAATGCGATCTCAATTGTGGGATCGCTTGCCGAATGGTGCAAACCAGGGCTGTTCTAGGCTAGACGTTCACTTACACAGGATTGTAGTATACATTGATAAATAAAAAACTTACTGATGAAAGCTATGTGCAAATGTATATACACAAAATACTAGTTAATAAAATAAAAGTGCTTATAAAAATACACAATATATATATATATATATATATATATATATATATATATATGGGAAGAAGAAAGAGAGGAGGCGGTCAGGAAACGGAGGCGAAACTTACTGATTCCTAAAATACGTGTAATGTAAACCCCAAACGCAAAAGTAATCCTGTTTACGTATGCCGGCATCTATCTACATGTGCAGGAACCTTGGATTTTTAAAAAAAATTGCCATATTGCATTACATTGATAGACTTGCTCGAGAGCAAGGTAGACGTGACGCCATTTTCCTTCTTGGTGTCCAGCTTGAGACTGATTTGCTGACAAACGGATGAAAGCTACCATTGGGTTGAAAGACCATCTCTATCTCGGCCACTGCAGATCTGTCCTCGCAGGTCGTCTTGCAGCAGCTCCAGTAACACCGCGTTTATGTCAAATGGCGTTCGTTGACAATGGGCTTAGTAGTAGTGTAGGATTGCTGAGGATGGCCTGAGGCCAGTAGCAGATGTAGGCTCGTGCTTTATCTGTTTAACCTTACAACCAGGGGCCGGAACCTGGTTTCCTGAAACCTAGTCTGAATTTAGTGAATGCTTCACATTCAAGTCGCTCGAACGCGCCAATGTGGGCCTTCTGAAACTGGCAGAGTAGTGTCAACTGTCGCATTGTGCCTCGCCTGAGTCATTCGTGTAATTACGTCTACATTGTGTGATATATGTGATTGAAGCCAGGTTCTAGGTTACTTTGGTCCAGTTCTCGGTAGAGAGAGAATTGATTATTAGGCGACGATCGGTCCCGACTAATGCGATCTGCACACCACGGAGTTGCGGATGAGACATATCGCATACGATTTTTCAAAGCCCACATCTCGTAACTCTTGATGCCTGCAATACGTGTACCACTGCACAATTTCATAGCCTTTCTGCGGTATATATTAAATATAAACGAATTAAACATTTTAAAACACTGTTTGACTTAACAAGCTTAACTATATATATATATATATATATTTTACTCTAGCGCGTGTAGTGGCAAATAGTGGCAAAGTATGTCGTACTGTAGTTTTCCTGAAATCAATCGAAGTTAGCAGTATGCTCAAAAATGGCCTCACGTATTCAGAAATGTCACGCATCTCCGGAGCATTTCTCGCTACAGCGGATATTCTGGCGACCAGAATCTTAACAACATCAAGGGGTGTATCGCCGGTGAGATTTTGACGTGACCCAAACAAAGAAAAGTCGAGACCTGGTACGTTGGACAATCGGAACTGCTATGCAATGGAACTACCTGCGGCCAATCTAGAGATCATCAAAGGGAACCCCTATGTGAGCCCGTAACGCGGCGTCGTTTTGTGCAAACGGTTACTAATGTTGAAACCGCACTCCTGATCATAATTTCCGTAACGTTTACTAGTAGTATTGATAAACATTTTCTCAGAAATGTGTGATTTTCGATGTCGTTAGCTTTGTAATTTTGACAATGCGAGAAGTCTATGAAGGCCTATAAAGGCAGTGCTCACTTTGCAAGCTCAAAGATTCACGGAGAAGCGATCCATGCATGCGCGCAGATTGTATGCGGTCCTTGTTGGCTGACCAATGAGAATTGGTGGTTAATCAAGCACACTATCTTGTGCGGACGTTTCAGATGTAGGCAGTTTACGTGCAGGGAACCCCGCCGGGTTTCTTGCCATCTTTTCTCGTTTACCGGCGTCCTTCTCCCCCCACGTATGCACCATTTCAGGCTGTCTATCACTTACTAAAATTATATACAACTAAGACCAAGCACTGCAGCTTAGTGGTAAAGCCGTGCTTTGCATTTGGCAGGCCATCGAGTCAAGTTCTGGACCGAGAACTCCTAAATTGGTTTTTCATGGTTTCCAATTTAGACAAGGTGAATGCCGCAATAGGCTACAATCAACCAGTGTAAGTAATCAGAAAACGAAAAAACGGGGAGCACTTGTAAAAAGAGATGATGTATTACCATTCACTTTATATAAATAAAATAGAACAAATAAATAAAAGAAAAGATAATTGAGTAGGTAAATAAAAGTGCCTTTTGAATGTGTCATTCCGGAGTAGAAAGTCAAAGTCAAACTGGCCATACAGGAGATTGAAGACTTGCTGGCACTTCTAGACTGGTCCTGCGTGTTACAGTCGTCACGAGTACAGTGTAGAACCACGAATCAGGTGACTGTCACCACTTGATTCGTAGTTCTAGAACGTCACCACCTGGCTATCAGGTGGTTGTTTGATATTGGGTTATCTAATATGTATGAACACCGCCTTTAACGAGATTCCCGACTTGTGCACTTGCCAGTTTTCACTGCAGAGGTGTGTCAAGTATTATGCATTAGAATGCGCGATACTGGAGCACAAATCACTAATTGCACTATTTTTGCTGAAAGGGTGAAGACAGGTACACAATATAGACGTGGGTAGCGGTGAAGACGACCTTTGCATGAAGTATTATACTTCGAAGTGAGGCATCTAATATTTTTAGGGAAGCAGGTTCAGGCTTCGGGGCGGCCTCGTGCAAGTTAATGTTGGCTAGATTTGGATACTTAGGGCACTATGAAAGTTATTGCAAGCCTAGCTGTTGATGTTTAATTTGATGTAGAAACTAGTGAAAACGAAAGCTCCGCGGGTACAGTACCTCGCGAAATTTGATACGCTAACATAGAAACCGGCAGCGTGTATATTTTTCACTTTAAGTAGGTTATATCACGGACCAAATCTCTTCATCTCCTAGAAAAATGGGCTTTAAGTGCATTATTTTATATTATTCTGACCCCCCGGAAAATTCCATCATAGCCACCATCCCAGAGAAGGATACCATAGCATAGCACTGGTAGAAACACGGCCTTGTACACCAGAAGTAAGCCCTCTGTGGGGACCCCAATCAATTTCATTCTACGCAGCGCCAATTTCACAGCATAGCACTTGGGTGTAATATATTATATGTGAGGATGCCACCTCATGTTTTCCTGGAGAACACGTACCCGACGGTCTGCAAATGCTCAATGTTCCGTAGCTCGGTATTGACAACTAAACCGAAAGTATTAAACGTGTCAATTGTATTGCCAACATTTAGGAGATATTGGTGCTAATTTGTATCAAAATGTCGATGATTATCTCCAAAGAGTAGCGTAGTGCCGTCAGCAAAAGCTATAGTAGAACTAGGATTTGAATTCTTAATTAAATAAAATATTCAAAAGGATAGGAAACATAAATGACATAAAAGGTCCGATAAATGAGCCCAGCTGAGCGAGTATCTTGAAAAGTAAGGAATGGCCAAAACAATGTAGAGCAGCCGACACATCAAGAAAGACTGCAAGACAAAACTTGTGTGCCTCGACTAAATCGGACACCAGCTGCCATAAGTGGACCAGCGCTAGGTCAGTTGACATACCCCTGCGAAAGAGATGTGATCAACACCTGTTTCCCAGCCAAGCTGGAAAGTTTCCAGACTCAAATGAACGATTTATAATGGAAGCCAGGGGTCCTGCAATCGAATGAGCTGCTAGATTTAACAGTTTTGCAATTTTTCTAAGGGGTTTTATCATCACCAACTATTGACGCGGACGGAAAGTCCACTGCGTTTTGTCGCCTGTCGCCTACAGAATCCGTTGATGCATTTCTAGAGTTTAGAAGAGTCGTGTCATAAGAATTCGAAACGATTTCTATAGAATGCTGTCCTTGCAGCGAGAATTGCATTGAGATAGTTGCGACGGCTGTTTAAATAGGAAGTTTTTGTGTCCACCGAATTCATCTTATGCCTGCGGTACAACTTATAAACCCTACGACGCAGTCGCCGTAAAGCTGGTGAGAGGAAAAACTTACCCGCCTTGCACAAACTATGAGGCAGAAAAATCTTAAGGTCAAGTAACTTTTCGTATGTAAGAAGCAGGATATAACTAAAAAGGTCGATGCCGAATTTACATTGACTGCATCATAAACCGTTACAGACATCTTGCAAGCGACATAGGAATCGAATTAATGAGAGCTTTTTATAACATTTACGTGGGTTAGAAGCCAGAAGTCAACGGTTTAGTATTCGCGGAGTTGTCAAAAAGAGTTAGAAAAACCGAGTAATTATGAGGAAAGAGCAGAGTTTCAAGAATCGCAGGCTGGATGATAGTAAACCTCGAGCAATTTGAAATAACCATGTTGCCTAAGCAAAAGGGGGTCTGGTTATGCGATGTTTATTTCGTTCTTTGAAAAGTAATCTGAAAAATTTTCAAAAGTGAATACAAAATGTCTCAACGTTGTTTTCGTTAAAGTCGTTCACACTTAGTTTAGAAGTGTTCCAATGTTTTTTAATACTTTCAAAAGATAATCAACTCTCAGGAAAAGTATTACTTCAAATTACTTTACTTACCAAATAGAGTACATATACTCATGCGCTTTATTTTAATAAATAAAATTGTTTTTTTTATAAACTCACGTCTAAGTTGAGACATCCTGCAGCGCGGTAGCGCCCCTTATACGATGCAGCGGGTAGTCGGGCAATGTGAATAAACGGTACGCGCATGGACCTTACGAACGCATCTGTTTCGACAGTCAGCGACTTGTAAACGTTATGGTATAGCAATGAGTTGCCTCTAATTCATCCTTCCTGGTAATCTTTAATTGATTAAGATGTTGAGTGTATATATTTCCCCTTTAAAAATTGTCTTAGTATGATATGCTACAAAAAATCAATTTGTAGAATTACTTTTTGGCAAGGCCAAAATTATAACTTTAGCTTTTGTCAGTTGGTTTGTCATAACACATTCGTTAAATTTTATGATGTGTTAACTAACAAAGGTAATGTAGCCGTATTGGGTTGCCTTGCGATATTAATTAGGCCTAAGCATGATATTTGATAATTTGTAGCAGCGATGGCTTAGGCGGCTAACGCATCGTTTGAAACGGGGCGTTGCCATGGCAGCCATACTCAGCAAAACAATCGCAAGTTCGAGCCCCGGCTCTGCTGTTTGTAGTTGTTGGACGTGGTTGTCGTAGTTGCACATACCTCAGCTGGAGATAACCTATAGATTCCAGTGACGAGGACGCGATGACGATAGATACATTAGGACGACATTGTGCCACAGGCAACTAAGCCCATTACGAGCGTCTAAAATCTGGTTAGAGCGTTAAAAAACAAATAGATATATCGTAAGTTAAACTCATAACAGAAGGAAAACGCGAAGTGAGCAACATACAGGGCTATCATAACAATATGTACTTATTTCAAGGTTTCGTAGAGCTCGGCCAGAAAATAATTTTTCCCAATGGAAGGAGGGGGCGGAAACGTTTTGTTTACAAGTGAGGATGGAATTTATAAACGTAGTTATTCTGCATTTTTTCTCCTACATAGGTGTGCTAATTCTACGTTGGCGGGAAAACCAGTCAATGCATTAATTAGAGATTCGATTATGCGGGCTTGTTCGGCAGAAAATTACATCTGAACTACACCCGACGCAAGCTAGCGAAAGGCGGAAAGCGGATTAAGAAAAGTCATAAAAGATCGATATGTTTGCTATGTCTTACGTTACGGCGGTCACGTGCAGAACCGTCTGACCAAATATGTACACCCAAAAGGCAATAGCAGATTTAATGTCCATAATTTTCCTGCCAAAGTGACATTGCTGCGTTACGTTGTTGTCAGGTAACTAAGATTTTTCGACAGCCATTGTTGTTTTATTTTACGTTGTAGCTTTTACGTTTCAAGCCGTAAAATTTTGCCAAGACGTTTCCGCCCCTTTTTCTTTCTAGCGTGTTGATACACCCTTGCTGAGGCAGGCCAAATTGTTAGCAAGTATGCATTACTTCAATTTTGATATGGCGGCAACTACGTGACGCAGCATTATCACTTTGGTACAAAAATGAGAGGCAATTAATTTGCTATTGCCTGAGAATAGTCTTTTGGGCGTACATGTTTGATCGAAATCGCAAAATGTTACGGTTCTGCACGAGACAGCCTTAACGCAAAACATAACAACATATCGACTCTTTACGACTTTTCTTAATTCCGCTATTCGCCTTTCGCTAGCTTGCATCGAGTGTCCTTCAGGGTATGCAGAATATGTATGCGGTATAATCGATACCTTCATGCGTTGACTGGTTCTCTCGCAAGCGGAAAATGTTGCATAACTATGTAGGAGAAAAAATACAGAATAGCTAATTTTATAAATTTCATTGTCACTTTTAAACAAGACGTTCCCGCCTCCTCCTTTCATTGGGAAAAAATATTTTCTTGCCGACTTTTACCAAACCTTAACATAAGTACATATAGTTGTAATAGACCTTGTATATATTTACACAGATTAGGGCTAGGTTAGGGGACAAGCTAGATTCTGTAGTGGTCTAGTAGTTCTTTCTTAGACTAGCAAACCGTTGTGAAGGGCCGGTAAGTTGGCGTGCATAAGACCGAGTTCTGCTCAGCTAGAATATTGTCTTTATTTTTTATTCAAAGCCTGGTCAGGCATGGTCCTGCTGCTACAATCTTCTGCTAGAAAAGCCCACAAAAAGCCAGTGTAAGCACCTGCATAGCCTGAAGGTGGAGACAGAGTGATTGCGTATCGTAGTCTTCTACCAACCAAATCCTGGCTGAAGAAAATTAAATTATCCTTAGACCTCCCAACGAACATCCAGAAATGGATACGATTATGTCAAATAGAGTCACATAGGGGTAGAGGCTGAGAGGTTAACTGTCCTCCAGCAATAACCAAGAAAATCGGTTCATTTTCCCATTCGGATCCGCAGCCTATCATTGAACCCACGTAAGGCAAGGCGCTGAGCGGGCAATGCCTTCCTGCGGATACGCCCGCTGTCAATGCAGAAGGCTATAGGTCGGTTATCTCACGAAAGAACCGCAAGGTAGGAAACTAAACTGTAATAGGAGCTCATCTAGTGGTAGACGAAATAGAGTATCGAAGGAGCGTTGCACTCTCCCTGCTCAGCGCGCCTAATGTCAAACTGGCGAAAGAGAACCGGACGACTTGTGTTGTGGATGCTTAGATTAGCACCTGTACTGTCGGTCGTTTCTACTCATGTTACAGCAGGTCCCACGGCAAGCTGTACGACCTGAAGGGCCTGCTCGAGGACCTTACATTGTCAGCGAGAGATTGCCCGCTAACATTAGTAGTATATACTGGAGACTTTAACGCAGCTTCGACAACATGGGGGCAACTAGCACTAATAGAAGTGGCAAAGTTATACCTGAGCGATTAACAATGCATGACCTTGGTTTCCTAATAAAAGAAACGACCCGACCTTCCACCGCGGCGAAACTGAGTAGCACATCAATTTTACGATCTGTAAGAGAAGCCGCGTTTTTAAAACTTAACACAGTACTTGACAAAGAGAACCTTAGCGATCATTACTGTATAGAATTCGACGTTGACGGACTTACACCATCAGCAACTCCTCCTGCCCCGGTTAGGCCACGCCGGCAAAAAACCAGCTGGCCACAGGGAGCTGCAACCAAGACTGGCAAGGATGTTAGAAAAAAAGGGGGACCTGGAAACGCTCAAGATCTTCAGAATATTTTGAAGAAAGCGTGCATGGCGCCAAGCAAGAAGCGAACGCATCCAAAGCGTAACTTTTGCCGAAATATTGGTGAAACGGGGAGACGCGGAAGCCCACAGACGCTGTATGCACGCCAGGTGAAGTTTTACCAAGGCAAGGCGCAGCAACATGAGATAAGCATCGCGCAGTTATACTATAAAAATACAAGAATTTAAAAATCTTAGGCGACCCTCCACAGCAACACAGAAACAAAAGAGTGCGCTAATGTCACCCCAGATGAACGTCCACGGGTAATACAAACGTTTTTTCCCCGGCACCCAACCCGGGCAGGGCTGGATGCCGTTCACTTCAGACCATATCCACTTGAAAACACGCCGTTCGAAAAGGATCCAGCCGAGAGACCAGGTCCAGAGGTGACTTTAGAGAAAGGTCCCTGCAGCGGGAGAGAGATTGAAAGTCGGACAAGCACCGAGTATCTAGTGATAGATTGGCCCCCGCCTCTGATTTGGAAGAAAGCCGACCTCAAGTTTATCCACAATGTGGACGGCATTTATCGGCCAATCTGTCTAGTACACTGGCCAAGGGTATTGAGGTGATTAAAGAGATCCGTTTGCAATAATTCACGGGAGAACGCTGTCTTCTTTTACTGAAGCAGTTTGGCTTTCGCAAAAGCCGCTTGTGTTTTTCCGCAATACAGCTGGTCATTGCTAAGGCAAGAGCGCTACGACATTGCCGGCAAGGCCCAAGGGACTCCTCATTGAAGTACTGCTGGATGTTAAAAATGCTTTCAACAGCTTACCCTAGAGGATGATACTAGACACGCTCAAGAAGAAAAACGTTTCAAACAACTTTTGTCGGGTTGTCTCGGAGTACCTTAATGAAAGGCGGGTAGACAATGAGAGATCTGAATTTGAAGTGACAGCTAGAGTTTCCCAGGGTTCCATCTTGGGCCTTCGTTAATTAAATTTGGCGCACGAAGATGTCCTACGCTTGAGTAATCTACCAGAAGGGACAAAACTACTAGCGTATGCAGAGGACCTCACAGTCGTTGTACAGGGCGGCTCCCTCCAGCAACTGGAACTTAGTGCCAATGACGCCTTGGCCGATATTTTCGTCTCCATGAGGGAAGCGGGTTTGACGCTGGCCCCGACCAAAAGCGAGGGAGTCCTCTTGCTTGGCCCAAGACGGCGTCCTTCCTCGAAGCTAATCTTAAACGGCCAGGATAATTAGGTGGTTTCTCTGCACTCTATCTGGGAAAGTATCTGGACAACGGCTTGCGAGGAACATCCCACCTCCGCTTGTTTGCAGAGAAAGCCGCCAAAGTCTCACACGACATTGCCCGGTTGATGCTAAATGCATTTGGGCTGCGAGAATCGAAGCGAAGCCTCCTTATGTGGGTTGCCGAGCCAATTATTCTATTCGCGACCTTGATGTGGCCAGTAACCTCACAGACTCTGACCCTCAACAGGGCGCTACTGCGCAGGACCTAACGCATGGCTGCTTTACGAATTCCTTCCTACATACAAAACGGTCAGCATGGCGGCTGTCCTTATATTGGCTGGCACGATTCCATGGGACTTGGAGCCCGACGAACGTCGTCGGTAATGATCGAAACCGACAGGCAAGAAGGAAACAGAAAGGGATACAAATTTGGTTATTTGGCCATATCGCACGAGGCGCCTAAGGCCCGATTAAAGGTTCTGATTCCAGACATTAAGGGGTGGGTTAACCAGCCCAGCGGCGAGTTGACACACTACGTAACCCAAGTGCTCACAGGGCATGGCAATTTCGAGAATTCAACCTGTTTCGGATAGGAAAAGCAGATACGCCACTCTGCAAGCACTGTGACGGAACAACGGAGGACACGCCCAAACAGACAATACTGCGGTGTCTGGCGTGGGCTCTTTTTCGCACGGATTAAACTTCAGCAAGTGATGGCAGTGTTAAAAAGCTGACACACCTTCTAACAAACTCATATGATGTCGTCGAGACGCATATAGCTCGTACAATCAAAAGCAATATGCAGGCGAAATAAAGAAAATATTCGTTTTAACTTCAGGGCAGCTAAACGAGAAGAGCGTTACTATTCACAACCCTCAATTTTGTAAGTATTACTTGCGCAATTCTCAGTTGAGTTTTGACATGACTGGTGGGTTGGAGCCCCATACTACCGGCCCACATTGACAGTCGAGCTTTCGTGCTGTGGCGTGTGTGTGTGTAAACCGTCTTGTTTTCTGCAGTCGTTGAGCAGCGGGTGGGCAAATTTGCGGGCCAAATAGGAGCGGTGTGCTACGGCGGTGAACGCGTAGATAAGCATATGCCACTAGTACACAGCAGCTGGCCACTATCGGAGCGCTCAGCTTTAACTGGCCGTCCTCGCTCAGACTGTATCATGAAGATGCAACCATGCTTGCTTTAGAAACCCTCTAACCTACGCGATCGTATCTTTCTTTCGTTGGCTAATTAGCAGGAAGACCCGCATTCTCCTTATCTAAATAACTCTGTTATTAAGTATGCAAATTGCAAATGCTCCAGTACACAGCTAAATTGAAGTTGAGTGGAGACAGTTAAAAAATCAGGTACACGGACGTGCTGCGTACGCATGGGCTGCCGCTCGAGGCTATAAAAATGTATTTGTCTGCGCTCGGAATTGGGTTTATGCTCTTCTTAGTTTCTCATTGGTATAACGACCTTGCACCGTTGTATTTCCACACGATGTCCGCGATCTGTGTTCGTCCTATTTGATGTTTGTTCGACTTTGTGTCGTTCACTTTTTGCATCAGCGACACATTACAAGTACTGTTGACGACGTTTTAACATATGTATACGGTGCGTCGATTTGATACGGATCCTATATTACTTGACTTCTAGCCCTATACTGAGTTTTTGAGAAAATCACAGGCATCAATTCTTCGCAAGTTTCGCGATTTTTTCTTTTACAGATTCTCTTAGCTTACATAGATTAGTAGTAGGAGTACAGCATTAGGGTAAGCAAAAACAAATAGTGTATAACAGCACTGATTTAAACAAGGTAATATAGTATTCTTCTAGCAGACATTTGGTGATGCTATTTTTAATGACTAAGATACTCACCCAATAATTTAAGTTCAGTGTGTATGTACTTAACAGAATATTTTAATAATATAATTGTAGTGTAATGTGTCGCAAATAAAAAAAAATTCAACGCAAAAACATATTTATTCATTATGAGAGGCAACTGAGGAGTGATTGACAAACTCACAAGTATGGTAGCGTTGAATGTTCATTTCCCAAACGGTTTGCATTGACACAATACGCATTGACGCATTCTTCTATATAAACTTTTTTTTCTACTTACATGTATGTAATGAAGGATTTGAACAAGATGAAGGCCGCAGTGAACTATATTCGGCCATGATAAGGCAAACAAGACGGGGAGTGTTTCACATAGTGTCTTAGTAAAGCAGATGGTGTATTACTGTCTACTCCATTATTATTATTATTAGGAGCCCGCGAAGGTCTCAGAGGCCTTTAACATTTTTTTCACTAATAGTGTCGCCTCATCCTTGCCAAATAATCCCATAAATGAGCGTGTTATTAAAGAAAATCTACTAGAACACACCGCGACGATAATCAGTTTTAAAAAGGTGACGAAACTACAAGTGTTAGCTTTACTTAGTGGTATTGGGGATCCAGCAGCCGGCTACGACGGTTTGCAGTCTCACATTATCCACCACGTAAGATCTCACTTCGCTGATCCCCTGACACACATTATTAATGTCATCATAGAAGAAGCAGCGTATCCTAACCGCTTAAAGATCGCCAGAGTGGTACCGATCCACAAAGGTGGTAGTATGAGCGACCCGTCAACCTACCGTCCAGTGAGTGTTTTACCTGTTTTAAATACGATTATTGAAAAAACACTTGTTAGCTAAATGACGAGGCATCTCGAAAGCAACAACATGCTCTCGGGCAACCAATTTGGATTTCGCAAAAACCGGGACACAGGTCATGCTGTTATGCGGCTAGTTGAGAGTACCCGTTTCGAGTTAGATAAAGGACTATTTTGTGCAGCACTTTTTTTTTAGATCTTAGACGCGCCTTTGACAGCGTTCGTTCAGATATTCTCCTACTTAAATTCAAGCACCTGGGCTTTGACGATCACGCTATTAAACTGCTATCGGCGTACTTCCTCGGGCGTCACCAGCTTGTGGACGTGGGGGGAACCCGGTCGGAACTGCTCCCGGTTTTGCTAGGTATACCTCAGGGCTCGTGCATTGGCCCACTAGCCTTCCTCTGCTTTATAAATGATATGGAAAATATCGCACGAGTAGCCGCTCTCATTTATGCAGACGACAGCACTTTCAAATATGTTGGGCAGTCTGGTGAGGAGGTACACCGGGTGATGATGCAGGATGTCACTGCCCTCAACGCTTGGTGTGCAGCAAACCGTATTGCTATCAATGCAAAGAAAACTCAAGTGGTGGTCTTCGAACAGGGTAACGCCATTCCTCGAATGCCACCTGTAATCATAAATGGCCACCTGATACAACCCAGCGACTGTGTCAAGGTCCTGGGTGTAACAGTAGATGCAAAACTTTCTGGCAACGCGCATGTAGAGGCCCTTATCCGTCGACTTGCTGTCATCACAAACTCATCAAGATACATCAAAAACCAAATTGGAGCATCTTCATGCAAGCTGCTCTAGAACGCCTTTTTCTTGAGTCACCTAACGTACGGATCGGAATTCTGGACTGCCTGCAGTAAGGGTTGGGCGGAGCGACTGAGTGTGGCACAGGGGCGCTTTCGCCGTATGTTTCGGGAATCGGCCAGTCGAGAGAGAAAACAACACAATATATTAGATATAGAAAATACCATGCGCTATTTAACCTTGATAGTGATTTTTAAGAATATCCATGGGATTGGGCCGAAGATACTAGAACTTGATTGCCTTGGAGGGGCGAGAGAGACCAGAGCATCTAACACGGTCACACTGAAGATCCGCATGCATCGAAGCAGCAAGAGCAACCAAGCTTTTGGCGTGCGAGCTGTCAGAGAGTGGAACACTCTTCCGGTTAGCTTGCGTTGTTTGAAATCCTTAAATAACTTCAAGGATAATTTAAAGTCACACCTATTACCCCGTCAATAATGGACACACTAGTCTTCCTAAATTGACCCTCGCATAGAGGTAAACACAAGTAATTTTATTCCGGCTGCAACTTTTTACCAACACAATGGTAACTGTAGTAGGTTTAAATTACTATATCCTCCCTGCAAATATTTTTAAATGTATGAAACAACATACCATTGTAATTGTGTATATAATAAATAAATAATCTTGTCAAAAAAATGTATTATTATTATTTCGTCACAATTAGGAATTGCCGCTAGTATTACGTTCTTCTTTGTCGAGGAGGGTTAAATGCAGATACGTACTACCGCTACGACTAGGAAATATCGCTTTCCATCTCGAGCTGTGTGGGACTCGACCCCAGCGGATGGATGTTACGCCGCTGAGACCCCTTGGCAGTCACGATGCCTTCTTCGACCTCGCGTGAGGACATACTAATGCAGTGAAGATCGTTAGCACAAGTTCAGCTGCCGGCCTAATCTTTATGAGGCCCCGTTTGTTGCAGGATTTGTTGCGACCAAAATCGGTTGTTACAATAATAAGGAAGCTATTTCAGGAAGTCTTGGTCAACATCAGTTAGGATTCCTTACCCCTGGGGGTACGGAGGACTTTTTTTCTGCATCGCGCAAAATGCCGACGATGATGGTCAAACTAGACTTTTGAAATGCTTTCAATAGCGTTCGAAGAGACTATTTGCTTCGAGCCGTCAAGTGATAGACACAATTACTGTTTCACGAGACGAACCTTGCCTATTGTTCAGACCCATTCCATCTGGTAATGCTCCATAACGCTATGCTACCGCAGACAGGTCTTCAGCAGAGTGATCCCCTGGGTCCTCCACTTTTTGTTTGTGTATCAATGAATTAGTGGATGTACTACAGTTCCCGTTTAGTACTTGGATGACGGGGTTCTGGGCAGGAACCATTTTGATTTACTTCCGGGCTGTCGTGTAGTGGACAAGGTTAGCCTGGACCTGCTGGGTGTACCCTTGTTGCCGGAAGGCATTGCAAAGGCATTAGCCAGTCGAAGAGACAAACTTTAGTCGCCATAGGCAAACTACCCCAATTAGCAGCTCACTGCGGCCTATTCCTTCTAACGATCTTGTTTTTCAGCCACGGGTTTAATACACCTGATCAGAGGTTGCAATTTATTTTTTTTTTTTATCACCAGAGCTCTTACAGGCAGTTAATGGAACTAGCTTAGACATTTAAGAGAACATATTAAATATTAGGTTGACACAGGTAATGCTCCCAGTTTCTTTAGGCGGCCTAGGTGTGCCGGGCGCGGTCATGATGGCAGACCCCGCAATCGCGTCGTCATTGACGCAGGAGGTGAACAGGGTTAACGCATTATTAGAAAGTGATAGGTGCGATACTTATAACGTGAAACTTCAAAGGCTGACTAACGAATTCAGTCGTCGTTATTTGTCCTTGTGATGATAGGGCTAACCAGGGCAGTTGGACAGCCCCCTACAAGAAAAACGACTAGCAAGCTTGAATAGTAGAAACCTTCCGCTGCTGATAAAACCAGACTTCGAGCTGCTAGTAATCACGGGTCTTTTTTGCGGAGGTTTCGGAAAATGCATTGTGCACAAGCAGAGCTGGCAACCGTCAGCTTCTAGCGTGGGACTTTCACCCACTAAAACCCGTCTTCCTCCGCACCCTCATAAGGTTGTGTGGCACTATTTGGAGGCCATGAGGAGGGAGTCTCTTACTTCGACCTGCTCATAGATCTCCCGGTGGGCTTGCTCTAGGAACCGCGGGTGTGCCGAGACCCTGCGGAAGGCCTGGTTGCGTGTCGATTCTTAGTAAACCCTTCCTCGACCACTCCCGACCTCCAATTTGGGCTCTTCGACCTTGTTCTAAACGTGTTTTCTCCCTCATGAGAGTATCTAGATAGGCTATTCCTTAGGACCAGACAGTGGGTTTCTCTATATGAGCTACAATGTCGGCGGAGTGGCGGCCGGCAAGCGCAAACTCCGATGACTGTTGTTAGAGCGCTAAAAAAGAGCGTGAGTCACTGTGTGGTCGACGTCGTCAGACTTGCCTGACGCGCATAGGACGCATGTGTGGTGCAGATGCCTCCATAATCACAATCATGTACCGCTGGAAGTGTCCGTGGTCCGTAAAGATCTGGATGGCGAAGTACGTTAGAGGCCTCTGTCTGGGCCCATCGTACCATTGCTATAAGTTTTGTATAAATGTGCGTGTCCAGCGCCCGCGGGTATCTCCACCAGTGAGAGTGGCCTTGCGGGCATGCGCCCAGTCCAAGTTTTGGTCAGTCCGTTGTTTGCTTCGCTCTCCTGACTAGTAGACGAGGGGTTGGGGCTTGGTTACACGCCCTACCCTGTCCGCAAACTAAAACTCTTTTGGACGACGAGACGACGCGCATATGCGCAGAACTGCGGCTTGATGTTGACTAAGTCGTTCCCTACCGATGTCGTTGTGACGATTTTGCGGACGCGTGGGCCCATCATGGCCTGTCATGCGCCTTAAATGCAGGCCGTCCGAGCACGTCACTCGGCCTTTAATGACACCTTTAGTCGGGCACTAAGATCTGCCGGCTTTCCGTGTGTTCTAGAACTCCAGCGCAGAGAAATGCTCCCCCCCTAGAAATGCGGGGTTTGTTTGGGGCACATTGTTAAACTGGGCAAATCCTGGGTTAGAGAACCGTTACTACACATTCGCACGAAGACAATTATCCACTTCAAAGGGCTAACATAGCAAAATTATATAAATAAAATTAACTACATATATATATATATATATATATATATATATATATATATATATATATATATATATATATATATATATATAAGGTAGTATTTTAAATTGTTGACCGTGCGATGTGCTTGATCAGTTGCTTTTCCACTTAAACGACACCAATTGCGACTCTCCACTACGGCCTTCCATGGTCGGATTTGACAGTGAAGTAATGAAACGCTTTATGTGCCTTGAGATGTGTCGACATTGAGACATGCGTAATGAATGCACTGCTAAAACCCAGATAATTTAGAGCGCAAGTCTAGGGCGATCTGGAATCAGGTACGCCATTACTGTTTCTCTTGGGCGTATTTTCACAAAGATTATTTTTTTTAAGGGACGTCCCGGTGTGTCCCTGCCTATAGGTCGACAGCGACCCAAAAAACAGGACTTGCATATAGTCTCTTTTGTATCCGGCGCCATATAGCTGCAATGGTGGTGTACACTTTGCCACAGTTCTCGCACAAAATGCGCTGTACTACGCGTGCCTGAATACGCAATTTTGAGTGGACCGCTCAGAAATATGATTGATATCATTATGTTAAATAACAGCATTAACTCCATCGATCGATGCATATATTCTCAAGTACCCGCTGGGGATAGTTAAGGGTATGTCGAAGGTCCCGTTTAGGTCGGGAAAATTTGATCTAAACAAAAACCTTTCGAAATACTGGGCAGACGCGGCCCCATTATAATAATATACTAGTGCTAGTGATATTATACTAGTAGTCTTTCACTCCTACGATGAAGCATGTTGTATATATACATGCTGGAATTCATTTAATAGGATAATGATTGATGGCTGCTTTTTTCTTTGACTCTTGTATGACCTTGTCCTAATATTTCCATTCTCATCGAGCTACCCATTAATTTTAAGCGTGGGAAAGAAGTTAAAGCCCAGCACGCGCCTATTGGTATAGCTATAAACAAATCTGGTACGATGCACGTGCCTCTCCTATGAGCTACTGCTTAAATAGTACTGTAACCGCCATGTAACTGTTTGTGGCTGCAAAACTAGACCAAATACCACTGCTTTATACTCTGTAACGCCTGGTGGTTCTTTAATAGTGGCACATAATAGTGGTTAATAATTGGCAACATCTAGTAAAGTAAATTACATTTTTTATCTGCTACCGTGATGTTCGAATGTACAAAGTGTTCGCGCCTGTTTAAAACGGGAGAACAACTGGTTATTTGTAACCAGGGCTGTTCGACTGTCACGGGGGTTGCCCCCGAGGAACACAGGTTGTGTGGTGCGCAATAATTTGTTATCAAAAAGCACACATTAATGTGTAGCATTTTTGAACATAACTAGAATGTTCCACCTGGACCAAATAGCGGAACAGATAGCGTGAAGTTCTATATCTGCAACGTTCAGAAAAACTCTTTCCTGCGGCTTCTGAAGTAATTGCCTAAAATGTAATCCCCGCGCTTCATACGCACACGACCGGAGAGAGTCCGACCGTAATTGGTTGGCCAGCAGATATTTAGGTATTGCGCCGTAGCAAAAATAGTACCTTTATCTGTCAAGTTGATATAGTTTTATAAGCGCTAGACAAAACAATAGACTTAGATTAGTATTGCAAGCACTGAAAACGGGTTCCTTGAAACGAAGCTGACCGGCGGTTAGTTTAAAACGTGGCACGGCTAATGCGGGTCAACTGGCCAACTAACAGAAAAACTCGGTGGCATATCTTAACTATAATTAAGGTCGCGAGGGTGGCAGCGATGCAGGTTAGTGGCTGCAAGGTAAGGTTGTTGCTGCTGTTTCTGTTGACGTTTACGATTACGACCTTGCAGCCAGCGGCCTCAGAACCAGTCAGGTAGCAATGCTTTGAGCAAGCCAGCCTTGAGCAAGCGGGCGAGCAGGCGAGCAGATGGGCGAACAACAAGGCCGAGAGTGAGGCCGAGGGTAAGGGTTAGTGCGGGACCACCCAGTGGGACTTGGGGTTTAGGGAAAGTCGTTCGTCTAGGTATGTTTACATACGCAGAGACTACTGCGGCGGTGGCGGTGCCGCGTGAAGGCGGCGGCACCACCAGCGACCATCGAGCCTGGCACAAAGTCCTTGCGCCAGAGTCGTTGCAATTAAATGCAGACACCATCATCGCCACCATAATTTTCATCATCACCATTACCACCACCACTAGAACTGACGCTGATGACAGCGCGCTGCTACTGCTGCTGCTATCCAGGGCGTGAGTGGACGAACCTATCATACGGCCGGCTGCATGTATGTCGTGTCAGAACGAGAGGATCTTCAGAGACGCAGCGAGGCATAGACAGAAAGAATTGCAGCGACAAGGCAGAGACAGACCGCGACGAAGGGGGCAAGGACGAGAGATGCACCAAAGAGCCCTTATCAGTGCATTAACTATAGAAGAGAAACCAAGCGACGCACAGAGAAAATGCAAGCACTGTCTTGCCTTGTCTGACTGAGAGAAATCTGGACTCACTGAGAGAAGGAAAAAGAGGAAGAGACCGGGGAGAAGAGTGGAAGAGACGAGATGATTGCAGAAGAGAACCCACGAGGCCCGAAAGGCCCGGCCAGTGTTGACTGCGTTGAATCTGAGGGCTTGAGCGGCGAAGCGATGTCGTCGAGGGCTGATGCTCAACGCAATGCAGTCAAGTCCCTAACTAGGTAAGCTCCTAGTGGTGGGCACGCCACGGCATGTCCCCCTAGTATGACTCGCTTGGGGTCAAGCATAGAGCACATATCTGGAGTTTTGCCGGATCAGGAAAAGGGCAGTATAAGACGGACTGACGACGACCGGCCAAGCCGGACGGACACACCGAGTGGGGCGTTGCGGGGGTGCACTGTCCTGTCTGCAAGCTGAGTTGTGAGAAACAGTAATGGTTGTATTATAATAAATTAAACTTTTGAGAAAATGAACCAAGCGCGCTCGCTGTTTCCTTCGCTTACCAGACTTAGCTGGGCTGGCAGGGGCTGCTAGACTGCTGCGTCCTCAGTATACACAAGTCTGGGAGGCGGGTAGGACAACGTCGCCTAATGAGAGATACTGCAATAGCACGTGTAGCGCAACTTCCTTAGAAGCGAAATGAAACCCCTTTTCTATTCAGTTGCGGTATACCGAGGCGGCCAGTGTCTCTGCGCTTTTCATTACTAGGCGCAGACTTGAAGACAGACCGACTCGTCTACAAATTAGGCAGCAAGCACGTATGTATACAGATGACCAGGATCTATTTGTTTTTTTTGGGGGGAGGGGTGCCTGAATTGGTACCATAAAATAACATGTTGAGATATATATATATATATATATATATATATATATATATGAGGCGTGCCTGAATTGGCATCATAAAAGGACATGTTGAGATGTATAGGGTTTTCAAACAGTCTTATGGCAGCATCCTTTTTAGCGGTATGGTTTATCATATAAGCGTGGTTTAATACAAATTTGATTAACAACAGGGATCGAATCGGCGACACTCCTGCACACTATATGTATATATATATATATATATATATATATATATATATATATATATATTTATTGACTGTTTGGTAAATGCGTGCCCGTTTATATCAGGGGCGCAGTCACACTGTTAATAATAACATATTTTGCACTCCCAAGTTTTTGTGGGCTGAGCATCATCCATCGGCATAGCTTCTTAACTTTTACCTGTTAATTATCTGCCTAATCCTAACGCTTCGTCTAATTCTAAATTCCTAGTCACCCCTAATCCTTCACACCTTTTACCAAGAACATCTACCGATTTCTCTCTCTTCTCACATACCCGACGAACCATCGTTTCTAAGTCACAATAGCGTGCGTGCTGCACCCGCGTGTTTAACATTCACTTATCAGCCGTCATGCTATGCCTTGATTTTTCTACTATTTCTCGGCTTATTTTATACTTTTCTTTCAACAAGTTTTGACATTGTGCCCTCCTCTTCAAGAAATTTTCTGCTTCTATCGAAACGGCACCTTAATGAAAACCTAGTTACTTTCCTCTGAATTTCTTCTAATTTCTTCCATCCAAGCCTGCAATAGAACAGCATTTGCAAATGTCAGTCGGCACATACATACCCTCCAAGTGACCCTTGTAACCGCATATTTATTGAACCCCCTACCAAAAACGCTTGGATTTTTTTGTCTTAGCACACTTTCGTCTTTCAAAAAATCTTCCTTCATCAATATAGCCCTACCCAAATATTTATATTATAGATACCCTAACTACCTCGCCTCTAACCTTAACTTCCACCAATGGTACCCCCGAAAATACTAATATAATGCTCTCTATTGCGTTAAACACCATATCTAATGAATCTGCGGCTTCCCAATAGGCATCAAGCATTCTTCGAATTCCTCCTGCGTTCCTGTCCAAAAGCACCCTATTACCAAAAAAAACTATAACTATAGCGAAAAATTCAAGTGAAAATTCCTCTTTCCCTAACCGCCATCCTAACCAGATGTTACTAACCATCCTCCCGATTATTTCTATAAATATCAAAGCTCGACAATATAAGTTCATGGCGCAAAGTAGGCCATAGTGTGCTTGTGGCCCCACTGGATCGTCGCATCTATATTGAGGGGGGAACACAAGATCTGCTCCCAAGCGCAATTCCGCACTAATCCAAACATTGTCGTCATTTGGTTAGGGTTCTAAGTGAGTACTGGGGAGCGGTTGTAACCAGGCGCCCTTTGCGGAAACTACCCGGGTTTGGCCTTGTCAACCGTAGTGGGAGTTTGCTCGATGAGATATGCGAATTGGAGTTCGACTAGCTTTTCTAGGATGAGGTATCAGCGGTTATAGAACTGCAATGGGGGGCCTCGGATAGGGCCGTCATGGTGGGATTATAAGCCTCTTCATCTGTGTCGTCCAGTAACCGTGAAGCTATTTACAGTGCCTAGAACATAGAGAAGATTATGGTGGGACCAGCCAACCGGACTAGCGTCAGACATCGCCAGTTTACCTAAGGTCATGGAAATCAGAACCTGCAAACTTGCGTCGGGCGAAAGGCGTCTCCGGCGTGTTCTATATCGACCTATTGAAGGCTCGAAGGTCCTCAGTCAGATAGAGAGTATTGCGTCCCCCCCCCCCCCCCCTAGGCAAGTGAGTTATCCGGGCTGTCGACAAGCACGATCTCAGTAGGTAAATTCCGCGATGAAATGCCAGCGATGGAAGATGGACGGCGGCTTACTCAAGTTTCTCTCTCAGAGGACTCAAGGCTTTTGGACTGTGGTAAAAATGTGTCCTAGGAGCCAATAAGCCTGCCGACGCCAAAGATATCCCCCTTACTAAGGCGCGTCTACAGACTTAACCCTCAGGATCCTTCCTTGTATTGGTCCTAGTGTTCTGGTGTGCGATGTTCTCAATTCCTGAATCCTTCTAGAGAGGACAATAAGAAATGCACTGAAGTAGAAGAGGTAATGGGAAAGAGATCACGTCCGTGGATTTCTCGAGCCTGCTACTGTCCACCGTGAAGTGCTCGGGCTCTTGTGCCAAGTGAGAGCAAGAGCTCTATCGTCACTGGAAGCCAGGCGAGACTCCTTTGACTGTAGAAAGGCCTATATGAGAGTCTGCCATAAACATAACAAGGAACATGCGTGGTGGGAGAAGCAACGGCTGCTCGAATGAGCAGAACAAGAGCCTTCAAATTATATCGTGCGACCTCATACAGCGGTGAGCCCGTTTAGTGACGGACGGGTAGAGGGTCATCTAACTAGTATTTTATTTCATCGCGACGCTGCGACCGTGTCTCTGATTGTACATCCACCGCGTGCACCTTCGCAGCACAACATAAATCTGGTATTCGAAGGTGGTGGTTGTTGGAGGGAAAGAGCTATGACAAGTCCTACGGTCACTGCTAAATAGAAAAAGCTCAGACCCCGATAAGGCCTGTTAAGCGGCGCTTCGTTTACCTTTCACTTCGCTGACTCTCGTTGGCCTTGTTTGTTACGGCCAACAGGAGCATCAAGAGCTGTGGCGATAAAATATGCAGATGATATCGTGGTCGCAAAGCGCGGCTCAGATGCCATTTGGCGCAGTACCTTGTCTAGAGTAGAGATTCTCTTTATTTCAGAAGGACCTGAGAAAAACACCAGGAAGAGCAAGGCTATGCAATTCAGGTGTGGAGGTCGATTGGCCGCCAGAGACGTAGTACGTTGCTACGGCCAACTGTTGAAGCGCGTCAACTCCTTTCCGTAATTTAGGTTTTGGGTTTATTGCATGAAAACGTCGGTCATAGCGCGTACACAGCTGACGGCTATTGCCTCTCTGTATAGGGAAGTAGGCAATGCTGAGAGGACGTACAGCAGTGAGTTGATGTATGGTCTTGGCAGGGTATGGAATCAGACTCCCAGCCCTACGTGCGTCCACTGCGGTGATGGGCTCAAGGACACCCCGAACACAGGATTTTGAGGTGTCCAGCATGGGCGGAGCAGCGTGCTTCCCCTACGTTTTTAATAGGACTTACATCGAATACGCTAAGGGCGGGCCTGTTTAGCATCCGTAGGCTACTGCAGGAGTCTCTGAACCATTGGCTAGAAGCGGCAAAACTTTTTAAGAACATACTCGTGGCAAAATCTACAGCAACTAACTGCCGCACGACACGCACCCCTCAGTCCTCCGGGGAAGGGGCTGGCTACGAGTAGACTCACACCTCCTCCCATTGTTTGAAGTACTTGCATATGCAATTCCTGGTCGGTTGGGAGGATGGGGAGATGACTGGATTTTAGTGGGTTAGAGGCCCACACTACCGCCCCACACTTGCAGACGAGTTTCCTGCAGTGGTGTCCGCGTGTGCGAACCGCATTTTCCAGTTACTCCTCTTAAAAAAAGTATGGAACCGCCCCACGCTGGCGAGTTTCAACCAGCTTGAGCAGTTATACATATAAATATATATATATATATATTTTTTTTTTTAAGGTATCCTACATTTTGTATAAGATACCTTTAACATATATTACGACGGTTACTGGGCGTTACGATCGGTGGCCGCAATAGCAACGCTTACGTTTGTAGTTAGACACCTAATCGCGTAACGCTCTTCTCTTTAAATGTTCTTGATTGCTAAGCCCTCCTAAACGCGTAATGCCAGTCCGTGTCCTGACGCCAACATTTCGGTCTTTCACTATCCGCTGTAGGGTATACACGCGTCGCACAAATCATTGCTCTTTAAACATGTAATGCGCTTGGGCCGGCGCTGTCTACTGGACAGGCAGCGCTCAAGTATGCAGGTTCTACTCAAGCGCCCATACACGGCTACCTTGTGACTGCGTCGTGTCATCCCGTCTTATCGCGAAGTAAACTAGATGCAAAATGCATTCTACCGTACCGAGGTGCCCGTCAGCTTTGTTCACGGCCTACCCAAAAGACCCGACAGAGCCGCCAATTGCGGCGGCAGAGGCCGTCCTTCTTTGTTATTTCCGCCTCCTTATCCTATTTTTCCCTCGGTGTGTCTGTGTCTCTCCTTTTCTCCGGCCTTACGCGTTATCCTCGCGTCTTCATCATTGTTCCTTTACCGCTTGCCATTTTTTAATCTATCTCGTTCTCTCTATTATCTCTCCCACGCTCTGCCTATTTCACTCTGAGGCAGTCCTTTGTTTGAGCTGACGCCTCTTCTGAGGCCATCCAGGCTGACAGTCATCAGCCGCCCAAATTCCTGCAGGGCATGTCTAACTCTTCACCGGCAAAACCTGATTACAGCAGTATGCGGCAACGGCGGCAGTGGCGGTAGCAGCAGCAGCAGCAGGAGCGCGCATATTGCCACTCGCATGAGAAATTCCAATTGTCCTTTTTCCTGCGTCCGTGCGTTGACCGCTCGGTCCCTCGGTTGGTTCCTTCTTCGCGCGGCGGGAGACGGGAGAACTGACGTATCTGAACCGCCGCATCTCTTGACCAGTTCTTCCTTGGCTCGGGGTGCTCGCTCGACGCGCTGCACGCCGCCAGCCTAGCAGCTACTCGTAGTAGAAAGTGTAGTAGTAGTAGTAGTAGAAGTGGTTCATTGCCCTTCTCCCATCTTAGCATTCAGCCTTCCCAGAAGCATGGGCCTGCTCCACCCTAGCTACTCCTCGCGGCTCCCCAGTAACCCAGTCCTCCAACTCTCCTGCTTCCAGCGGTCCGGCGCATTGCCAGGCGCGCGTTTTAGGACCCCGGGGCCGTTTTGTGAACGTAGCAGCTCATTAAAGACGTGTTCGTGTTGTCTTCCCCTGACTTAGTTTACTCGCCGTTTCCTGGACGCGCTCCGACTTCCTTCCTTCCCTTCCTTCCGCCTGATGAAGACCGGCTGGCCAGCGCGCACAAGTTCCCAGCAATGAAATGACCGATCATATCTGGCGGCAGAGAGGCAGCCAAATAGACAGACGCGACAGAACGGAAAGCTCGATGCCGCCGTCGTTCATAGAGGCTACCAGCACTGCTGCAATGACTACTGCGGTCGTCGGCACAATCAAGGCCACACAGTCAACCCTTTTGGGGTACGTGGATGATGATGGCACGCGAAACCACATACACCCACAGACACAACACCGTCAGTCACACATTTAGCTGGCTTTGCGTTGCCCTCCCCTTTCTCGCTTCGTCCCCGTTGGACGGGCGTACGTACGCCGGCTTTAGTTAATTAATTGCCAAGCTACTTCATTACTATTAAACGTCGCTTGGACAAACAGCCCAATCTTCTCTAACTGACGCACGCGTACCCGCGTCCGCGCATAACCGACTCGACTATATTATAACACTTGGGCGAATATCAAATATATATATATATATATATATATATATATATATATATAAATATATATATATATATATATATATATACATGTGCAGAGCCTGTTGGCTTATAGAAAAAGGAAACTACTAACTTGAAGCGCTGTTGTATTATTATTCTATTAACTGCCCAGGCGGCACGCGGCGTTCGTCAGGGGCAACAAGCTTACAATTGAGTGTCAATAACTGGAGTAGGTAAATATCATTCGAAGAGACGACCTTGTTACCAAAACTGCATCAGTAGCTACACAGTGGAAGATCACGTGTGTTTACGCACCGTCCTTCCTTGCAACTGTGTGCCATATATGGGATACAAGCCAGTTCATCTAGTTAAATACGCGCTAAATTAAAGGACACGATATCGCACATGCAGAAGTAACGTGGCGACAATGAACAGCAGCGGCGGTTGCAACAGAATTCAGGCATATGGGAGAGAAATTTGCGGCGCCACCGCCTGATATTGGCATCTTAGTGTTTACAGTCTGTCTAAATGCCAAAATACTTGCGGCAGAGCGCCACGACCCTGGATATCAAGCGCGTGGCAACGACCGGTCACTTTCGAATGTTTCGCTCGCACCCTCCGCGAAACCGCAAAGATTTTTTTGAGCGAAAAACACAATCTGGCCTTGGCCCACTAGCTGTCCTGGCGAACAACAGTCATGCGTTGGTTGACTGTTCCCCTAGATAACAGCAGCGGCGGCGGCGGCGGCGGCAGCAGCAGCAGCATCCATCCCTTCTACGTCGTACGTCGTATTTGTACGCCGTTCCTCTTTACATCTCTTTCTCTCTCCCTATCTCCTGCTAGATGTAGAAGCCGTTTCGTTGTCGTCCTATGGCGTCCCTGACGTCTAAAGCATATTAGACGTGGGGCGTCGTACATGGTACGTACGGATGGGTCGTAAGGGGGACAGGCAAATATCACATCGGACATACGATGAAGCCCTTTTGCGCCGACTCGTTCGTTCGTGGGCTAGCACCGAGCTGAGCAGCGGTGAATGTCGGACGCCCGTCGCCGCCGACACAGCGGACAACGCAATGCAAGTCGAGTCGGACGAGCTCTACCCCAACTCTATCCTACCCCCAACGCTGGGCGGGCTACCTTGGCCTGTCCCACTGCGACCAGCCAACGAAATAGACGGCTTGCTGTACGAAGACTTTGTGTGCGCTGCAGGCCACCAGAAGCAGACGCAGAAGCAGCAGCAGCTCCTTTTGGTCGGCGCGACGTGGACCATGGGGCTACCCGCGGGGAGCGGGGGGGGGGGGGGGGTAGTGAGCAGCGTAGTTGTCTGAAGGGGAAGGGGGGAATAGAATCGTCTGAGAGGCTATGGTGGTCGCGCCGGGGATGGCGATGGAGAACGAAGAGGTTGTAGCAGCCAAGCCGCAGAAACCTTCCCAGGATTTTATCTAGAGAGAGAATGAGGAAGGGAGAGAGAATAGAACGGGAAACAGAGAGAGCATAGAACGGGGGAGAGAGAGAAAGAGAAAACATGGTAAGCGAGAGAGAGAGAGGGGGGGTGGGCACAGGCACGACTGACGAAGGGGGAAGACAAGCTGGGGGTTTTCTCGCGATACACGGCTGTCGGCCAAAATGGATCTAGGCAGTGGAGCGCGTAATGTTAATGATACGGCGGGCTCGTTCGCTCGCCGTTACTCGCGAGTTGTTACTCACCACCAGCTAGGAGCGCCTTCGTCTTCCCTATAGCCGTAGTCGCCGCTGATTTGTACCAGGCTACTCGGACGGCCGTCGCTACCGCCGCTGCTGCCGCCGCCGCCGCGAATTCCAGGACGATCGAGGGAACAAGTCTTTCGTCCTTGCCCGGTTCGGCAAGTCGTAGATAGGTAGGTAGGTCCCCTGGTCTGGTTCATTGAGCCGAGAGTCCAGTTGTTCATGCTGTTGATTTCTACCGTTTGTCACCTGAGGGTGGACGACGCCCTGTTCCTGACAGCATCGACGGCTACCTAACACCGTCTCTTTTCGAATCGCCGGTAGCGAGCTAGCATAAGTAATTCCAGCTTATAGTACCGGACTAGAATATCATTGACAACACCGGCGATGACAACAACAGCAATCAGTGGCATCAATTACGTAACACTACTGGTACCATGCTTGCTAGTCTCGAGTAGCCTTTCAACCGCAACTGCCTGTGCGCAAGCAGCATCTGGCTGAAACAGAATATAACAGTTATTACGGTTATTTCCGGCCGCCGAGAACAACCTCATTATATATATATATATATATATATGTATATGCGTTTTTTTCTAGAATCCAGTTCGAGGATTTGTGCCATAGCCACACTAACCTATTTGTGTACCTACAAAATTGCAGCCAATTAATGTTATGGTCTTGTGTGGATTAACTAGAAAAAAAACCTATCGCGTATACATAAGATATGATCGAAAATATATGCAATATCTGAGTCTGCTTCGGTCTTACAGCCGACCAGTGTGCATCGGGATTTGCGGGCGTCTTTGTGTGGTGTATTGTTTGCAATTATCGATCTTTCTGCGTCGTCGACTCGCAACGAGGTCCGCATAAAAGAGGAGAGAGGTGGCACTCCGCAAATGGTAAGCATTAAGAATTTTCCGTCATTGGCACAGCGGCTATGCTGCAGCAGGCCCAGTTGCATCTTGTCTGCGTCGATTGCCGTAGACAGAATAAAGAGCTCCGCCTTATAATGGTCAATTTATTGCCAATACGTCTTCGGCACTTGGATCCTGATACAGATCCAGATTGCCGGCGGATCGGCCTCGTTGCGTCCGGATGAGGACGACGGCCTCTGCGGGCCGTCTCCTGACTGACGCCCGGTGTTCTGCCATTAGCAATGCCAAGCCGCTACCCCACTCTAACTGTTCAACCATTATCAACATCATGGGAATCATTGTTATTGTTATTTTCGAAACTATGGCGAAGCAATGTGTCGACTAAACTTAAATAAACATATGTATATATATATATATATATATATATATATATATATATCTGTATTGCCTTCAACACTATGCAATAAAAAGCTTAATTAAGCGCTGAATCAGAACGCAAGTTTGGAATTTTCTCAACGCGCCCAATTTCTGTTGCCACATTCAAATTACGTACAGTGGCATCTATAATAATACGAATAATGATAATAGTATGAATTATTATTAATTTTACAATTGTAGTTGCATAAACTCACATTGTCTCTGCTGTTTCGACGACAAATGAACTGCCGTTTTCACTATACCCCAAATTGCGCATGCGTTTATTGTACCACCAATGATGTTTACTTTACTCTTGGAGGCACAATATATACAATACAATACAAAGTCTCCTTTGAAAAAGGGGTGTTAAAATCACATAGTACTCTTTACACTGATGGGCACGTCGCGAAACTCTCCATGCAAACGCGTTATTTACAACTTCGACATTAGCAACTTCCGGTGGAGTAACTGACACACCACTACGTAGATTATTTTGACGTAATGTGAAAAAAGTACTAAATGTATTACTCCGGATTAGTTGTTTAAAAAGTCTCACGTCAACTTGCATTTGGTACTCGCTCACTGTTGGGAGTACCAGACTCTCGCGTCTTACATTGCAGCGCCATGCAACTCGTTTGAGAAATTTATCCTGCACTCGCTGGAGCAGTTCTACATCTTTTCTATAAAAGGGGGCCCACACGTGTGAACAATATGTCCACTTTGGTACAACAAGCGTATTATACAGTTTTATGTACATTGCTCGGTCATGCCCGATAAACGCTCTAAGAATGAGATTACACAGCCGAGACGCAGATATTACAACTTCGGCGATATGAGAAGTATACTTCATTTGACAATCAAATGTAACACCTAGGTCTTTGTATATTGACACTTCAGGTATGCTATGGCCGTTCATGAAATATGAAGTGTCGTCTTTGACTGTTTTCAGCACGGCGCATTTAGAAGTGGATATTTCCATTCTATTCAAGTGGGCCCATAGTAGCACGGCATCAATTGCCTTCTGTAACTGGGCCTTGTCTTTGTCGTCTTTAACTTCAATGTATATCTTTAGGTCGTCGGCATAAAGCTTGTAAATCACCTCAAGTCTGCCAAGGACGAGTTTAAGGTCTTAAGCAAAAATTGCATACAAGAGCGGCCTTAGGCAGGAGCCCTGTGGGACTCTAGACGGACATCGAGCAGTACCAGACATAGCACTTTTTATCTTGACCCTAAAGCTCCTGCCAGTGAGATAGGCTTGGCACCAATTTCGAACCCTAGGTCCGATGCCTAGCGATTCCATCTTGCTTAGTAAAATTTGGTGGTCAACCCGATCAAAAGCACGCGAAAAGTCAAAGTAAACGATGTGGAGCGGAGATCCGTGATTTCGCGCCAGGGCCCAGTCATGAGAGACCTCCAATAATTGGGTTGCTGTCGATCGCCTCTTAGTGAATCCATGTTGCTGATTGTCTAAAAGTTGGTTAGACGATAAGAAATTATAGATACAATCAACGACTATTTTTTACATGATTAAACAGGGGATGGCACACTGGGCAATAGGTCGGTAGTTCTCAGCAGTTGCTCTAGAGCCCTTCTTGTGCACAGGTGTGACAATGGATTCACGGAAGACGGTGGGAACTTCGCCATCTTCAAAGGACCGGGTGAAAATTATTGCCAGCGGCTCGGCTAGAAACTCGGCCAGTTCTTTGAATACAATAGGTGGTAGCCTATTAGGCGTAGATGTGCTTTTGCGTTGCAGATTTCGAAGTTTTTCGAGCACAATGAAAGGATGAAATTCAATGTCATTGAGTGTGTGCGCCGTTTGCTTGATTCTCGTGATGGCGACGTTTTGAGGCTTTATGTAGACACTTTTGAAGTAGTTCAGCAGAATCTCGGCCTTGTGTCCATCTTCGACTGCGGTGCCTTTTTCATGTATAAGCGGCGCTACTCCGGACTGTAGTTTAAGACGCCGACCTGCATATCGAAAGAAGTCCCTTGCATCGCGGATATTCAGATTACTTTCCTCCATGCGCCGACAACGCAATGCTGTACGTGCCAAATTACGCGAGAGGCGTTTATGGCTTTGAGAGGAGGGTGCACCACTATTCAGTTTTCGAGTAGCTCTGTCCATAAAAGATTGTAGTGAGGATGATCTTTGCATCATTTTCGGTGTATAACCTTCTACAAGGACGGACATGATATTTAGGAAAGAACAGTACTGGGCATCCACTGTTTGGCATTGTGCAAAAGAGAGACGCCAATTTTTGGTTGCTAGGGTGGCAGCCATTGCATTATAATCAGCTTTATAGAAGTTTAAAAATCGATCTTCGTTACATTCTTGTCTTTTCGCGGATATTTTGAAGGATACAGCCAGATGGTCGGACTTTACTGGAGATTCACCTACAGTAATATCAGTAATTAATTCTTCATTATCTGTCAATAGCAAATCCAGTATGTTCTGTCCCCGGGTGGTAACCGTAACAAGTTGCACAAGTCCAGCAGAACAACAGAAGAAGCTGAAGATGTATTCCTTAGTTTCTGCAGAAAAGTTAAGGCCTCCTGTGGTCCAGTCTATTCCAGGCTGATTGTAGTCACCGGTCAAAATGACGGGCCAGCTTACTTGAACTAAACCATACAAGGCGTCACATAATGTGCGCATTCGTTGCGCTAGCTCGGCAGAGGAACCGGTTGGAGAAAAATAGGCACATATTACGCGATGGCATTGATCGGTCCCACGTAGCACGTCGATGGCGACAACCTCAGCACAAGTATCGCCGATATCGATGTCGCAGCATCCCAGCTCAGGCTTCCAAAGTATACATACTCCGCCTCCACAGCGGCCCATACGGTCCTTACGAAATACGGAGTAACGGCCTCCCAGTGACAGTTCTGCCGATGATATATTTTCTGCAGACGCCCAAGTTTCAGAAATGCATATAATGTCCGGAGAGTGCATTAGCCAGTACTGAAGAAGCGAATCACAGGCAAACTGTTTTATTATTCGAGCAGCGTTAAACGAAGTGCAAGAAACAAAACTATACGATGACGGTCCAGAGGTTAGATCAAGGCCGAGAGAGTCATGGCTATTGGAGCTGATGGGTTGTCAGGCTTCAGTGGGAAACGTTTCTATGACATTGACATTGCCCTTGTCACGGTAGTCCATTACGAGTGTTCCCGTGTACCATAAAGTCTCTCTAAACATGTTTGAGGCGTCTACCTCGGATACGTCAACAATAAACGATGAGTAAGAGGCAAACTTAGGTTTGATCTTACGTACTCTAAGAGCCGTTACTCCATTCTTCTTAAGATGCCCATGTACTCTAGATGCTGAAACATTAGAGTCAAGCTTCGAGACGAACACCATACTGGTCCGTATATCGGCCCTTGCTACGGGCAAGAGTGAATCTGATTTGGATTGTGAGCAATGGGAGCGCGATGGTTGGGACTGCTGACTTCTCGGTTCCGAATCTGCAAGAGCAGCGGAATCTTGAGATGCACTGCCGACATTGAGTACGCGGCGCGTGTCTCTACGACCATTACGCTCATTACCCGCGGCTCGATAGTTTCCAAAGTTCTTGTTTGATTGAGCATTGGTTTTCCGGGGATAGCTTTGTACTTCACGCTCTTTTTTATTTGTAAATAAAACCCTGGAGTTAGAGCGTGCCCTTGGAGTTTGGGATCGGCCTGAGTTGTCTCGCTTGGCATGTCTTCCACGGTTGTTTGACAGGTCACAGACAACAGCTGTTAGATGTAACAGCTCTTTCTCGAGCTTGTTGTTTGTGCACTGGTACGATTTGACCAACGTGCGTAGTGCACGTACCTCTTTCACAAGTGTGCGCATGAGCAATTTGTCGTCCACCGCACTTCCATGTGCGTCGCCGTCGCCAAGGGACATGCTGTCAACACTGTCTGTATCGTCATCGGCGGGCGGCTTACAGTTGTGGCAGCTAAACTCAGCAAAGCTATCAGTACGATTAACGACATCGTGAGTGGTAACTTGAGTGCACTGGATATGGACTTGAAGCTCACACTGAGTGCAGCGAATTGTGTTTCTTGTGCCAACACGGAGGTCACAGTTCGGACACTTTCTGGGCTCACGAGTAGCCCTCTTCGAAGAACTGATGATGTCGTCTTGTGATAGAGCTCGCTTCTGTCGTCTCGGGTCCATTTTCCTGGTGAGATCACTAGATAAGAAACTTCAAGTAGTTCTTAGTCACTCGATGAATCAAGCAGCAAGTTTACGGCACAAACAACGCACAGAAACGCACTCTTTAAAGACAAAATTCGGGAGCGTGGTAGAAACACGTCTAGTGTTTACATGATCAGCTGATCAACTATCATTATATGCAAAATGTCCAACCTTGGTTGACCAGACTTTAAAAGGACTTTTGTTAAAATACGCATACGGTATTCCGTACGATGCGGTCGATTGGGGAGGGAAGGGGTAACGTGGCTTGTTTAGTAGTGACAGTAAATTAGTCATTTTTGCTAATCCACGTGGCTCGCCTGACATTACTTCACAACTCTTGTGTTTGCAATTGAACGAGTTGTCCGACACAGACACTGAACAGGCCGGCGGCCGTCGTCTGAAAGACATTAATCGTCCGCTAGCGGAAGGCAAATTGTCGTATTAAACAAGTTATGAAAATATCGAGATTCTATAATGTCTTATGTTTGGGCTTGCACGATCAATAATTTGAGATTTTGCTATTACGTTCTTAAACATGCAGGAAAAGGCGCATAAAATGAATAGCATTTTGGTATCAAATCGGTAGCTGTTTGATTTGTAATTTATATATATATATATATATATATATATATATATATATATATATATATATATATTGTAATTCGCCTGATGCCGATGTCGGAGTACCGTAGGGTCTCAGATAGAGAGAACGAGGGGAATGTCAGCGAAGCGATAAAGAGATGGCAAGTCGGCTAGAAATATTGGGCCGGGTTAACCCTACACGCCTCGTGTCGTAAGCATCGGCTTTCTAGGCTGAACACCAGGTACGGACCCCGCACATTGGACCGCTGCGATCAGAAAGGTAATAAAGCAAGTAAAACGCAAAGTTCAAACCAGTAGAAATTATATATTCCAACCGAGTATTTTGAAAGCATCAAGTAGATATGTATCGCGTCTGCACGGTTCTTTTCGTCGCAGTTGCTCGTTGGCATTTATTCGTATGGTTTGAGTACTGGGTCGCTGAGTCGGCCACGGCCGCGTACATATTTAGTATGCCAAATCAATCAGAATGTCTGTTGGCGTTCTACTAGGCACCTAGGTATTTACGCTGAAAGAGTCTCGAAAACTTGACTCGTTCTCTGTGAATGCATGTAAGGGAAAGGTCGATCTAGTTTAAGAGAAATAAACCAATAATCCGGCGCGACACGGCTAGTATACTCGTGTTAACGTGCAGAGCGATTACAGAGAGAGTTATATCTTTAAATGCCGGGCCATGGCCGGTTTATAAACTAACCGAGGTTTCACTATGATTACTACATGAGGTAGCCCTTGCATGCCCATATGCACGTACACACAATATACACAAATATCGGGAAACCCCAAAGCATCTTCTAACGAGAAAGCCGTTATTCTGTACCGATATGCTTTTAGTCGAAATCACGTAAAGGAAGCTGCGCTTGACCTGTGATAGATTTATGCAAAAACGTTTCTCAAATTTTATAGTTGGAGAGCAAGATACTCTTAAACTATTGGAGGTAGTCAACGTTGCAGCAAAATGTTGAATACTGCAAAACATTACAATACAATCGAAAGTAAACGACATGTATAAGTATATATATATATATATATATATATATATATTTATATATATATATGTATATATATATATATATATATATATATATATATATATATATATATATATATATATATATATATAAAGGTAACAACGTTGTTCTACTATGGGCTTTCACTATTTTGCAGAATCTCGGTTTGTATATATTGGAAGAGCACATCTGGGTCATGCCGTTTTTCACCCTTATGACAGAGCCGATCAAACTGGGCAGAATCTTCGTACTGGGACGTTCTGTGTCTACAGCTTAATTGACTGCATTTGTATTACGGCTGCTGGAAATAGTAATTCTTCCGCCCTTCTAGTGCCCCTGTGCGGGAGAGATATAGCGCTAGTTCTTCTTCGACGTTGCAGATTATGAGATTTGTTAGCACCGTTCATGCCCTGCTTTGGGACATGGTCGTATTTTGACAGTAAGCAGTTTTCAAAATAGTAATTGAGCACATAGGCTGATAAAACAACGCATGGTCTCGACCGAAGGTGCAAAACTATCGAGCAGTTTCTGAGCACCAACTTACTGAGTTCCGCTTGACCGAAATCCGCTAAAGTCTTACGCCTTATAAGCTGCCAGTACACCACTTAAGAGTTCCTATGAAAAAAGCTAGCGAGCAGGGGGGTAAGAGACATCGGTCGCTAACTTGTTTTAAATCCACCACTTATACTTCACTCGGCCCGCAGGTCTTTACCACATCGCAGGCTGCGCATGATGACTCTTAGCTAGACGCTTAGCTTTCAAACAAACAAATGTTATAAGCCTTTTTAGGTCAGACCGATTGCTTACGTCTGACTGCAGCCGTCATATGTGCAACCATAGAATTGGGAGTTTTTAATATGCAGGAACAACTTCAGAGGCCGGATTGTTCACCCTCTGGCCGCTGAGTGATTACAGCATGAATTCATCGCAGAAGAAAAAGATGTTCTATGTGGATTGCAGACACCTATATTCCATGCTATCTGACAGCACACAAGAAACTGGGACCCCGCCTAATAATATATGCACTACGGCATAAATACATATTATATCAGTGCATTCGTCGTATCTTGTTCCCGCCCAAAGACTTAGCCCCAAGGGAGACGTTTACGTGTATACGTTAAAGCCCAACAAATCGGTATTTTTCCTTCATCAGATTTACTTTATTATAACATAAAATCTGTTTGTCAATATTTATCTGAAAATCATACTAGCACACCTATGATTACCGTTCAAGTTCTCCTTAGAATTATCCATATGACATCCAAGCTACAATTATTTCAGTTTAAATCTTACTTTTTAATTATTTAAACTCTGTTGTTGAAAATATGATATGCAATCACTTTTGCGCCCATCGATACACGAAGTATGAACTATCTAGCATATACTTATAGCGTCGCATTTACCGCATTCATTATTCCTCTATACACTACATTTTCAACTTGAAGACTATATATATGAGCACAATTTTTAGAAAAACTGTAGCTTTTAAGTATGGCAAGTATACACACGTCTAGTCTAATATAAAGGGAGATTAATCCTATCATTCCCTAAATTGCACGTAAGATATGCGACTACGGCTGATTTTTCAGCTGCCACCTACTGCCTTATATAGACTACGGAGCTTTGAATCTATACCTGAATACGTCGTTGATTAGAAGTATGCCATGCTATGGCGAGGGATGCGTTGAGTTAGTTTGTACTTGGCGACAGTTTGAGTTTTTATTATAATCGTTTACAGAAGGCGCTTTTTTAATCGAAGTAAATTTAGTGAATAATTCTGTATTAAGATATAAGTCGTGCTTAAGTCGCGTCATCACAAACCGTTGAATGTTGGCCGAGCAGTGTGTGGTGAATTTAAACTTGATGGAATCGAGTTTGCGGCTAAAATAAAAGACTTTTGTCACACGAAACTATTTCTTCAAAAATGCAGTGCACTACTGACTGATATTTCCGACATTCATATCAGTCTTTAACACGATCTCGTGGATTGCTAATATAGCCCTACGCTGGGGACAAGACGGGCACTGGTCATCGCCTCTAAAACAATCTCTCAGAGATTAATACAAGAGACAGTTTTAGGCAATACCAGATCTACGTACGGGCATGCGTTCGTCGAGCGGCCTACCGTAGTGCCTGAACCAATTACTGGACTGAAGGTTTCCTATGCTCGGGTTTGTGTGGGCCTCGAAAGAACCCGATTTAAATACTGGCGAGTACTCCTGGCGTTCCCTACGAAGCGCTTGTTTGCATATCGAAAAAAAAACGAGCAAGAGTCACTGCTATCCAATGCAATTCAGCTAAGATACAAAACCTGCGCATCGCTTTCATCGGCTTATTAGTCGAAAGTGCCCTCTCGATGAGTCTATGACTCGACTTTAATCTATGAATTTTGCATACGTATCGCTAACATCGTGGCATCTTTTGAAACGCTGCTGTTGTCTGTTTAAGAATAGTCGAATGAACGGCCAACGACTCGATAGAAAGCAGTTAGTTTCTACACGTCAGTAAAAAGTATGGCAAGGCAGTCTGAAACGCAGTGCCGCGGTGATAACCAGGTCTTCATTTTTGGGATTTATGCGATTACGATCAGTGGTAAAAAAAAAAACGAGGGCAGAGTTAGACATATCTGTAAGACAGCAAACTAGTTTCGTTAAGCAGGTCTATTTTGGCCTCTATTAAATAAAAGCACTCCTGATAATGTAAAACGACAAATGAACAGATTTGTAATGCGTAGATAGGATCTAGCAGCGGTAGAAGCATGACAGCACCACAGACGACCGGAGTTTGGCTGTGTCAAGCACAATGTTTTCTATCCTAATATTTTGTTCCATGTGCCGCTGTTGTGCCAGCGATTTCCTTTGAAGCTATGACTTACAATATACATATCTATGCCTTATGCATATATATATATATATATATATATATATATATAGGCTGAAATATGTATAACTGCAGTAACAGGGAATTCTCCCTATGTCAGACAAAAGTTCCACCGGGGCTTTGGACGAATAGAAATACAGGGACAGGAAAGAATAGGCTTGGGGCAGTGGGTATATTCGTTAAAGAATGAATAATATGTATGGAAGTGGCGACATTAAAAATGAAAGACTTTGTGGTAGTTGATATTGAAGGGCTTAGCGGAGCAATTCGAATTATAGGGGTAGAAAGAGCGCCGAGTAATACATCAGAGGGAAGTGGAGCATTGTACAGACATAAAACTACGTTTCTTAGAGACATGAACGCCCACACTAATCGGTTGGAAGGGGAAGGGAGGATATGAAAGGGAAAATGCTATTTAAATGGATATTAGTGGCAAAGGTAGAAAATATACGTATAGCCAAGGCAACAAGAACTCATGTGTGGATTATATTACGGTTAAAAGAAAAATACGGGAATGGGTAGATATGAGGAGAGATGGTTAAATATGAAAGAAGGACAAGAAAACAAGCAGAAGTAGGCGCATAGAATATATACAATTAAACAGCTATTAGGTGTTAAGATAGATCTAGATGAATTGCATAAAATAATTTGAGATAAAAGATAAGGGGAGATGGTAGAATAAGAAAATTGAGGTGACAATATTCAAGAGAAAGAAATTGAGCAAGAAACACAGGATAGTGGTGGGCAGGGCCCGGGCAATGGGAGGGAATACCGGCTAAACTGTATGCAACTAAAACCAAAGGTTCAGCGTTCAGCACACGAAAAAATACAACAGTGGGATAAACAGGAATTTAATAATATATTGAGGCACCTAAATGAGAATGAGTAAGACGATTCTGGACATATGTAGTGAATAAAGGAAAGCTAACCAGAACACAAAAAGCGAAAATGGGAAGTTGGATGATAATGCACCGTCTCTTTTTATTAAGACATCTGCGCTCTCCGTTTTTGATCAATTATGGTCGCGCAGAATCTACTACGGCGTTCACTTTGCCTAAATTGGAAGCCATCAAATTCAACTTAAGAGTAGCTGGACCAGGTCTTGAACCCACGACCTTTCGAATTCAAGCCAATGTCTGTGCCACTAAACCATCTTGCTCGATGAAGAATGTACAAAAAAAATTGATGCGGCGGTAAAAGCGCTACTTTTTTTTTATTATCAAAGATGGAGCTAGTGAACCAAAATCGAGAAGATATACGGGTAAAATCACACGGGTATAAGAAAGAGTACAAGTGTTTTTTCTTCCAGGAAGTTGGCGTACGGGAAGGCGATCCTTGCTACAAAGTCATAGCGTCGAAAACGGTGACGTCAAAAAGAGACAACCTAGAACTATTACACTAATAACGTTTTGTACTTTTATACAAAAAACAGGTTGGCATTGAATAAAACAATTGGGAATGATAATGCGGGCTTTTTAAGTGCGTTTTATTTACAATATCTGATGTGTATTACAATTATAGTCGCAAAGTTCGTAAGGCTGAGCGCCCGTGTACGCACCACTAGAACATCTAATGCAAATGTTTTTTTTATTATTTGCACCGTGTTACCTCAATCATCCACCTATGTTTTAAATATATTTATAGTAAACACAATAATAGGCCGCAAAATTATATTTCGCCAAAGTGTTTTGGGATCTGTTCGAGGTATATCTTATTAGTGGTCGTTTGATAAAGCTTTCGCTATAGTTTTATTTCATTGTTTTCGTGAATGAGTCAGATATGGCTATTTGCCTAGGCGATGGACAGCACGCTTAAAGGCCGCTAAGTAACACAGTGTGCAGGTTTGTGTGCTTATGGTTGATATATACATATTAGACGATCGTATTATTTATTGAAGCAAAGTGTTAATATCTCGTCTGCAGAAACAGAGTTTTAAATCTAAAAAGCCCACGATATAGTCAAAATATATTGCGCATAAGTGTATGGCGAAGGAAGGATTCGATGCAACTTGGGTAGGCTTATTAGAGGATATTTACAAGAAAAACACAGTAATAGTCGAACGAAAGGAGGCAGAATCGAGCTTCCTGGCCTCTGCAGGGATAATGGAAAGAGACCGGACGAACTGACCTTTGCGTTCTTTGAGGCCACGTGCTGGTGTGGAATGCAATTGTTACTGACTCATTAGCCCCTTTAATTGTCAGTACGGGAGAGGAATAATGCCAGTACAACCTACATCTGCGACTTCCGTTCACTGGCATTTAAGACACTGGGGGACCTAGCCGGGAACCTACAAATGTATCTATCGAGTCGGCAAGGCGCGCAGCCATTCGAAAGAGTCAAGTTCTTACACCAGAGACTATCGCGTTTTAATTTATTTGACCGAGTGTATACGTAGCAAACGAGATAATTTTTACCTCATATCCAATGTACGAATTTGAATTGCATTATATATATATATATATATATATATATATATATTTGTTCTTGTTTTCAAGTTGTTTTATATACAATTATCATTGTTTAAAAGTTACAATTATAAGGTGTGAACATACACTCCTGTCTCCTCCTAGCTCCAATTCTTATTCCATGGAATTGACAATGCGTATATATAATTGATTTTGTTAAAAAATGACAACTAAATATATATACATATATATATATATATATATATATATATATATATATATATATATATATATATATGTGTTTTGTTAAACGTTGCTTGCAATCGTAATGATAATAAAAACTAAAACATATTATGAGAAACGTCATTTTAATACGACGTTATATTTTCAGTGGAATGAAGGAAATTACCGCCGATTATAACACAACGAATTGCGGAGTAAAATCCGGAACGAAAAATGCCTGTTTCGAAGCAATATTTTTTTTAAGATAGGACAAATAAAGTAGTAAAATATATAATTTACTAAGGTTCATTTGCTAGTATATTTATTGACAGAAATGCAAATAAGAATATAATTTTGTACATTCACATATAATTTAGAGGGATATTACGGCTGTCACGGCTTGATAAGTGCTGTTTTAAGCCCATGGCATGACTGCTTCGAAAGCCACGATATAAGCTGTCGCCGAGCCTGTACGCAGGCTGCCTGGAAAGCGCAGCCTACGTATAATTTCATATCTTACGTTACCTTACGGTTTACTTAAGATAGCAGAAACAAATGACCAGTTACCACTTAATATTTGACGAATCTGTAAAGACAAAATATTTAACGAAAGGACTCATTTAGAGGTAAAAGTCATCTTCAGCAAACAGGGCACATAAAAATAAGAGCATTTACACTATTGGAACCTGAAGTAGAAAATTGAGAGGGCTTTAGTATCACCAACAAATAAACCAATAAATAGAATACATTCTTTTTTTTGCAGAATTTAAGTTATTTAGAGAAAACAGTAACGATTGATCCTGCTATTACTTGTGCGTATAGGTATGTCTGTGAAGGTTAACTTCAGGCCTCATAGCGTTGCATGCAGTGATATGCTAAATTTGATGTTTTAGTTTAGCTAAAGAAAAGTAATACGTAATAACATTTTTGAAAGAGAGAGAGGGAGAGAGAGAGAGAGAGTATGACACGAGAAATAGTTGCAATAAAAGTGTAGATAATATAAATATGTTATCAGTGAAAAGCAAGAAAAAAATGGCGGGTGGGGGAGGCACGGAACGGCTAGATTGAGAGAGACGGAGAAAGATTACGCAAGTGAAAGAAAGCCGCAGAAGGACGAACGGAGCCGGTATTAATTTCAAACGTCAAGGATGTCCTACAGAGCGGGCGTTACATAAAGCGAAACAGGCATCAATGCGATGCATTGTTGTTGTTTTTGTTTCTGCTGCTGCTGCATACCAGGCTGCATTTTGGTCTGCCTTCCAAAAATCTACCCGCTTAGGGCGCCTAGGTCTTAGTTTTTCCGCCATTGTAGACGTTTACGCCGACAAATAACCCACCGACTGAGAGGTAGACGGAGAAGCTTAAGCAGCTGAACACATAGCACGTCAACTTGTAATTTGCTGTTGCTGGCGCTGCCGCCTGTGTTTTGTCCATGGTCACCGGAATAATCAATCACGTACCAACCGCTCGCCGCCAGTAATGGAAGCTTTTTCCCCAAGAGCGACATAACTGTGAGCTCTACACAGTTGCTGCTGCTTTTGCTATTTGGTACTTGGCAACTGAATGCTGCACCGGCTAAAACAATAAACCTATAAGCTCGCAAAATTACTAGTGTGGGTCAGACATTGCTGAGACATACTGAGGCGAGGCTTGCGTATGTCACATCGACACCAGTACGCAGTTCACGCATACATGCAAACGCTACTTAACTTTATACAACTAGAGGTAATCGGCCGTACATATATATATATATATATACTCTACATGTTTACAGTATATGTTACATTAAAACAACGAGTTTAATCGATTTTAAACAATACGCAATATGTTTGAATTAATCAAAATGTAGTGTGGCCTAAGGTATAGTGCCCGGTATGAGGAGAAGGTACACAAGCCGTTCGGAGCATTTGGACCACATTATGGTTGATAACATGTTTCTGCGACGGGATTGTAGAAAATGAGCAAGCAATGACGAGCTTAACTTTTGTCATTCAGAAAACGATTTACAAGCGTTGTTATCGGCCGGGCATTTTTCGACAAGCAACGATGTGTCTATCCGCAGGGCCGACGTGAAAAACATCGGGCGGTTTTTAACACACGCAATAAATGCCGCCGATACGTCGCCTATAGGCAATTTACACCCTGATAGGGAGAAAACCCGGGATAGTAGAGCGAACGGCAGCGAGTTGAGCAACAAGGATCGAAAGAGCACGCAGAAAGCAGCAAAAACATCAACAAAAAGAACAACAACAACAGGAAAACGTCCTTCTCATTGGTTCAATTTGTTAGGTGCTGCCCCGATCCGACCCGCTGCTAGTATCTGACACACGCTTCACCGCGTGCGTGTCCTGCATCGAGGAACGTTAGTCGAGCGTTAGCGTTACGGGAGCTTGGCGGTCTGCCGACACCATGCTGACAGACACCTCGAACGGTTGGTGACCTGGCTGGCCAGCCAGTCGTTCGGTGGTCCCCGGTGTTCCACTTGATGCCGTTACAATAGCCAATGGTCGGTATTGTTGATATATGTGCGACGGACAGCCGACAGAGGTTGGTCGTGTACGCTGAGTTATGACAGCTCAATCTCCCCCACAATACTTTCACCAACGACGAGCCCTCCTAGAGCCCTCCGCCGTCATGGTGCCCGTTTCGACAGGCGACCGACGTTTCATCTCTCCTGTTCAACGTTTCGATCCAGCCGCAGGCCGCAGCCATCGTGTGTCGCTTCGGCAGTGGCCGCAATAGCAGCGGCCGAGGCTGACATCTCCTCCATTCTGAGTCGCCACCAGTAGTAGCCATCCGAAGGATTTTGACGTCGGGTGCGAAGCGATTTACCGCCATCCAGAGCTAGGCGAAAAAATGGGGATGGGGGGGGTGTAGTCGCTCTGTTACATCGGGTCGGACGAAAATCGTTGTCTTCGTCGCCGTCCCGCTCCCGGTAACACGAGAGAAAAGCCGGGGTCGAATACGTCGATTTGTTCAAACCCCAGCCCGTCGCTATATCCCATCGCCCCTATCATAACACTACCCAGCCACCTATTCCCCACTTCGGCGGCCCTATCCCAGTTCCAATCCCAGTTCACACGCACTCGTTCGTCGTTGCTACCTTCCCGTCAGGGGTCCTCGTCTTTGTCGGGCCGGAGATTTGCTTTTTCAAAGACGACCTACCCAAATTTTGAGCCAGACGCGAAACAACAAAAGATACGAGGAGGAAAAGATGAAGGTGGAGGAAGACGACGACGACGACAAAAACGATGGGACCGGCGAAGGCTTCCCACTTTATGCCTCTTGCTACGCCGATCCATTCTGATACAATAGAACAACATTGACCAAGACGCACGCTGCCCTATGTGAGATGACCCCAGTATATCAATGTTGCAATGATGGCTGGCAAAATAAGTAAGGTCTGTTTTGTTCGGAGGCGGAGAGCGCATTGCTTACCGAGAGATACGTCGCCATCGGTCCAAGACAAACTACGCGAAAAAGAAAAAGCTGTGTGAGTTGGCCGTGCGGCGTGGCGTCGTCGTAAGCTGAACGCACATTATTGTTGGAAACGCATTTCGAGATAGGCAGAATCTCCAAACGACGTACATACACTACGCCATTCTTCTACGAGAAAGGAGGGGGCGTAGGATAAGGTCTAGATGGGAATATTGCCCACTTGCCATGTTTCTTTTATTATGTACCTTCTTGAAAGTTTCAGATTGTAGTGTCTGCTCGAGCGATATTGGAGTGATCCATCCCTCGAAAATCTGCTATACATATATATATATATATATATACATATGGAATCCGCAAAAGAATCTGAGATATGTAAAGTTAGATAAAAACAAGAGTGCCTTAATTAAATTAAAGACCCTTTATTTTAGTTTCATTGCAGATAACATGCCATTTTGAATTGTAACACAATGTTAGTAAGGTGATGAGTTTATCTTTGTCCGTACAAACTATATACGAAACACTTTTCTTCACAGAAAGCAGGCTCAATAATAACAGCTATATGCACAAGCAATATGCACGCTTCAGCGTTGGTTTGTAGTTTGTGATGGTCATGGGGTTAGAAAGAATACTTTACTCTGCATAAACCCACAGGTAGCAATCTAACGGTCTTAACAAACTGCATGATAATGAAGGCCACTGAATATCTTCGTTACGTGATGCCTAATTATTTCGCCGGCTGTGTGGCTCGTGGTACCGTCTCGTTGGAACCAGAATTTACATACATTGATTTCGTCCAAAGTTCGCCAAATATAAGTGAGATCATGCTGTGATAAAGCTCTCCATTCGCCGTGGAATGAAAAATAGAGTCTAGTTATTAGACCAGAGGTCACATATGGCACATGTAACGGCTCTTCGTAAATTAAGTGAGCGCTCTCGGTTACCCGGATGCAAGTTTTGTTTATTCGCGCTGATGTGTCCGGACATTGTTCTACATGGTCGGCCATAGCAGCGATATTTTTAGCCAAACAAGCGCTCGGTGTTCTACGGCTTGGTACATCACGTACTGAGCCTGTCCCTGTAAAATGTTTGCACCAATTTACGAATGGTGTTTTCAAAGATCCGGTTATGTCGACCGTAAATAGGATTTAGCAGCCCTACCTTGTTTTGTTTACAAAGAGAATATATTAGGACTTTATATATATATATATATATATATATATATATATATATATATATATATATATATATATATATATATGTTTTTTAAGTGTCTTGTTGCAAGTAATGTCATTCGAATGCCTCCAAGTGCAGGCTACAAAAGTGGAGAATAATTTCCATACTCTATGGAGATAGAAATTATTCTTAGCGGCAAGGATAATTATTATGGCGGGTATTCTAGCAGTACTCGTGTTAATTACAAAGGTGTAAATAATCCTCGTATTGGAAAGTAGACCCAAGAATGCCTACATACGCACACATGATTCCAACTGATCACAGGAGGAGACACACGGTTACTCCTGTTGAGCTATTGTGCGATCGACCTGCGTTTCACCGGGTTGGTTTTTGTTTTGATTCGTAAGATATCTTGCCAACAAGGCTGACGAGGTTAGTGACTGCGTCAAGGGTATCTAGAGGAGACACTCCATTTTCTAGCTTCATGATTTCATCACTATTTTACTAGACAAACCGACCGTCGCCACCTCACTTCATTGCAACCGGGTCGTTATAGGACTTATTACACTCGGCATCATCTTAGTCGGCGCAACCATATCCTCTACAGTGTTTTTATACATAGTAGCATCTATCTAGGCATTCTAGAGTTATAAGAGCTGACCACTGTGGTCTGTCCAAGGATATATGTACAGCTCAGATAGAGCCGATCTGTTTGTCGGTTTTTATCTTTGTCGGCTGTGACGACTAACGACTACATAGCTCTCGGTAGCGGACAGCAAGGGAAGACACAGGACAGCAATGACTTTGCTCCAATTGGTGTCAAGGCTGCCCCCCCCCCCAGTAACCACAACGGGCCAATCTCGTATTTCCCCATCTGGCTAGTGAGTTTTTACTGTAGCGCCTAACTGAGTTTTTACGTATCCCAATTAACACATATTCGTACTATAGCATGCACTAGTCCTGCGCAAACGTTATTTGCCATGCATAATTCGAAAAATTCGATTGTTTACTGCGTTAAGCAAAGCAGGTTTTAACTAGTTAAACAAATGCATAGGGTGAGTACTGGCAAATTGCGAGTTCGTATACATAATTCGTTGCATATATATATATATATATATATATATATATATATCACTAACAAAATAATGTCGGAATTATAAGGAAAATTTAGACATGTGCCAGTATTTCACACACAATTACGGTTGCACAGTTCGGAGTGCCTTTCGGCTATAATTTGCTTTGAGATATTGATCAAGTGGCTCTTGTTTTAAGTGTTTATTGTCTCCATGTTTTGTTTATGATGCTCACAGCGCACCGCAGCTCTCTTATCTTACTAAGCTCTTAATTCCTACCATGGTCTTTCTAGTGTGAAAACCTGCGTTAGGAACAGTGTTGGACCAGGCGTTTTCGGCGCATTTCTAAGCTAGCTGTCGACGATCCATTTCTTATAGTCGGAAATCAAGTTTTGGTGAGGAAAGATCTTTGTCCGTTTCAAGGATAATGCCGCAAGTTACAGGAGACTCGATTTGTGATTTTAGTAAGCTTATGCAAAACCTACATATTTCAGTTCGACATGTAAGTGAACTGATCCAGGCAGCGAGTCGACCCTATGCGCAATCCCATCAGCTGTCAAATTTATATCACAAGCGACGAGAGAAATTATTCTGTCAGGCAGAGTTCAAGAAATTTGAACAAAACGTATTGGCAATATTTTAAAAACTCAAAAATATTATATACATATACACAAAACAAGCCGAAAGCACTATCCTCTGAAAAAAGTTGGGCATTGCGGTACTTGAATACGTTTTACTTGTTTGCAATTGAACTTTATCTCTAGACAATGGTGCGCAGTTGCCTGCGTTGTAGTGTTGACACGGCCAATAGATATAGAAAATCAGTTATATTGCTACTAGTCATCCAAAAAGAGTGGCCCTCTAATCAAGGCGATCTAGCATATTGTCATCCACATGTGTTTTGAGGATAACAAGAAATATGGATATAGGTAGTTGTCTATAGATATATACGTACACAAGAAGATATATGCAACTTGCTGGTGAAAGGTAGTAGCCCCTTACGAGCTGTACGAGCAGTGGAAAAATGGCTTGCTAGTAGGATACAGATAAGTATTTGTCCACTCTGGTAAGTGAACGTGTTTATGTATATGTTTGTATACGCACTCTGCAACAAGAAGGTGACGTTCAGGAGGTGAATACGCCCGCAAAAACTCACCCAAACTCGCAACGCACTTCGCCGCAAACACCTGCCTTTCATCAAGTCCTGCAGTCCGCCCGAATTCCTGCTTGAAAGAAGCCTCTTTGGTTATCTACTGACAACTAGGTGCATTAGGACAAGTGCATCATAGCATCATGAAGGGCAGGATGAGACGCTACAGTGTGGGGCAGCATGGCCGTATAGTACCCCGAACTCACAGCTGGAGCGCTTGTATAAAGTTTTAAAAAAATCCTTTCGGGGCTGACTCTCAGCCAAGATTTAACGTCTATAGTACTGCTTTTCGCATTGCTTTATAGACGGACCCCCATAAATACAAATGTGCAACGGTGGGGCTCGAACCCGCGCACCTATGTGTCTTCTCCGGTCGCGAGGCGCAGACGCATGCCACCACGCCACCGGGGTCGACCGCCCGTATAAGGTTACCAATCCGTTTTATTCAAATTTCTTGAACTCTGTATTTTGTTTATAAGTGAACGATTACATCACTCGTTTCATTCTGTAAACTTAGTTTAAAACGAGCTATGTGTTTAATACCTGAATGTCAACCATATAGTAGTAGAACCTTTTTTGCGTGCGTCAATATTTGCCAGTTTTTAGCCTGATTTGTGTGCTACTGACGCTTGTTATTAGGGAATAAGCCTGTAAGCAAGCAGGTGTGCGTATCTGACCTCGTTTAAAGATGTCGCTGAGTCACGTCGCTTGCCTTGCCGTTTGCGGAACCCAGTCCCCCAGCTAACGCAATTATGATCTTTACCGGCATACTTTTCTGCACGTCAGCTAGACATATCCTAGCAGCGCCAGGAACAAGTTAGAGACGAAGACGACAATGGGAGAAAAAAAGTCCGAAAAAAACGCAGTATGAAGCAAAAGGCGTTTGATTTCTGATTTTTCAATATCCTTTTGATTTCAAGCAGAAGAAGTGGGCGAGTGGTCTGAGAAGCCAATTCGAGTTCGCCTGTCCTCTCGATACATCTTTCCGCACGCTGTGCCTCTTGTCTGGACGCCCCTTGCAGACGCGTGGCGGATGCCGCGCTACGGTGGGGGCACGCTCGATACACCGTCAATCTTCAGTGAGGATAACGACCCGGATTCCCATATCGGTGATCGCTCACTAGGAGACGTCTTAGAATCGTCGTCGTCATCGCCATCATCATCGCCCGAGTTGTAGCCGCGGTCGTTCGCTGTCGCAAAGGGCCATGCAAGCAAGCCTCCAAAAAGTGCCTCTGGGGGCAGACTACTGTGAGGTCCTAAGCTCACAACAATGCGCCGGCCTATAGAGCTGCCATCGGGACGAAGGATCACGAGACGAGAAGAAGAAAACGGGCAAATGGCAGAAACGACGCGCAATCTTCGCCGCCCGATGACTCTTGCCATCGCAGCAGCTGCCCTAGCCAGGCCTCTGAGGCGGGTAAGCGCGAAAAGCCGGAGCTCCCGCCAGCTTCTGGCTGGCTAGTGCAACTAACGACAGGAACAAACGTCCAAAATCCTTGTATACGACCACTGTTTTCGTAATCCTACTTTATATCGCAAACGCTCGTTGCTAGCTGTACCCTCGGCCGCCTTCGGGTCTCCATAGACCCCTGTTTTGCGCACCCCGCTTACTTAGACTTGCCTGATGGCATCCCGGCAGTGAGCAACACCGAAGCAATGTTGGTGGTAGCCAATGTTGCTTCTTCTACACGTTTGTATTCGGGCGTTTAAGTACGTCGTATTCGCGGCTGGAATTGACTTCGACGTCGGAGCCCAATGCGTGGTGTATGTGGTGGCCTGCACCCCTACCTACCAGAGGAATTCGCTCGCCGAGATGAACGTGCCACGAACATTGGAGACCGTAAACCGCCACTCAGTCTACATATGAACACCCCCCCCCCCCCAACAATCCATTCGGTATATTCCCGGCTACTGCACTGCCAGGCGGCTCCTAGGTAAGCCCCTCGCCACAGGAGCAGGTAGCCTCCGTTACCACCGTTTTGCTTCGTTTTGCTTCTCGGTCTGTCGTGCTCTCTCTCTCTCTCGCTCGTTCTAACACGCTGGATCTATGCTTCCTCGTGCACTGCCCTCCTTTCTCACCATATCAAGGAGGCAGAGGCACGACCATCACTAACAACAACATCACTAGCCACAATAGTGACCATGATGCAGCCCTGAATGGTCTGTATTCCTTTTGCCGAATCGTATCGAGGACCACAGAGCTATAACCCCGAAGAAGAAGAGCTTGCATCAGCGTCGAACCACAAGCAACCATGAATACCGGCCATGCACGTCAGGTCTCCGCTCCGTCGGCGCTCCGTCGTTGCAAAATGCTACGACACCTTCAATTCTCCGACAGTATTTTCGTTCTCATCCTACCTCCCTTTCTCTCACGCCCGTTCCCTTTCGCTGTCATTTTCCCGCGCCCCATTCGTTATCCACGCTGAATCGGCAGATTCCCAGCTATTGCTACTGTTGAGACTATGAACCTAGTGGGACCTGTTTACATGCTACGGGGGGGGGGCATGACGGGGGCATCGTTTCCTTTGCAGTGATCCCCACATCGCCGTCGATATACTGAGTGCACATACGTCGCCATTGCTCGCTGAGTACAGAGTCCATCTCGATTACCTAGCGCAATGCGTACTTAACACGGGAGTCGTAGGCAGTCGGAAAAGCCGAAAGGCGGAAGCGGGAAGAAGCAAGTCGTCGGACCAGAGCGAACGAGCGAACGGAATACGGGGAACAAAAGCAAGCAGAAAGCAACGAAACAGCGGGAAGAGCAAGCAATAAACACAAGAGCACAAGACATACGAGGAATTGCTGGACCGGGCATCTTGCTTTCATTGATGCGCCGAACGCCAAGCTCGCCTTACGCGTGGCAACGATGTGCGATCACCGAAAGGGGATGTACGCTCGCCGGCAGGATCAGCAGCAAAGATGCCCGCGAACTCCACTAGCGTCCGAAAAGTCCGGAGCGTCTTACATAGCAGGCAGATCAGCACTGCCATCAGCGGCTATCGGCCAGCTTTCGCGGCGCCCCTCCCTGTGACCCACAGTATAACGGGGCGTTTGTTGGCGGGGGTGGTAAACTTCGACGACACCAACGGGTTCATCCGTTGGTCGTGTACGTTTGACATAGCGCTGCCTTCTCGTAATATATAATACAATAATCTCGTCCTATTTCAAACAATTGTCGTGTTGTTGCCGCGACAAAGACAGGGCAAACAAGATCCAGGACAAACGGGTGAATTGGGCAAGAAGGCGATAGGGACGGCCATGGCTTGCTCCTTTGCAGACTGCCTCGGGCGATCGTTGTTGTTGGTGTTGCTGCTGCTGCTGTTGTTGTTGTTGTTGCTGCTGTTGTTGTTTCTGTTGTTGCTATAGATTAGAATAACCGACGAGGAACACAGACAACGTTAACAAACAAATCGATCGAGTAGTGCTGACCTACGGAACAGACCGAATTTTGCTCCTAGACAGACATAAAGTAAGATCAGCCGAACGGGCTGTGTGTGGATACGTGCATCGCTCGAGACTCACCGTCATCATGTATGTAGTACGCTCCAACGTTGCTTCAGCTTGTGGACCTGGCGAAAATATACGTACCCGTACGCGTAGGTTCGCATGCTTGTCGGACTGCTTGCGAACATGTTGATTCGTGGCCAAGAGTATTTTTAGGATTGCCTTCGTTCTTCTGCCGGACAGATTATTGTAGTGGAAATCTGTGCGCGCACATACGAGCGAAGAAAATGGCTACTGGACACATGGACGTCTATGTATATATATATATATATATATATATATATACATGCATATATGTATATATATATATATATATATATATATATGAACATGTATATATTTATATATATATATATATATATATATATATATATATATATACATGTATATATTTATATATATATATATATATATATATATATACACACATGTATATATATACGGAAAATGAATCGGGAACATTATATATTTATATGCTTTATAGTGAATTTCATAATACATTATTTGCTTGAGATTACTATATGGTATACTCAAGTATTACATTTATGGCAATCATACCTTTTATGTACGATGGCAGGTGCTATCATGTACATTATCATTTAGCATCATTCTTGGAAAAATCCTTGTCAATTCCAATAGCAGCAATAGATAAAACGGCGTTGCTAATATGGAGTCGGTTGGACGCTTGTCGCGGATATAGAGGAACTCATAAACAACACACAATACCAGCCTTTAATTTCGATTGCTCATAGAGAAACAGCAAATCGCGTTTGCTGCCAGGGCTACCAGAAGCACCTCGTCATAACATTTGCTCACCCAAGGTTATCAGTGTGAAAACAACAAGCGTTTTAACGATAGTTTAGTTTGTATTACTGCAATTCATATAAAAAAACTGTCAGCAGCCGAGCCGAGTAGCTGCTATCTTTTTCTAATTAGCTAAATTCAGATAGGCATACGCCAGTAGAAAAGGCTGAAAATGGTCGTCCAAACAGGGCAAATGGGAGATACGTCAACATGACATTCGACTGCAAGGAATCTGTCGGCCTCCGGCCTCCCTGGGGTGTCGTTTCGGCCGGCGGTCAAAGTTCGGCCTAAAGATAACGACAGGCGTGTCAAGTCATGGTGCCGATCTGTAGCGTAACTTTGACACTAATGATAATGGATCTCGTGCAGATATTTTTTTGTCGGTTGTTGAAATCAACCGCTCACCCGAGAGTGCAATCCACACACTCACACAGTTCACATCATCGTCGTGATTCACTGCATATTGCTCCAGCAATTACACACTAGTTGCCTACTTATGTGGCTGTGCGAGCATGCCCTCTCTGAAAAAAGAAACTGTACGTTCGTTGTAGTTCATAATATGATTCATGTAGGTCGGCCGGAGGAGAACATATATCTAGAGGAACTGTTCATGAAAATGTTCATGTCTGTCAATGAGTTATTGATGATCATGATAATAATATTCCTCGTCGATCGAGTATTATACACATTCTCTTAACATTGGGTAACACAAGGCCCGGGATACAAGTTTGTAATGTTTGTGTAGTACAGATAGGACCCGAACAACGCTTAACCAGAGTGATGACATAACTATGCGCTAACTACGCCATAGTCCTCGATTTAAAGGCTTGCGTTTGTCCGGCTGACAAGGAATGAATCGAACAAAACAACCGCAGGTCAATCAAAAAAGGCAATGACTTTGTATAAGCGCATTTATAATGACATTATAAATGCGCTTTATAATATATTCTATTGCAAAACGGGACGGCATCAGAAGGGCTGAGGAGTTTTAGCTCGGTGCAAAATAATTATTGTAGTAGTAGTATTAGTTGGAAACAGGAAGTTTAGTAAAATTGCTTGCTGCAAAGCGAAAGTAGTTCGGATAAAAATGGTTGTATCATGTAATTTATTTAATTAAAAAAAAATACTGGCAAAAATTGAGAGGAACAGTCAGTGTTGTCAGACGAAAAATGCAGGGAACAGTCTGCATGGTTTGTTTAGATTTTTTTTAGAGGGAATTTGGTATCCTATTTCTGCTGTCATCACTGCTTATACTGAAACCACTTGTACACTAGAGCCGCGTCGGCTATAACTACGCCGTCGGTCAGCCTTTATCATGTTTTGTTTCTACCGTGTGACTCAGTGTGGTTCGCCTGAAAGAGGAAGCTAAAAAAAAAACTTGCCACGTTCTCCACAAATCAACGACTCGATCTTTGCTCGACATTCATACACACAAATCACGAAGTATCAGTACCGCAATGTTTAGTCACACAATAGATGTTTAGTCATACGATAGATGTTTAATCATACGATAGATGTACGTCTCTCGCAAGCACGTATCTAGATTAATAGCACGCTTCCATCGCGTTCTTGACAGGCATATGAAGTACAGTTTTTTAAAGCATGTTAGCCTACATTTTGTAGGCTACCCATATTACTCAAAGAAAATATTACAGCCTAATAGCTAGTATTGAAGGTGCTTCGCATTGTAAGTATGTCGCTTATCTTTCAATCATTGGAATCTACGAGCCTTGCCAATATGCAGATGTATGGAAATGCAGGAGTATCTTTATGCAGTTTGTGTGTGTGTTAGTTTATATGTTTGGTTTTTAAACCTTAGAAATGAAAAAATAGACAAACGTCGACTTCGTTTTCGATTTTTGTTTCAAAACACAGGTCATGGGTGGGGTATCCAAAATCTACTTACTGGACATATTTGTTCTCTCCTGATAACGCTTATTCAAGGCTATATGCCAAAAATTATGTTCTATTCCAGGACATGTTTTATATAGCGAGTATGTATCTTTATATCAATGAGAACCGAGGATGTACCAAACACATATTATACTATTAAACACATAGTCGTTGCCACGTCGTCACCTACAGCCTCTATGCCGCAAATTTATTATGTATGTGCTTCCAAGTTGCATGAAAGGATCGCACATCAAAAAGAGTGTGATATGCAGATCTCACGATAATGTGCAGAACCGTTTCGCTAAATTTATAAAACACTTCTGTTTGCGTTTATGACTAGCTGAGCTGAGAAAAAACGCTATTGTTTGTACTTTTATTATCCTATTGTGCGCTCAGACGTATTGCGAATATATGCAAAGGGAAAAGAGCTTAATGCACCAAGTAAGCACATTTTCGTATTGTTGCAAGTGGCCTAATTCCGTGTCCTTATATAAGTTAATATAATATAATCCCTTATATAAGGGAAAGCGTGTATAAGCGTGCTATGCATAAGTATTTCTCACGCGTAGCAAAATATATTACATTTCAATGCGTCGGGCCTAGATGATGAGCTCTGGAATTAAAACATTTTTAAAGGAGGTTGTTTTTTAGACGATGATTAAGATCCTTTTTTCCAACATACCTCGAGGCATTTTTGCTGTCTTACTGATTGACGACCCCTTCATGGTCCCGTGCGCCGTGTAATCACAGCAGTAGGTAATCACAACATACTGTGAACTACATTATAAAGAAACAGATAATAAAGATGATATAGGCAATAGTCGAGGTAGTAATTGTAACAACGTGGTGCATAACGCCGCTTTCAGATAGCTTGCCACAGCATTGTTGTAGAATCGTTTCGACCGTGGGAAATCGTTGCCAGACATAAGAAATAATACGCTGCGCGTTATTTCCCATTTCAATTAACGATTTATAAAACGAGACTTAGTTATGCCGTTCAAAAACTGGACCGGTGGGGCCGACACTCACGCGGTAATGATTAGAGAGCACGCCACTGTTAAACTTGGCCAACTGGTTTGGGTAACGACACCGCCTACAGAATATATTTAGACGGCCAACCACAGCGCAAGCGTTGCGTGTGTCTGACCTCGCCGCGCTACCGCGTTTCCATATTAATTAGGCACACGCATAACTAATATATCTGCGATTTGTACCGCTCCTACGGGTCAGATCTATCTTCTCAGGCTATCATCAAAGGATCCTTATGTTCCGTGGTTTTTATCGAACTCCAAATTTAAGATTTGAATTCTTCGCTGCTTTTCTGTGCTCGTTGACCTGTATTTGTTCGTTTTATTTGGTTTATAATGTCATTAGGTGCCCTTAGCATACGGCATCAGACTCATCTAGTATATAAGCCAGCGATAACAGTCACGAATACTAGCACTTATTGTGTGCTATCTTTTACATAGGCAAATGCAAAATCCAAAATATGAACCGACCACCTCGAAAACAAAGCAGATGAGACGATACCGACAGGCATGAGTACAGAAAGTACATAATGTTTTAACGAACAAAACAAGCGTCTGCTGAGCGACAGGGTGAGCTCTCTGGCATCGGCAGGGTAACTTTCGGGCGGGGGACTGGCAGGGAACATGCTCATTCTATACCATGCATGCACATGCCAACGCATAGTGACATGGGTGTAACGATTAGTGACGCTGCAGCACAGCTCTTCAATGTCTTGGAATAATTCCTCATGTCTGTCGTACTGTATAATCTATCGTGTAGCGTCTGCATTTCTCTGCATAGCTTATTATGTACAGCTTACCCGGGCACCGGGAAGGGCCGGCTCGCCCATTCTACAGCAGCACAGACTTGGGGTCAATTGGAGTCGCTAGAGATTTCACTTCGGAATAAATGCTTAGCGCAAGCAATCCTGATCTAACATGCGCAACCCACTCTACCGCAAGCAATTTCTCTTGCGATCTAGATATACTGTTTCCTCTTTACCACACGATGATTTTTAACGCCTACGTGCGTAATAATAATATTTGCAGTTCGTTTCGTAAACCGTAAGAACGGATACGTGCCATCCTGAAGCCATCGACCTTTTATCGTGCCATTTGCCCTAATTTTTATCTCATCATGACCGTGCTCCGTACTCGACTCTAGTACGTATCCTACCCTGCTCTCAATCAGGTGTTAAAAGCTAGGCTAGCTTCACGACACCCTTCTTCCTGTCAAAAATCCGAACTAGTCCAATCTTTTTTAGACTTAATCTGGACGCTGACGCATCTCTCGGAACCGTAAGAGAAACACGTACTAGTCTTCCGGTAAACGGTCTAAACAAAAAGGCGTGTCAGAAAACCGTAAAAGAAAAACAATTTTGCAGCTTCTTTTTAATTGAAAAACACTGTATTTCATTCGTTGTATTCCTGGCGTCTCCGGTTGTTACGGGCATGTTGCTTTTAATTGGTATCTGCCTGCTGTTTGCACGCATCAATTTTAGCTATATAATTACGTTTATACATATTGACGAATGTAAGCCTGGGTAGCAGGCTGTATAATGTTATCACTAGCCTTTCAAGAACAATCTCAAGGATTCACGGCTCCAAGGTCAAGCGCGCAGATGCCGTGTCTATGCTCGGTGTCTGCGTGGATACGCTCGCTGCCTTCTAGAAGGAAAAGGTTCCATACAGGGCTCAGGATCTGTTTGTTGAGCGGCTCGCATTGAACAAGCGCAGGCACGCGCATACAATCGTGAAGACTGTTGTGGCTACAGATATTCTGTTTCATTGGTTGACGCGCCCTATGTACGCGCCCGCACTAGACTATAACTCCTTCCCTTCACTCAGCAGAGCAAGTGCAGCAGCTTGTGGAGGAGTATGAAAACGCCTCCAGTAGGAGTAGCAGTAGCAGCAGCAGCAGCAGAGGTGGAGACCAGCAACACTCGTCGCGCCGAGTTACAACCGCCGAGAATTGCGTCCTCGACGTCCGTCGTCGAAATGAGTGCGGGCGCCTTCATATGGACAACTTTGCTCGCCGGCTTGCCGTAGACCGACAAAGTCGCATGGGAGATCGGCTCTAGTCAGATCAAACAGACTCTCCTTGCCCGATCAAGCGACATGACCGACCCACGGCCCGACCGACCGACCAAGCGACGGCCCGCATTTCGTCCCCTGTAGGCTTCCCACACCACCATGCACTTTCCACGCCGCAGCGTTCGTCTCGTCATCCCCGCCCTAAACAGTATCCAGAGTTTCCTTTACCCACACCCCAATGCATCTCCACCCCCGAACGGGCTCGCTTGACGCCAGGCATGTTTGCGGTGGGTTGCGCCTTCATAGAGCGAGAGGCCTTATACATATACATATCTATCTTATATATATATATATATATATATATAAGAGAGCCGGTGGAAACGGCAGGTCGCCCCCTACGTTTTGCTATAGTCTGCTACAGTCTCCCGCCCTAGCCGAGTTAAGGTACGCCGGAAACGACTGGTATGTATGCCAACCTCGCGTCATCGACCTTGCGTGCGCAGGGTGCGAGAGCTGCCCTCGGGGCCGGGTCCCGTCAACCGGCCACAAACCGGCACACTTCTATGCCCGCTGCGTCTACGAGTGAATACAGCCTCCTCGGTAGCATCACATTCGAACAAACGATTACAGATACGATACGTTTCTAGTCATCTCCGTACACGCTTAACCCCAACATTTTCTATTTGATAAGCAAAGCAATTAGGTGCATTTTCCTTACTGACATCAATTGAATATTTATATATTTTTTCATTTTCTTACCTAATTGATCCCTGTTGTTAATCAATTTTGGTTTAGCGATGCGATGTAAGAATATATGTTTAAGCCGCTGAAAGTCAGCAACCATACTGTCATAAGGACTGTTCGAAAAAGTATCTCAATTGTTTCGTTCATGATGCCGCCCTAAGCACTTCTGATATATAATAGAAGGACGACATAAAGATTTAGGTATGCATGTCAAGCGGATACTAAATTCCATCCACAATATGCGCAGTTGAACTTTATTTATGAATGTTTAAGTTTTTTTCACGAGGATTACAATACAGAGTGCTTTCTCACGGTTTATACAACAAAAGCGTTGCGATGCATCGCATGCGCCTATCTTGATTCGCATTGTTCTATCTCCTTATGTGATGGCCAACCGACCTTTCAAAGACGAAACGTGGCCCTATGGCCATATAGTAGTATAAGGAATATGACTAATACGTTCGATCATAAAAGCTAGCAAGTTACGACGTTACCTAGGTCAGCTTCATGGCGGGCAAAAGCCTCAACAACCTCGTTAGAAATCAGCTAAGCGTTAGAGCCTTAGGCGATGCTTCGATCGTCGTCATTCGATCAACCAACCCTGTATTGTACGAATGGCAAAAGCCTCCAAATACTTTGGCGCTGGAACACGATATGATACGTATAAACTAAACAAGATTCTGACTGCAGTTACGCATTTAACTCATTAAATTAGTGTGCACCAATTGACAAGTAAATATATAGAAAGTAGCGGAGCCGCCGTTTTGGATGGTCTGCTTGCTCGATATCTATGTGACATGCTCGACGATTCCCACTTCATAGTACCTACTGAACAAACTGAGTAACCTTGTGCCCACAGTAGTCAATGGTACTTTGCCGTCATTTTTTCTGCCGATTTTTTCTGGTGCAAGCCTAACCGCTCTTAGAAAAGAGGAAAACTCAATTAAACCCATAGTGTGCGAGCTGGGTTTACGAAGAATGACTTCCAAGAGTGTCATGGCTGTAAATAAAAACTCTATTGTGGCAGCAATTCCTCCTCAAGTTGGGGTGGCCATTAGAGAAAGAGCAGAAGCCACCGTGCATAATACGCGCTTTTTTGCAAGCAGAAGTTCCGACAACAGTGTTACTTAAGTTAATTTGCAAAATGCGTTTAATACAATAAGAAGCGACAACGTTTTCGACGAGGTTTATAGAAAGGCTTGAAGACTCCTACGGATGGTGTGACAGGGCTGCAGAGATACGTTAATCCTCTTGGATTACAGATGTAACCACAGAGTCAAAGACCCGGACCCAATAAGAATTTCTACTTGGGCCAGCGTTGCTCTGTTTTGGCATGCGGGCATTGCCGACTTTCAAATATACTGAACACCTTGCTGTGTACGACGATTCTAGGCAAGGTGTCGAACATTAGACGGGAGCTTATAGAAAAGAACAAGCCTTCTAATAGCCTTTGATGACCTTGGTATTAGAAGGGCTTTTTATTTGAAGGGCAACATAGTTCGTGGCAGCCTGCTATGCTGCATCCGTGAATCATTTCGGTTTTCTGGCATAACAATTTGTTAATAAGGATGCCAAGATAGATTTAAAGAGGACAACTATGTTAGCAGATGTGACAATTAGGAACCAACTTGACCTCGATCCTCTGGAAAAGCACGTGAACCAACATGTTATCGACGTGTGTTATAAAAGTGAGATATTGACAAGGGATATCATGGATGACCTTACATCAATATAAGAGAACGTGTCGTGTTTATAGCGGCTCAGCATTCCTTTACCGCGGATGGTTTCAAGCCCTGCCTTTCCGTCAGCTTAACTGTATGCTTTCCGTATGCTGGATCTACTTTCTTCCGTATGGTCTCGGCTATTAATATAGGCGCCCCCACATGTGAGCCGTTCTTATGCATATCGTGTGGTAAACTGGTTTATTTCGATGGTCTGCAAAATTAACTACTAACAGTACAAACGTTTCTTTACAACAATTGTAAATTATTTATTTACCGGGCGTCAAACATGAGATGTTATTGACAAATGCAGATAATGACTCCGGGACACACATTTGTTTATAGGCATTCTTATAATGAGAAAAGCGTGCTTGCATTGTGTTAACATCAACAAACTTGAGTAGCATGTGTCTATCTTTAAGTGCCTCCACAGCAGAAACCAATACAACGAAGTTCATTTTCGTTCATTACCGTGACCCACTATAGAAGCTTTATTGGCGTTGCGGATGTACAACGCTAATTAAAATGTCCAAGGCAGTACTCCAAAGGCTAACGTACCATGTCGAAATCAGTTCTGAGGCCTTTGTTTCTCGCAAACGATATACAGCGCAACATCTGACAGAATACCTGTTGCAAAATAGGTATACCATGTATTCGTTGTCTACACCGCATGTGCCAGCGTCGAGATGTGTGCTTCGTATGGACCCTGTATGAGGCGTTATAAAACAGTAATGCTCGGTAATGTGCAAAACTTGGTTCTTGGCGACCTTGAGATATCCTCATAGGATGAATGCAGGAAATATACAGACAGAGTAGCGTTAACACCAGCTTAGCCCGCGGTAACATCAAACCCTATTTTGTTGGCAGTTGCTATCCAGGAAGCGCGCTGACAAAGCGAGCTGTTCTTGCCGTCATTGTCATTCCACCGCGTACTTTGACCGCTATTCCTAGTTCACATCTCTTGTTCCGTCTTCCTCTTACTTTCTTTTTTGGGTTTTCTTCTGTGTTAGATGTCCGTCAGTCTGGGGCCTGCAACACAACAATAGCCGCTACTCTTACATTTACACATGAGCACATTTACACACAACACACCCATATCACACAAACGGTGCCTGTCCTTCTATGTGTGTTTGCGCGTGTGTATATATGTGTGTGTTACATGCGCACACAGCCAAAAATAAAGTATGCTCTCGCACCAGCTGCCGGCTGCCTTACTCAATAAGGCATACACTGTCAGCCCAGCCAGCTCCCTAGAAAAAAGGCAGCGAAAAAAACAAGGTTGCGATAAATTCTGTCGTTTGTTGACAGCTTTCCCTGTTTTCCCCCTCGTTCGCGCACACACAGCTTTTTCGCGTGCTGTTTCGCCCTCTACTGGCTCTCTATGGCTGCCCTCCTCGTGTTGCCTCTTCCATTTTGTTGTTTTCTTCCCCGTTTGTTCCACTACCCTACGAGAGCCCTGGAGCCCGGCGTCGCTCCGTTGTGCAGCTGGTCTGCTGAAACGGCCGCTGAGCGCACATAATGTTGACGATGACGAGATCTACTGCCGCTGCTGCTACTGCTGCAGGATTTCGAGAGTGCTGGGCCCTTCCGAGTTAGGCGACGCGTGCCGCCCGCCGAGGCCATCGCCTACCTCCTCGTTTAGAGATCTGGCCTTCGCTGGTGCGCTAAAACAGCGTCAACGAAACGAGCTCACTGTTTTTGCCCAGCTCTATGTCATAGCTACTGATTCAGCTGCGGGACAGCGCGCTCCGTTCCGTACACAGACGGCGGAATTCAAGCGTACAAGCTTATCTAGCGTGCATTCGCTTTATTTGGGCAAACTTTGTTATTTATAATATGTCGATCTATTTGGAGAGAACGAGAAAGAGAGGCAAAAAAACAAATGAGTGGATACAAAGACAGATAAATAGAGAGAGAGAGAGAAAATCACAATATATGTTCAAGATAGTGATTGTTTGATCAGAGGACGTCTTCATGGAATCCGCGGATGAGTCTTCACAGAAAATTTGCGTTTAAAATACGCTTTGTCGTGGGAGACAAAGCGTGGTTCAAATGATATTTACCCTGTCGTCAGCGTATGCCATATTCCATGTCCATAGGACACTCTATCGTTTTATAATATCCCAGAGTCTCATCGGTTGTCGCTGGATGTCGCTCTCAACCTTTTAATTTAAAGATTGAACCGACCGCTGCTTACTTCAATATTCATCATATTCATTCACTCATGTTGAGTAGCATATCAACGACATATAATAGATAAAATAGGTAAATGAATAGTAGTAATATAACAACAACATAACAATTCTCGAAGTGATACGAGTATATGCTAAGATAAAAAGCCCTCATAAGCAGGCTAATTCATCCAATGATTGCACAAAAAGAGTGCTAGTAGTCCACCGCACTAGCCGCAACCGGCTTGTCTATCTGTTGCCCTCGACACCACCCTTAGTGGAGGATCTCAGAGCAACGTATGCTTCACCGAAAACGGAGGCCTTCGAGAATCATCTTGCTGAATGGAAATATATATTAGCGAATGTTGATTGGCGTTTTTATGAGACTAGAGCGATGACCACAAACAACTGGAAGAGCCCAGGTGGTATAAACAGATACTTCATCACTGGGTTTGCAATACATGGATTTCATATAAAGATATGTATACGAAATTGGCTGCATAAGATATCGACCGAGTGTGGGTGCAAGCTAGGCAAAAAATCGTGTGATCTGTATCATCTTCAACAGTGTACAAAAGCAATATCGCTGATAAAAGCTAAGTAGGAGAGCTGTAGCACATACGTACATAGACCAAATTGTGGTTAATAAACAATACATTCAAAATTATCCATGTCCATATATATTACTTTCCTCATCGCGCATGACCTTGTTTCCTTTAACATCAGCCATATCCAGGGAATCAAAACTTTCTATCAGCCCATCCCTCGCGCGTTGGACTCTGCTATTGCAAGCATCTCGCTCAATAGTCAGTGGTATCCAATACTCATGATATGTGCATGATGCTTCTGGTGAGGCGCAATCTCGGTTGTCAAGGGTGCAGTAGTCAGTAATCATAATAACATATCGTCTCGCTTCCAAACAGGTGCAAGTGCGTTAACATGTTCGCATTTTTGTTGGAGCTTGTAAGTTGATACACAAACCGAAACCAATCGAAAAAGAAGTACCGGTAAAAGAAACTCCAGTCGAAGGTCGAAGGTCCACAGTGTACACATCAAATTTAAATTTAGATAGGGGCTGCAAAAATCGAAAAACGACAAAAATAACCGGCGAGATCACCAACCGGGGTCGGACGACTTGGCCGAGCCCCCACGCGAGACAGAACTGAAATTATGTTCGTGGGGTGGACTGGATGTGTTGCGGCACAAAGCAAAGCGATGCATAGTGTCTCTTCAAGCCATCTCCAAGAGTGAAGAAGCGTAAAGCGCAGGGGGTCCGAACGGTGGCAACTAAATGAGACAAGGGGTAGAGGAGGAGTATTCTAAGCAAATAAACAAAGCGGTTGAGAAGAAGGAGATTTAGAGTTTTAGCAGGTTAAACCAACTCGAGGCTTACTTTAAATGGTTGTTATTTGTAGGAAACCAATGCATAAAAACGCATTGGTAATCATAGCAATAATAAGAGAAAATATAGTGAAGAAAGCCCCGATAGACAATTTGGCTGGTCCAGTTAAAGAGCGTGATATACCTTAGGTACTAATTGCTATTGTACTAAAAACAACAAAGGTCTACTGACATTATTCTAGAAAACGTAGGCTGTTATTTATGGGAAACCAATGCATAAAAACGCATTGGTAATCATAGCAATCATTAAGAGAAAATATAATGAAAAAAACCTCGGTAGACCATTTGGATGGTCCAGTTAAATATCGTGCTTATACCTTAGGTACTACGTGCTATTGTACTAAAACTACAAAGGTTTACTGACATTATTCTAGAACACGTAGGGACGACTGTGTCCCGTGGCAGAGCACCTTTTATCAAAAAGGTCAGAAGTTCTATATGCATGTGCTGTTTTTGTACGATGGATATGAGAGAAGGACTTAATGCTAGCCCGGAACTTGGCGACTAAATAAAGGTGCCTTTTCCCAGCGTTTATAGACACTTATTAAATCGAGTTTGTTTTTGCTCTGTGCTCTTTAACTTAAGCTCCTTTAAGCTAGTCTTCTAATAAATAACTGTTCAATCAATCATCAGTCTGTTAAGTAAGTGTTCAATCAATCAATCAATCAATCATTCAAATCAAAGATTGCACGCGCCACCGTCTTTAGGTCATGTCGTATAGGGACTCTTGAATTTCTATTGTTATTTATGAATCTTGTATTAGCTAAGGATAGGCTTGACAATCTTCTGCCCGTCCTATGTTCCTCGTGTATACGCTTCGCAACGGTAAAGCTGAAAATATTATATTTCAGCCCCCGTGTGGCGTGTAATATCGCGTTTTCCTACAGATGCCCTCTTGCCAGATTTGTTTTTGCTTTTTTTTTTAACTATGTATAAGGACGGCGTTGCTTATCGAATAGCCGTACTTTCAGGAAAAGCCTCGGATGTCCACGCTTATATCCAAGGACGCACTCCTAAGACTGCCGGCTGTATCAACTCATGTTGACTTGGCTAAACTCGCGAGTCAATGAAAAATTGATGACGCTGCGCGCCCTTCTGCCCACCGCAGGGGGGAAATGCCAATTAGTGCAAAATAAAAAAATCGAGCACCAATTACCAATTCTCGGAATTGGTGCTCGAGTTTTTCAGTTCGCAGCCTTTTACCGCTACAACGATACTATCATACATTAACTCATTCGGAAAGGTTCCCACACCTTAAGCATGTCAAGTGTTGTTCGCCTTAACCAGAGATGCTTGTAATCGCTCATTCTTGAGTTAAGTATTAGATTGATTTAATCTCTAAACCTCGATAGTGCATTTAACCTTCGCAGTCATGACGGCAAATGCAAATTTTAAGTAGAAAGAAGAGACAATGTGAAATAAGAACGTTTGAAAAATATTAACTTAAGAAAATTATGCTAGCAACTAGAAGCCAAAAACGTGTGAAGAAACTTTGTAAGACATCGATAGGGATCTCAAACGACCTCATGGACCAACACGCGGAAATGATCGCGACAAGCTCAATACACTTGGCAGTTGAAGAAATAACTATTTGACTCAAGCACATTAGCGAACATCCAAAAAGTGTTTAAAATTAGGACGTCGATCAACCTATCGATCAGTGGTTCTAGCTAATCGATGGCTTGGCTTGTGTCGGCTTCTTGGATGTGTATGTATGTAGTCCAGTGTATGTAGGTGTAAATAGGCGCTAGAACGCGCACACGTAGAGTTTACATTAACGCGACTGAATATAGCAACTTCCAATTAAAAAGCGGATAGCAGAGTTGTAGCCCCCTCACCATAGTACCGATTTAGGAAAGACCGGTACGAGTTCAAATCCAGCTAATTTTTTATTGTTTGATTAATTTATTTTGCAGTACACATAACTACATTTATCCCGCATTTTTTTTTATGTATTTTGAGCTTTAAAGCATATTTTATTATGTTCACCAGACAAATACCTGGGCAAGAGCAGCCGCAAATCGGCTCAACATAAGAAACCTAAGAACGAAGACAATGAAATAGTAGCTCCTGGAGCTGGCAACCCCGATGAGGCTGTCTCAGACAACTACCTAGACCAGCCAGCTCTTACGGCTAGGGCACAGAGGTGGAAAGTCGGCTGACTAACCATCAACAAACCGCGGACCTGAGGTGCCTGTGTACACCTGGCACCCTTGTCCTGAAATGGCAAGCTAAAAGCGCCACCGCCATAATTGAAGACTGCCATTCGGAGGATAGACCGCAAGAGCCTCCTCTCTCTAGAATGAACAGTTGCCTATACACGTGTCGCACATCGAGGCCAGAAGCCTGAAGAAAAGCTCTGCTCGTTTCCTTGTAGTCCGGAGTGGCAACCCTTCAGACAGGTCCACCTAGCAGAATATGGCCTGCCCATTCCAGGGCATTGCTAACCAGTCGGGCGCAGGACGAAGGTAGTTCTGACGCAAGGATGTAACGTCTCTTCAGGACAAGAATTTGCTGGAACCTGCAGTTTTAAAAGCCAAGGCCTTTTTGGGCTCAAAGGACCTTGAACCTTTACTTTGCCACATAACAGGCCAAGGTGAGCAGAGTGCTTAAACTTGCAGCAGACTGCTTGACGCCCTTCAAAACGTGGCCACCGGCCGGTGGACGTCCCTGGTCCTACTGCCCTCGTGCGCGCTGCCAGGGTTCTAAACCTTGAACACATCTATTTGGTGTTACCGCGTTAATGCTGTGTAGGCCGAGGTGTTCACGCTGGCCACTCAAAAAAGCCGCATAAGGGTACAAGCACTATGTCCTATGCACCCCTAGGCCTCAAAGAAAGAGCCACTGCAAGCTCGTCTACAGACTCCGCCCTAGTCAATCAGACGACACTAGCATTTGTCACGTATATGCTGCAAGACCCTCTTTTTTATTTGGATTATACTACCTTAACATCATCATAAAAAAGGTTCGCTTAGAAGACCTGCACCGAAGCCGCTTTGCGCACTCTCGATCGGCGCTCAGTCGGGTCGAGGGTGCGCAAGAGGCAAATTGTTCCACGCACGTAACTCCTAACGCCACACAAGACGCCAGCCCTTAAAGTATTCTAGTTGAACTGTAACCGCAGCAGAGGTGCCTACAATATGCTCCAAGACACTACTGCCATGATTGCAAATCCTTCAACGCCATGGTCGTTCATCGGACGCCAGGGAGCCAAACAGCTCAATAGGTCCCTCAGGGGGTTTATTGGACCAGAATGCCCTCTAAGATTTCTAGCGCCGTCAGTTGAGTGGCCCATATGAAACCGTGCTGGGCGTCTGACAACAAACCGTTTCCCTCCGCAAAGCCCTAGAGGTGTATCTTCGCAATAGGAGCTCCGTAATTAAATAAGTCATAGGAGTCAGGGCCCTTAGGTATGAGGACCAGGAGTGCGGCCATCTATGCTAGGAAACGAGCCCGCCCGAAGGATCCCCATCGACGCGATCGCTACTGGTTCCGGTAAATCCTATATTAAAAATGGTAACTGTGCACACAAGAAAGCGTATAAACTCGGTCAATATGCTTACTTGATGCGGCGGACAAAATCATTGAGCACGTTCTACTGGAGCGACTCAATGCCGAGATCGAAGTTCTCTCGGACAGTCAGTGTGGCCTCCGGTTTCGTTCTTGCTTCGTTGACCGAGTACTTTGCCACGCGCCTGAGGAGCTCTCGGCGTTTATTTAGACCCGTTCCTTTGTGTGATTCATACTACCTGACGTAAGAAGTGCTTGTGATACCCTTTACTGGCACGTCATAGTAGATACATTGGAGAGACGACGTATATGTGCATCTATCTCCGGCGCATCATATCCTCATACTTATACTCACGGAGATGGTGGGTGGGATCAGCTTTAGCTAGTCGCTCAGAAGACGACTCTTTCTCCCTTGACGCGTGGGCACGGGAATGGGCCACCTCACGCACGTCTACAGGCTCCGCCCTAGTCGACCAGACGACACCAGCAATTGTCGCGTACATGCGAAGAGACCCTCTTCTTTTATTTGGATTATACTACCTTGGATTAAACATAAAGAAAAAGGTTCGCTTAGAGGACCTGCACCGAAACCGTTTTACGCACTCTCAATCGGTGTTCAATCGGGACGAGGGTCCGCAAGGGGCCAATGCAGCCAGTCTTTAGAGAAGGAATCCGGCAAACCTCCCCGTGGTCTGTCAAACATAAGTCCAAACTATGGGAGATGTGAGGAAAACTGACCTTCTCTTCTTCGTCTTCCTGGAACCTGCTTTCCGCTCTTTTTCTGCCGTATTTTCTACTCTGCGTTTGAAGGGAGGCAACCACGATGCTCGTAGCCCAACGAGAATACAATAGCGAATATAGTTACTTTTTTATATTTTATTATCTATTATTTATAAATGGTACATCGACGTAGTATAAGAATTGAGTGGCAACAATTGCGTAAAATATACAGTGCAACACGGGCATGTGGCGAGCGTATATTAGTTGAGAGAATGGCCTAGGTTTTTCTAGGTAATATATATTTTTTATTTATAATGTATAGGTAATGTTAGGCTTGGTATAGTAGCACTATAAGTAAGCCTTGCTGGTGAATACTTCACAGCGTAGGCAGCAAAGCTAACTAAAATCAAGTGGATCAAAATGGAGACAAAGGTATTAGGAGCAGAGCCAAGCTTTCTGTTCGTTCATCAATAAAACATCAATCAAATGCAGGCCATATAAACTTACAGCCGTAACAGAATCTAGAGCTCAGATTCATTGTAACTCTATGTAATGGCAGCTAATATTGTCCGCTATACAACCGTACTCGGTACAAACGCATCCAGCTAACAAAGCCTATAATGTGTGTTGTGACGATATTGACCACTCCCTAACACAACGTTTGCGATAGCTCCTTATAACGTGTGCTTATGTCCAATACGTATGTGTATCCACATACAGATCGGAGAAAGATATTGAATCTCCCTTAGCGATATTTTTTATTAGGCGCTATTCTTGGTCGTCACAGGTTCCGCGGTACTGTGTACGACTCGCAGAGTTTTCCTGAGGCGGTGCTTTCAGCCGAAGAGTGATCCCCCACCTATTCTCGGACTCGACCGCTGTCCGTATTGCAATCCATAATGTACAAGAACGCCACTATTTTGATAGCACAACCGGGCGTGTATCATTTGTTGCGCTTGTGGCAACAATTCTTAGATGTCTGTGCTGGTGCTGGAATTCATCCCGTCCTCTCTTTCGTATGAGGTAGAGAGGTAAAATATGGTGAACACATTGGTTCTCGCTTCAAGGCCGGTAGATACTTGATAGAGGCGATGAAGGGGCGTGAGAGGCATCTCTCTCATTTTCGTACAGTTTGTTTGTATTAGTCTGCAACTTATCACTGTACTAGATCATTACTGCTGCCCGGAACAGCTTACCTGACGGCGAACAAGGTGCGCACCGTAACCTTATGGGCCAATAGCACCTTCATGCTAGTGAATCAATAAGACAGAACAAAATAATGCAAAAGCTCTTTAACGAGAGTATGTGTAGGTGTTAGGTGTCTCTACATGCATGCATTATGATTCCACCAGATTACATTAAATTTTAAGCAAAGGCGCCTGCTTCCCCTAATTCTATTCTACTAAGACAATCAGCGCAGAATATTTACAAACGTTTTTTTGTAATTGGTATCAGAGGAAGACAAGTTTCTACTTGTCAATAAGCGCACGTTAGCGCGCCATTGACCTGTTTTGGGTTGTTTGACCGCATCAAGATCGTGCAGGACCTCATTTCGCCGAACCTACTGGTCCGGAATGTTACGCAACGGGTGTGTAGCTATAAATGTCTCTGGCATACATATCGTTCTGTTGAAAGCTGCTCGTCGACAGTCAGTGTACAGTATGCGCTTATAATTTTTTGCCGTCTCAATTCCTCATACATGCTTACGAAATTAGACAAAGATCGAGGCTTAACTGGTCTTCAACAATGGAAGATAGAAACAGCTGCCAAAAAAGTGGAATCAAAGTCATTCGGCCCTTGCCTTGCTTGCGTCTTGCTTCTCCCTAGGCAAGGCGTTGGCATTTCTTTGCAAAGGGAGAACTCGTTTTTAAGAAACGAGACAACAGCTAAATGCCGGCTTCTTGTAGTTCATTGATTTGACTTAAGCCAGCACCTCTGATTCTTGCACAACGCACAAGAGCCGGATTAGGGAAGAAAAGCAAGTGGTCATTTTTGGCTTTATTGGTAATTGGAATGTCGCATGGATCAGACTGCAGTAAAGTGGCTGCGGGTGAGTGGCGAGGTCAGGCTAAAAACGATTACTAGCTACCCAATTTAGTCACCAGAAGGGCTCGAGGCCAGACGGATAATATTTGCCTGTGACCTTCGATGCTCCTTACCCCGTTAAGCATTGTTCCAAATTTAGGATGCTAGTAAGAGCTACAAAACAAGAAAAGAACTAGTCAACCGGCTACTAAACGTGACGTAGCAAACTTTCAGTTTCAGCGAGTAATAATATCATGCGGGCCACTGGCGATCTCCTGATAATATAGAGCAGGATCATCCCGCGTACTCGGCTCGATAATATGAACGAAGCATTGACCTAAACTAGAACTGCTTAGCAGCCAATTGAGAAACTCCGCGACAATCAAACGTCGTAATTATATGATGATATAATAGCGTTATAATGATAGCATGTATAACAACCTTGTATAGCAATCGGCTATTACAAGTTGGTACTGTATATATATATATATATATATATATATATATATAATTATTTATTCTTAATTATGTTAGCACTGTGGAGTGGACAATTGTCTCCGCGCGAACGTGTGATCACGGGTTCTCTAACCCAGGGTTAGCCCAGTTCAACAATGTGCCCCGAACAGACGCTGCGTTTCCTCGTTGAATGTCGAGCGACAGCCTCTGACGCAAGAATTCGGATGCTTTCGAGTCTCCTGTCGAAAGAGTAAGACTTTTACCGACCCGCTGAATCAGTTGGTACTGTTGAAAGAAACGTCGGTCAATCTTGTGCAGGGCAAACCGGGCTTTATCGCATGCGATGTCACGATACGCATAAAATACGGGTATGATATGCACACATTCAGTTCAAACGGCAGAGACTAAGAAGATCAATTCGTCGAAATTGGAGTGCTTGTGTTGGTAGTTGCGATGGTATAACTTTAATACACATTCCTGGCGGCCGCGTCGAGCGCACGATGAAGAAGTAATAATATCGGCCAATATAAGACAAGCGAATAAGGTCGTCTTAGTCATCAAACAACAGACAGCAGAAAAATGTGCAAATATATATATATATATATATTTGATGCCAAATACGGAAGGCTAATTAGTGCTTACTCGGCCCCAAAGTTTCCGCACCGACATAGTTGTCAAGTCAAGCCAAGGAGTCAACAACATAGAGCCACTGATATGGTGCCGTTCACATGTCGACTAGACATCGTTCACGCAAAGCGGCATGCCCTCGAAACGAAGTAATTAAGATAGACTTGTTCGGAGACCCGAGTATGCATCTTGCTCTTTGGCCTGTTTTTTTTCTACAGATATCAAAATGCTAGTAGAACTGACTGACAGTCGCCCTTCCATTATTCGGGTGAACATCGTTGTCGTCGTCCTAATCGCAGCAGTAGTCGTGGTGGTGGTAGCGGTGGCCACGAAACGAAACAAAAGAGAAAGCAAGAATATCAGAGTAAAACATGAAAATATAGACCACATAAAAATATAATATGAAGCGGGGGGAGGGGAACAACGACAATACCTAGTGTTTCTTTGAAAATTGAAAAAGGGTTTACGACTGTGACTGTTAGTAGTCTGCTTTATGCGGCTACCACCATTCCACTTTTGTCGAAAGACTGGCCACTCAATCAGCCAGCAGCGCAGGTAGAGGTGAGGCCTCGCGATCTGGCACACGATCTCTCCGCGATGACGGCCTGGTGGCGTGGCCATATCTCAAAACCGACGACGAAACAGAGCACGCAAATGCCTCTAGACACCTACATATACAGAGAGGCGGCTACGGTGCAGTTCTGTGTAGCTGGCCGCGCTAGATATACGGCTCCTCTCTTCTCGCCTGATTGAAGGTTATTTTTCCATTTTGCTCCTCGCTGTTGGCTCCCGCCGCCGGTACCGCCGGTTGCCCGATGGCAACGATCTACCCTGCGTCCGAGCCTTGCTTAGACGCACGCCTTTGTTGGCCGCATGTAGCCGCAATTTTGCCCGCCTCCACCCGCCAGAGCCCAGAGGGTGGGTGTGTGGTTGGGACGAAGCAATTTTCCAAATGATGTCCGCCTATTTGCACGACCTCGCCGTGCCGTCGGGGTGGGGCATGCTTCCCGTACTTTCCAAAAGCAGTCTCCGTGTTAGAAACACTCTGTACATGAACAGTGTTCGTTTCGGAACCCGGACAGTACTGCCGCCCGCAGCAGCAGACATCTTACTATCATTTGGAATCGCTGGCACGCCAGCTAGCAGCGTAGAGCAGTAGCGACAGCGACCGAGACCTTCTTCAGGCAGTTTTAACGCCTGCCTATAGGGTGAACGGTGGCAGTTCTCGTTCTAGTAGGCCGGGTTTTAGTCAGGCAGGTTCAGAACCGCCCGCAGCAGTGCCAAAAAACAAAGAAACACGGCACGGGGTTGAACTACGGTACGACCATTGCTGAGGTTTCATACATTTGACGGAAAGTTCTTCCACCCTACTTCCCCAGTGCCATCCTGTTGTGGTAGCCGTTGCCCTTTCCCGGACTCGTTACACTCGCTCAAGCTCCACAAAAGCTACAAATACAGAGAAAGAGATTCATACACACAAGCACACACACACACACGCACACCAGTCACGTAGAGTCACGTGTTCGCGTAAAGTACAGAACGCAGTAGAAAACGCGCCCTGTCATGCCAATAGAACGCAATACGCAGTAGGCTAGACTTAGCTCAGTCCACTGCACCTCTCATTGCAGCAGCTGCTGCTGCGGACCGACCGAAAGCGAAGAGGCGTCATCGGCATGCAGCTCACGCCGTCGACGTGGGTACACACAATACGTACGTACATACAATCGTCAGCGGCTATACACGTCTGCCCTTCATACGTTGCCCTCATACAGCACGCATCCCTAGGCCATCTCCATCGCAGGCCAGCACGCACCCTGGCCTGTTCTTCGATACACGTTTGGTCGTCGCACAAAGCGTGTAGACACGCAGCCTACCTCTGTCGAAACCAGTCGACCAACCACAGAGAACGTTGAGCCAGCCCATCCTTGTCGCTTTGGCTTGTTTCTTTCTACGAGCGGGGTCACCTCCATCTATCTTCCATCTCGCTTCCTTCTCATGCAAATATTGATAACATCTCCGCTATTTCGCGCCTACCTTACCTCGTCGTATCTGTCATCAAACCGTTTTAACTTTGTCATCCAATTTGTAGTAGTAGTAGTAGTAGTAATAATAATAATAATAATAATAATAATAATAATAATAATAATAATAATAATAATAATAATAATAATAAATAAGAAACTGCTGCAACAATTAGCTGTGATTATTACCATATTAAGCTTAGGTCATTTATATTAGTTTGGAACTTAGACTCGCTAGGCAGAGAGTCTTTTTAGGTCATAATCCTGAAACGAATAACAGTTATACATTACACAATGTAGTGGCCAACAAAAGTATGTATACTTATATTCTTTAAACCTGGCTCATTAAAAAAATAATATAAGCGGGCATCGAATTTGAACCATAAATGCCACTGTTCACTTGGAGCCTCTAATTAGTTGCTCTTCGTTGCTTAGAAAGGCAATTAATAGAGGTTTGCAGCAGTTATTTCAGCGTGCTATGTTATTCTATTTCTGGTTACGTTTTAGTATCCAAAGATATGCATGAGTATTTTTACTTTGTTTTTAAACTCTAGTTGTAAGTAGAAGTGTCAACCATCATTGGCTCCATAATTCGGCGAAGGGCTAATCGACAAGCAATCATATGGTAACCTGTTAAAGGCACATGAGAGCAATAATATACCTCGAACTTTTACTAGTACCTCATGCGTCTTTAAAGGCTCATTTTTTAAGATTTTCCGTAAGGCTATTTCCCGTGTATGCTTCACGGAGGAGTTCAAAAGCTCCTGAAAATACGATTTTTGAAAACAATTCAACTGGCATATAACCGAGCGTCTTGAAGATGACTGGCGAGCAAATGCCTGGCGTATAGCTTAGCTTACGTTCGAGTTCTGTGAGCTTCCTTCATGAGAACATAGCGTCGGCTAAGAAGACAATATCTTTGATAGCAGAGAAGGCATCACTACAACAGAGGTACTACTACAACTAGGTAAGCAAAGCTTTCCGAAATCCCCCATTATTCGCATATCATTAACAACCAGATGTGCCACTTTGTTTGTAGGTTTAACGTTTATTTGCGTACTTAAAGAAATAAAGCGAATCGAAAGTATACAGACCAGATTCAGTAAGTCGTCTGACATGAGATACAACGCCTGACAATCGTTTGACAAGTTTTACCTTGCGGGGCTGAGAGTCAAGTATGTGTGGTTTGTAGAATAAGTAAGACTTAGTATTGTATTACATAGCATTCTGTATGTAATACAATATTAAGTCTTACTTTTCCCGACTGCTGTCTTAAATTTACAGTTTAATTCGTCAGCTAACGATAGACATGCACAGTACTGATTGATTAAAAACGTACCCTATTAAGTAAATTAAAGGGCCTTATTGATTAAATCACGGGACCCTTGTATCTGTCACCCAGCTCGGAATTATTTCTATTCTTTAAAGGTCAGCCTTCACAAATTGTTTCTCTTTGCTTCTTTGTCGAACGATTGCATCGAGAGCTTTTGCTTCGAGACAGGGTTGGAGCTTATTCTACGCCATGGCCAATTTGTTGGACGATTTGTGTATTTATTTGGATCAAAGGGGAAGCGTACCGTGTGTAAGGTAGAAAATGTGGCGATATTGTATTCCGACCGAATGAACAGCAGTCAGGATGACTCGCTGCAGGGGTGTGTGAAATATTTCACAAAGTTCGAAAATTGATTGGACCCAAGAGCCGAAGGGCGACTGAACATTAGAAGTCAGCTTTTTCCAGCTCGACGAACCGTCGAGCTACGAATGACCTCCCGCTGGGTTCCGTCATCTCTCCCAGTCAGCTCGAAGAGGGCACGTCAGTGTACCGATAGCAAGGGCTACGGTGTGATCCCACCGCTTCCCACCACTTCCCACCGCATCTGGCACAGCGTCCGTGAGGCGGCGGCATTGCCGGATACACACACACAAAGCTTGTTTAAAGTCATCGTTGCCCGATAGTACGCAGTTTCCTGCAGATTCTCGTAATATTGCTGGAGGCGGCGACAACAGCGCAGGTAAGTCGTTGCTCTATAATAATAAGCCAAAACGAACTTTGTTGACTATATCTCCCTTTCTCTACAAGTGCACTACACTACAAAATACTAAAATTGCAGAAACATTTACCCTGCACTTGCCGGATGTCATGGAGCTGCAATACGAAAAATACAAATATGCTTTAGTGCATTCGTTTTAATAAAAACCTGCTTGTAATATTTTGTCTGCATGAAATTAGTTATTTAGCCAAAGGCTGACTAATGACAAAACTGTTAGCCTACAGTAAGTGTAATATCATATGTCGCTAGTTAGTTTCTTTGTTTCAAAGCTGTTCAGGCCAAATTAAGCATTGGTTGATCTCGCCGTTCTCTAAGTAATGGCATTTGTGACAAAATCTAACGCAGCAAAATTGAACGGCTAAATTATATGACGAGTTCGCACATTATTTGGTCGGGAGCTGAAGAATGGCTAAGTAAAATTTCAGTGGTAAGTCCTACAAAGGTCTTAGAAGATGTGGCAATACAGGGTCTATCGAATTTAGAATCGACTTTTCATGTCTTTCCGTAATCCGGCTATTCCCTTTTCGATAGCTTGCGTTCGGTTTTATTTAGACTGCGGAATTTTTGCCAAACACGCTAGGTCGATCGCTAGGTTCCTTCATACGTTGGGTCTACCGCCAAAAAAATGCCTAACTTTGTAGGAGACCAAAAGACATAATAATTAGCGACAAAATGTAGCGGCTAAAAGACGGAATGTAGCGGCGGTGGCTTACGCGGCTAACGCACCGTTCGAAACGGGGCGTTGCCATGGCAACCATGGTTAGCAAGTTTGAGCCCCGCCTTGCTGGTTGTATTTGTTGGACGTGGTTTTCATTTCCCTGCTGCTACATACCTCTGCTGGAGAAATCCTATATAAGACCAGTGCGAGAACGCGATGAAGATATATGATGAAGATATTAAGATGATATCGTGCCACAGGCAACTTAGCCCGTTACAAGCGTCTAAAATGTGGTGGTCAGAGCGTTAAAAAAAATATATATATATACTTTTATAAATGTTATTTACAACATTCCATTGAAACATGATTATCTTGCCGAGTTCTACCAAACCTCAAATAAAAAATAGTACATAACATTTCGATCGACCCTGTGAAGGCTTCCGTTTAAAAGTATATGCTGATAGTCAAATTGCAAAGTATAGTGACAGTAGTCCCGTCAGGGGACGGCAAATGAGTCTAGGCTGTGGCGCACTCGTCGTATTGTATCCAGCATATTATTGCACTTTGTCGTAACGTGGATTGCAAAACGTCTTTGCACAGATCACGATAGTTTTACAACGTTCCTAGAACTCAGCCACACCTCGGAACAGTTATCAGTTGTGCTATCGCAATAGAGCTGCATATAAAACGCGAGACCTTGTAAGACATAAGTACACAGTATAAGATTGAAAATGCGTGATGCTCAGCTGACTCTTTTCAAAAAGTGTCACATAAACCGAAAATGTGCGTCAAACAAGATTCGTGATTTAGCGAGGCATTAGTGTTTTATTAATATACATAATGACTCTGGTTTATGACAAACGCACTTTTTTGTAGGGGTAGCAGCATTTCATTTAGGTCTTATTAATATAATATAAAATCTAACGATGTCTGAAGCGCCCAACAGGCACTTATCCCTTTCGTATATATTTCCAGTTCGTCGGAGTACATTTTGAATTTAATCGGTAGGCCATTATGCAGCAGTGACCAAACATACTGACAAAATAGTATGTAGCAATCAAATAAATCCGGGGAACCCTAAAAGGCGAAAGATCGTCATTGCAACAGAGCGTCCCACTTTAAACTTAAAGTGTCGATTTCACAAGTGTACTTAGCCTCAACAAGTTGTTCGCGGTCAGCGTCAGAGGAAATGTATTAATATAACAAATTTTGTCTCGCGACGGTCTACAGAAGACTATACTTTTCCGTTTTCGTAGATTTAAAGACCCAAGCGAAATTAAGTCTTGCGTTGTACCTCAGTAGCACATAAAGAAAAAAATGCTGTAGAGTCATTCGATATCTGGCGCTATGCGGCTAAAATAGTAACGTGAGCACATTGTAAATACACATACGCATTGTAAAAATACATGTGTGCAGTGGCTCTCCCTATCAAAGTTTCATTAATACTAGCGTTTCTCTGAGTAGAATATAATGTAATAAAAAGCTGCTTTATTTATGTAATAAAGGGTAAGCAATAACAGGTTGCAGGCGAGACCTGTTCAGCCATCCTGTTGTAAATATCCCTGACCACGCGCCAGGCAAACATATTATTGATATGCTCCATTTCTGCTACGCACCTGGGCACAACCATTATTTGGCTTTTGCGATTGTTCGGCGGCACTTCAAATAAATTATCAATAAGACTTGCTCCCATAAGATGAGCTAAAACCCGTCGGTCATTATTTCGGAGTGTGTCCATTAAGGGCGGTGATACAATGTCGTTCGTTTTGAGGTTACATCTTCTGTGGAGATTCTTTAAAAATCACCCTTGCACACCAGTACTTAGATGATGGAGAAGCCTACTAAGTACCACACGACCTGATTTGATTTAAGTAAGACCTCAGCTTTGATTTGGTCATCAACCACCGCTGCAAATTCTTTATGAGTGGCTTAATTTTCAGCCGTAACCTCGCACTGGCATACTTTAAACGGCTTGTGTGTAAAAAAAGTATGCGTTAAGCGCAAACGAATAACCTGCGCCAAACGGAGTGTGTGCGTTAATCAGATCGTTGACAGGAAACGTTGATAGGAAAATATAATACTTTTCGATGCCGTAAGCAAATCTAAACAAGATTTTAATGAGTGAAAGACGATAACAGCACACATTCACCGGAAGACAATCTTACGTACGGTTTTTGTCATATTAGTGATGAAGTATGAGATCTTAAGCTAGAACATCATTGCAAGCTGATTGGAAAGTACGACGTTCAGAATGGTGGAGAGGCCATACAGTCTAAAAAATTTTGGCTCGCCGGTATAGTTGGTTTAATTGATAAATGACTTGGTGAGTTTTAGATGTAGAAAGAACCACACTTGTGTGTTAGTCGTTTTTCTAAATGAAAGAGTATCAGTGGATCATTAAATGTTCAGAATATTGCAATCACTACAAATTATGGTACACTTAGATGAGTTATTACTTGTTTTAGTCATACTGTTATTAATAGTGTGCCTTGGAAGACCAGTTTAGAAACTCTATGGAGTAGATACATCAGCCTCAATACATCAGCCGAATGTTACTGCGGGAGTGCTTCGGGGCTCAATCCTGGGGCCTTTACACTGAATTCCCGCATACAATGTCGTGCTTCGACTGACCGATCTACCTCGGGGTGGACTTAGTACGCGGACGCCAAACTTGACAATCTTTGGGAGAATAGCCATGGAATCTGTAGGTATGGGTCAGAGTTGCTGGCCATCTTCTCCACTCTGCCCAGTTAAGGATACATGTATGTAGGATACAATAGGTCATACATGTTTATTGTAGCTATGTTATGGCAAGTCTATGTTGTTTTGAAATGAGAATATGCTACTGGCTATGTAAAATTTGTTTCCGTGAGCTTGACTGAGTGAATATGTTTGATTGCGGGACTATTTTGAGCGTAGAAAGGCCTATATAAGACTCTGCTATGACCATAAAAGGGAACACGCGAGGCGGGAGGAACGACGGCTGCTTGAAAGAGCAGAACGAGAGCCCTCAGCTTACATCGTGCGACCTCGTAGGGCGGGGAATCCGCTTAGTGACGGACAGGTAAAGAGCCACCTAACTAATCTTTTATTCAATCGTGACGTTGCGGCCGTATCTCCAATCGTACAGCATCCGCTTACATTGGAGCAGCACAACATGAATCTGCCTTTCGGGGTGGAGGAGGTGTGCCAGGTCCTACGGTCACTCCCGAAGAGAAAGAGCTCAGGGCCCGATCAGGTCTGCTATGAGCATTGGATCCAGTCACTCCCTCTCTTGGCAGAAACTCTTTGTGATTTCTTTAATGAAATTATAAAGAGGGGGCGGATGCCTAAAGTCTGGCATGTCGCCAGGCTTTCTCTTCTGTTCAAGGGTAGGCATGGAGATGACCATCAGGATCCAAATCTCTACCGTGGAGTGGCGTCAGAACGCACATTGAAGAAGATTTTCTGTAAGTTTGTGATTCGGCGGATTGAGCACGTGGCTGAAGAGGCACTTCCACCGGAGCAATTCGGTTTTAGGAGAGGCCGAGGCACCCGTGATGCAATCCACGTTCTCCAGTCAGAAATCGAGCGAGCTGTGGCACAACCCAGAGGTCATCTGTATGCAGTCTTTATTGACTGCGTCAAACCTTTGACAAAGCCCCTCGCTATCTGCTGGTTGAAGCATTCCAACGAGCAGGAGTGGGTGGCTCTCTCCTGAGTGTAATAGGAAGTTTCTTTGAGGAAGACACCTTGTTGGTAGACGGTGAGCAGGGTGTATTGGAGATTAAGCAAAATGTGGGAACTCCGCAAGGAGACCCGCTGAGCTGCGTCTCGTTTACACTTCTCCTTGCTGACCTCGTCGGTTACGTCCGACAGGAGTACCAAAAAGCCGTGGTGGTGATGTATGCAGATGATATCGTGGTCGCTCATCGCGACCTAGGTGCCATCAAGCGCATTACCTCTATGATAGAGGCGTTCCTTGTCTCGAAGGGACTTGAGATAAACACCAGGAAGACCAAAGCCATGAAATTCAGGCGTGGAGGTCGATTGGCTGCCAGAGACGTTATACGTTGCTGCGGCCAACCATTGGAGTTTGTTAACTCTTTCCAGTATCTTGGCCTTCGGGTTCATTATACGGGAACGACGTTCACAGCGCATATAAGCGAAACAGTACGGAAGGCACTTGTCTCTCTTTACGGGGAAGTAGGCAATGTCCGAAGACTGTCCGTTTTCTCAGCAGTGAGGCTCTTCATGCTTAAGATTGTTCCGGGGCTGATGTATGGCCTTGACAGGGTGTGGAACCACCTCACACTGGCGAATTTTAACCAGCTTGAGAGGTGTTTCTCATTATATATGAAGCGAGTGCTTTGCTTGTCTATTCGAGCAAGGAGCCGCTTTGTGTATCTCATGTCAGGTTGTCCACCGGCTACTGAAACAATCCGACTAAGGCTGAAGATGCCGCGTACAGTACCATACGAATGTTTCATTTCTGAATGGGAAGCTAAAGTCGAACAGGCCAGACGGGAGGTCGGTGGTTTGGACGTTTTCAATGCCGTGCACCTTTGGTCTGGTCCTGCATGTGACAGTCGCCACGTATACACCAGGTACATAGTGCATGGTTATCACTACTTTGTATGTTCAAACGCAGCCTTTCACGAGGAGTACGAGTTGTGCACCTGCCGGTTCTGCCTGCAGAGGTGTGCCAAGTACCATGCAGTGGGATGCACAGCGCTGAACAAAACATCGTTACACTACTTCTCTCGCCGAAAGCGTGAAGAAGATAAAGTATTATGAAGAAAGATCGTGAACTGTATATTATACTCAATCTGAGTGAAATAAATCTAATTGGAATCGAAATAAATAACCGTATGCGCACACGTTAAGCATACGCGCAAGTAGACTTCACATAGACCGACAGAACAAACACCGCAAAAAAAAAAAAATATGTTTGATTCTTATATATGGTCGTTGTTGCGGGCTTTAGTTGTCGGTGCCTCGCAGACGCCCCCCCCCCCCACAAATAGCGCTGATTTGAAGGGCGCGATTTTCAAACGTGTTTACACATAACCTTAAGTAATCCTTTCCAGGTATGTGGCTTTTGATATCGCCCGCATTGCCCGCTTTCCAGTACCGCTGCTCCATTCATACGTCAAGTCCTGTGCACCGAAGCACGGCAAACCTGTGGCATATTAGTCGAGATTACCAGACTCTACTTGGCGTAAGAAAAATCCAATATACAGACCTGGCTTCGATTCTGTTTATACACTTCACGCGTTTATGTGGCATATACTAAACTTCAAATGTGTGTGCAAATAAACTTCGAGTGTCGTGACATGCATTTTGCAGAGGATATGCGGCGTATCTCAATTTCTTAACTAGATACATGCTCGCCTTAGCGAACGGATATCTACAAATATGTGCCGTAGTAAACTAAACAAAAATGTAATACGCAGCATCGGTAATCGGCTTTTTGCTCTGAGAACCCAAGCAGGTAAACAAAGACATTCACCAAATTGACACAGGCACAGCTCACAGCACAAGATTATATCTTCAATAAATGTACGCCGACTGTGAAATATTAGCTGTGAAATGAGTTGGGCAGATTCAATTGTCAATTTCAAACTAGTAGCAGTTTGCCTAGTTGCCCAACGGATTTTATAATGCATCAGTAGGGTGTCCGGTATTTCCAACGATTGTGGCGACGGCCGTGAGAGATGTCACGCTGCAATGGCCTCTCTCGCTGGCAACCCTGGCCCGCCAATTTATTCTAATCCTCACTATAATAGAATGAGTGCCAACGTTTGTTTTTATACCTCTCACCATTATATTTGGTATTATACCATATATATATATATATATGTTTTTTAAATTATAGTATTTAAAATAAAGACTCTCTTTTTTATTTGTAAGTCTGCCTCTAAGGACGCTACGCAAGCAACTATTTGGACAACCTGTTTGCTGCAAACTTGTCTTCTGTCAGACGCGCGGGCTAGCTTTTTCTTGGCTATGATATATGTTACGATAAAGCACATACAAACACACAACACGATCCATAGAGCACGAATAATGTATGCTGTGGGAGTGCCGGGACGCTCGGTGAATGCAACATCCGAGCTAGTTGGTTGAAAGCCATCTAATAAACGCAACGGACGGCAACATTCTCTGTCGGATCGAGGGAAGGTCATGTGTTTGTCATGTGTTGATAGAGGTACGCCGTAGTAAGCTAAAACTTTGGGTCTCTGTACAACAGGAGTGCCTCAACGGCACAGGGCTGCTCATCACGTTACAGCTACTATTATACTTACATACGGTCTGTAAATTTCTGTGTCTCGACGACGTTCAACAGGCTCAACCGGAGACAGACTCAACACGACGACGGGCGGGCTGCTTCGTCGCGAAACCTATGCGGTGCTTACGGGAGCTGTGATTTGCGGCAGCAGATGGGTTCAATCGATACCCGATCAACAACGACAACGCCTGGTCTTCGAAACATTCCAGTGCCTTGCTTTTGAAGCTCGTCTCCCCCCCCCCCCCCCCCGCCCCCGCTTACCAAACGGATTTCATCTTGGCGGCAAGCTGAGTTCAGCTGCCCCAGACGCACACCGACTCCGTTCCTTTTTGCCCCTCCTCCGTAAAGATCCCCACGCGCAGACGTATCCGCACCCTGTTTTCTCTTCGAGCGCACTGAAGGCATTGGAAGACTGGCGTCTGCATGAGATGGAGCAGCGATTTAGGTGGAGGGTATAGAAACGGCGGCATCTGTTTTTGAAGATGAGTATAGAAAACCCAATCGAGATCAGGCTCAGCAGGAAATCTATAGGCTCGACGACGGGCTTCAACTGTGGCCTTCGATAGGATCTCTGGTTGGCTTACAGATGGTTAGGGTGTCAAGGCAGGAAACAGCGGATACGATAGAGGTCTACTATATTATCGCAGGGGACGGGTCCCTTTAGACAAGGCATCCGAATGACAGCCTTCTTGCCGCGCGTCAATCTGCGCGTATCTGAATGGATGTTTTTTGGTATTTGCCTGCGATAGAGCTTAGGGTTTTGTATCAGTTTTGCTTTGCCGAACAGCAGCTAAAATGAGAGCCGTCTGAAAGAGCCTAACGTTTTCGATGTCTGCCACGAAAAACATAGCGCATTTAGCCACAACAAAACCATGAACGGAAATAACAAACTTTAGGTTAATCTTTAGGCAATCCATGTCATATCGGCATAGCCCGGCATGTCCCAGTTTTTGAGCTATTATAGGTTGTTACCGTCACTTTATACGGTTTTACCGGGACGTCCCTTTTAGTATGATATTAGTAGCTATGCGACAACGGTAGCTTCATGCGAACGCGTGTAATGAGTGCATATTATGACCACTAATGCAACATGTCATATCAGTCTTAGGTCGGTATAAAGCTTCCAATATGAATCACCTCAGGCGTTAAGATTTCCCTAACAACAATTTGTATCAAGAAG